>ML780243.1:350637-387379 GCA_009831015.1 Picea engelmannii
GAAATCCATAATAAGATCTCTGGATGCTCTACTATTTTCATAAGAATATACAACAACTGATCTCTATAAAGTAGACTAAGATGTTTCAGTAAAAGAAAAGTTAAAAATTGATTGATAGCTCAAATACTGATTCACCCCCCCCCCCGCTCAGTATTTTCCAACACAAGGTGGATCCTCAGGATCAGGTAAATCCTTGGGAGATAAAATAGATGAGATGGCTAGGGTAATTAGATAACTTTCAAATAAGATATCAAAAATGGAATTAGAAAAATAAAAAAGGGATCATTTTCCTAGGAAGGATTTTAGTAGGAATCTTGATCCTCAGGCCCCACAGAAAATAATAAAGAATGAGGATCAAAAAATTCCAAAGGTGAAAACTTCATTGGAGAAGAAGACCTAGAATATTTTGAAGAGTTTGATGAGGATATAAATAATCTTGGCGATGATAATAAATCATCTTATTTATCAAGACAAGATTATGAAAAATATTTAAATAATGAAATTAGATCGGAAGACGATGTTAGCAATGATACTTATGAAGATTTGGCCTATCAAGGTATCGCGTATGATATTATTGCCAAACTACATGAGGAATATAATTTGAGACCTAGGAACAAGATTCTTCCAACCACCCCAATGAAAAAGATTTTTTCTAGGGGCGAAACTGATGAATTAGTTCCAAAGGTTGCTGAGAAAAAAACTGCAAAAACCCAAACTGCTGATACACATCTTGTCAAGTCAAATTCAGTAGGAACACCCGCTGAGAAAACACATGTCCCTGTGGGTGAAATCAAATCCACACCACAAATAAAAGATGGAAAGAAAGGAATGGAGGCCCCAAACATAGAGAGCGAAAAGGCTCTGGGAAATTTTAATCTAGAAAATGAAATAAATAAAATCAAAATCCCTATCCCACTTGTTGAACTGGCTAAAAATACCATATATAGAAAACAAATTGCTAAGATGATTAGCTTTTCAGAAGATGAAAGCCAATGTCATCAACTTAGAATATGACAATCCAACCATAGTTTTTGGTCTGCATTTTGAAGGTGAGAGAGACATTGTTGCCCCCTTCTATATCACGTTGACCTTGTTTGATCACCTACTTCATAACTATATGCTAGATTCTGGAGCATCCCACAATGTGATGCCAAAAGCCATTATGGAGAAGCTAGGTCTCGAAATCACCAGACCATATGGAGACTTATATTCATTTGATTCAAGAAAGGTCAAATGCATAGGTATGATTAAAGACCTGGTGGTCAATCTGGCACAAATACCCGCTAAAAGCATTCTCATGGACGTAGTAGTCGTCGATATCCCTCCTAAATATGATATGCTATTATCTAGGTCATGGGGTGCCAAACTTGGGGGATCTCTCTAGCTTGATATGACATATGCTACAATTCCAGTATTTGGAGGACAATACACGCGTCTTTACAGAGAAATTGTGTTGGCGTTCACGGTAGGTGATCCACATAACCCAAATAACCACCCTGTATATATTGTCGACTAAGATTTAGGAAATTGTATATTATCTATTGATGATGAGTTTGAAGTAGGTATAGACGAAAGTTGTACAGAAGAAAAAACAGAAAAAGAAGGATTAAAATAAAATGTATATAGCTTGGGTGTATGGAAGATGTTTTTTTATGGTGCTTCATCCTATTTTGGAGATGGAACTGGGGCACTCTTGGTGGCCCCCGATAATCAATTCGTAATTCCCTTTTCCTATAGATTACAGTGGAATGAGAACCACACTAATAACGTATGTGAGTATGAAGCCTTAGTGTTAGGGTTAGAAGCTGCCAGGAGAATGAAAATAAATAACCTCGAAGTCTTTGGTGACACCGAGCTAATCATAAAACAAGTTAACCGATAGTACCAGGCCAAACATCCTAGGTTTAGATCCTACAGGAATTGCATCTAGGATCTGATCGAAAATTTCTTCTCCTATGTCAAAGTTCATTTCATTCCTAGAACTGAAAACCAAAAGGCTGATGTGTTAGCCAAGGTAGCCTCAACTTTCACACCTCCCACCGTGTTTAAACTAAAGTACCACATACAAACAAGGCACCGACCTTCTATACCGAATAACATACATCATTGGCAAGTCTTTGAGGATGATGAACAACTTCACAAATTTTTAGAATCAATAGACGAGTTTGCCGAAATGCACGCTGACCAAGAAAACCAAAATGATCCTATTTGGATTGTGCAAGAAGGAGAGGATCCTCAAGAGTTTCACGATAAAATCACGAATCACCGAATTCTTGTTCTTAAAAATAACCAGATACCCAAGGGCCTGATTCCCTTAGAAAGATTATTCAATCAAGATGATATCCCTTCAAAATCCACCCTACAGCCTCAACCTGAAGAAGTTGAGGACTGTGACATAGGTACTATAGAAAACCCTCGGTTGGTGAAGCTATCCAAATATTTGTCCCTTGAAACCAAAAATAAATACACAGAGTTGCTTAGAAAGTACAAAGATGTTTTCACTTGGTCATATGAAGAGCTGAGAACCTATGACACCTCTGTGATCGAACATAAGATACCCCTGAAGCCTGGTGTCAAACCCTTTAGACAAAAACTCAGACAAATTAATCCTATTTTATTGCCCGTGATCGAAAAGGAATTCAAAAATATCTTAGATGCAAAGATAATCGTACCACTGAGATACTCAGATTGGGTAGAAAACCTGGTCCCGGTTAGAAAGAAAAATGGGGAAATTAGACTATGTGTTGATTTCAAAAATCTTAATAAGTCATCCCTCAAAGATAATTACCCCCTACCCAAAATGGATCATGTTTTAGAAAAAGTAGTTGGGGCAAATAGGATGTCAATGATCGACGGCTTTTCCGGGTACAATCAAATCGTCGTCTGTGAACACGATAAAGAAAAGACAGCCTTTACCACCCCTTGGGGTACATTTATGTATGATAAGATGCCTTATGGTTTGATGAATGCAGGTGCTACTTTCCAATGGGCTATGGATATTGATTTCATTGGTGAAAGAGACAAATTTGTGGTTATCTATCTTGATGATCTAACCATTTTTTCTATATCTGATGAAGATCGCCTGATACATCTCAAGCAGACGTTTGAAAAATGCCGCAAATTTGGTTTGTCTTTAAATCCCAAAATGTCTCACTTCGCTATGCAAGAAGGTAAACTTTTGGGCCATATTGTGTCTCGAGATGGAATTAGAATTGACCCTAAAAGAGTTGAAGTTGTGGACACAATAATTATTCCTAGGAATGTAAAAGAGATTCAGTCATTCTTAGGAAAAATAAATTTTTTGAGGAGATTTATTCCAAACTTTGCTGAAATCGTGAAATTGATCACAGATATGCTAAAGAAAAACAACGGAGTGAAATGGACAGTGGAAGCTAAAGCATCGTTTGCACACATCAAAAAGGTTATAAGTGAGGCACCCGTACTAGCAAGCCCTGATTATCTAAAGGATTTTCTTATTTTCTCATTCTCCTCCAAACAGACACTCGCCGCGGTTCTCCTCCAAAAAAATGAAGAAGGTTTCGAGCAAACGATAGCCTATTTTAGCAAAAGTCTTAGAGACGCCGAACTTAGATATAATATAATGGAAAAACAAGCATATGATATGGTGAAGGCATTAAATTCTTTCAGAACCTATGTGTTTCATTCTAAGGTGATTGCATACGTACCCACTAGCTCCGTAAAAGATATTTTGGCTCAGTCCGACAGTGATGGCAAAAGAGGACGGTGGCTTGCCAAAATTCAAGAATTCGACTTGGAGATAAAACCAATGAGACTAGTAAAGGGCAAGTTTTAGCTAAAATATTAGCTGAATCAAATTTCAGAGCTCTCGGAATAAATGGCCTACAGGGAGCTGAAGAGTATGTGGACATATATGAACTCGATGAACAAATCACTGAAATTAGAATCAAAGAAAAATTTACTTCATCTGATTGGTATCGAGACATAGGGTCCTCCTTGTTGACCTTGAAGTGGTCGAATGATTTACCCCCATCTAAAGCTAGAACGCTGAAGCTGCATGCTGTCAAGTACTGTATATTTGAGAGACAATTGTATTAGAAAGATCCACTTGGCTTCCTGTTGGTTTGTCTGGTTGAATCGGAAACATAGAAGGTTATAAGCCATTTTCATGAAGGAGTGTGTGGAGGACATCACGCTTGGATGGAAATGGTTTATAAGATCCAGAGAGCAGGATATTATTGGCCCAAATGTTTCCTAGACGTTAGCACTAAGGTCCGAGCCTGCAACCCTTACCAATTGTTCGCAAGAAAGCATAAGCTCCCAGTGATGCCGTTGGTTCCAGTCAAAATGAAAGCTCCTTTTCGGCAATGGGGATTAGATTTCATTGATGAAATTAATCCTCATTTTAGCGCTCAACATAAATGGATCCTGACTGCAACAGATTACTTCACCAAATGGGTGGAGGCTATCCCAACCAGAAAGGCTACAAATTCGGTAATAATAGATTTTTTAGAAGAGAATATTTTATCTAGATTCAGATGCCCCTGAAAGATAGTCACAGATAACGCTCAAGCCTTTAAATCTATGGCTATGGTAAGTTTTTGCCAAAAATAAAATATCGTGCTTGGTCATTCCACTGCGTATTACCCCCAGGGAAATGGGTTGGCCGAGTCTTCAAACAAGAGATTAATAAATATAATTAAGAAAGTGTTGAGCGAAAACAAGAAATCCTCGCATGTGCATTTGAAATATGCTCTATGGGCAAATCAGATAGGCACAAAAAAGTCTATCAACATTTCTCCTTTCCAAATGGTATACGGGACCGATGTAGTGTTACCTATAAATCTAGTGCTTCCTGTAATGAAAATTTGGCAAGATGAGAAGGAAGAACCAAATCATGTCACAAGAAGGATAAATCAGCTGATTGAAGTCCAGTAGCACAAGGCCGAAGTGGATGAAAGGTTGCAGAAATACCAGGATGACATGAAAACGCTATTCGAGAGTAAATACAAAGACAAAGATTTTTTCCCATGAGATTTGGTTTTAAAATGGGATGCAAGGAAGGAAGACTCAAAAAAACATGGTAAATTCAATCACATGTGGTATGGATCATTCAAGGTAATAGCTCTTGAGGGAAAAAATTCATTTCTGTTAGAGAATTTGGACGTAAAATCCTCAACGCCCCTGTCAATGGGCATTATTTAAAACATTATATGGAATAATTGATTTTCAAAATTCCCACTGTATATACTGTTTGGTTTTTCTTTTTATTTCAGAATTTTCTTTGGTAACTTAAGAAAAAAAAAAAAGGTTAATGTTTTCTAGAAGTAGGGATATAAAATTTTCAATGTATTCAATTCTTTTAAAATCTTTGATACTCTTTGTTATGTTCCTTTACAGGATCCCGACTTGTAGCTCAAACAAAGCTAAAGGAGCAAACAAATATCCATATTTCAGAAGATAAATTCGCTGAAAACAGGTGATATAAAGATTTATGTTATTTCAAAAGAGAACGAAAATGGTAAGGCAAAAGTGTGAATTCCAAAAAAGTCTATACTTTCAAACAAAGGTTTTTAAAAGTGTGGCGATTGCCTCGTAAGTGTGATATGTCACTAAAAGAATGATTTCTAAATCTAGGCCCTAAGAGTTTCACCTAGAATAAGATAAGAGGTAATTAAAATAAACAAAGAGAGGAAAGCGTCTCTGACAAAGAGTTCCACGAGTTGGGTCTAATTCATGACCCCTGTTTTTTTGATTTCCAAGTCTGTCTCCATCGCCCCTTTCTATCCTCAGTTTTTCCTTCTTAAAATACCAAACATCTTTCCGATTTTCCCACAGAGGGAGAAGAGATTATGTCTTAACTTTGGAAGCTAAAAAAAAGTTCTTGAAAGGAAACCAATCCTCACAACTCCTCACTCTCCGACTAAAAAAAGTTATAAGTAGGCCGATCCTGACTCTCCTAGGTTTCTTAACAGTTTCCTAAGGATTTAGGCTTGCTCGAAGGAAGACCCCTGGAATTAATCTTCCCCTTTTTGTTTTCCTGTGGGCTAAGGTGTTTTGAAATTTTAGAAAAGGTTTGTCCAGGGTAATCAAAGCAAGTTGACAGACCTTTACTATAAATTCTACACAGATACCATCCCTAGTATACTTACTACCACTGATTTCCCCCACTTCATTTTCAAAAGGTAAAATATGAGACAGATGGTGAAAGGAAATTCATATTTGATTGCCCCCATCTAGTCCAAAAGACGATGAAAGGAAATTCATTTAAATGATTGCCCTCATCTTAGTAAAAAGGGACAGATAACTTCACCAGGGTACTAAATAGGCTTGCTGGTAGTGAAGCAATATCTGAGGTTAAATGTATAATTATGATTCTAAGTGGTGAAAGGAAATTCAGTAAAAAGGGACAGATAACTTCACCGGGGTATGTTGACGGGTGAAATTGATCGTCCGTCAATTGGGAGAGTGGATCCGGTCCGAGGTTGTCTAAATAACCCAATCCGTTTGGGATAACCCACCCTAATGGGTTTAGCGGCTCTGTTAGCCGATCTAAGTCCTAAGAAAACAAAAATAAAACTACTCTAAATTAACTAATCTAAATGAAAAGTAACAACTAAAACAAACCAATAAACAAATCTAAACTATTATATATACAATTCACTATCTAATACTACAATAATTCTATGAAATTTAACATTCAACTATCAACTGAATCAAATCTTAATCACAAATGTACAATATTTATAAATTACAGATTTAGAAGAAAACCTGCAAAAATCAATTGCAAACTGTCCTAAGACAGCGAAACTGTTTTTTTGATTTTATAGTTTTATGATAAAGAAATAGAATAAAAACTAAATATCTAAGCTAAGAAACCAAAACACTAACTCTAACTATGTATCTAAACTAATATATTTATTTAAACTACTTAAATAAAACTAATAAGCTAACATGTGATAACGCTTTCCAATTTGTCCTGTATAAAGAATCTAGTTCATCTATTCGATGAGAGGAAACTCACATCAATCCTCTGCCAGCCTCTAGTAAATAGTAAGCAACAGTGCTCTTTTGAATATCGATAACAGAACAAACAAGACATAAAAAGTTATAGCAATCTTATAATTTACAAATCATAACATTTAGATAAATCTACGTGCAAGGATTTGTATAAAATGATTCAATTAACGAAGAAGAGAAATATGTGATTCATTAACTGAAACAAAGTAATTCTTGTATTTTTTAAATAAGAGATATCAGCTATAGATTACACATTAATCAAGTCACATCAACCTGCAATAGATTACGATAGCTAAAGTAGTCTATAATCAACTGCAAAATGATATGAATAAAACTTGAAACAAAAGTTTGATATATTGAAAGAGAAAGCTGTTACAAGACATCAACTTTCATCTCAGTCTGTATCATAAATCCATAGTCTAGTTCTCCCATAGTGAGGATGATGAGTTTATTACAAAAAATGACAAGTATTTAAAGACCTCCCACAGGGTAAAACATCCCTGTGGGAATCATCAAAATTGTTTACACAAATCTGGGAAAATATCCCAAGTTTCTAACTCAAACTAAGAACTTAAAAATAAAAACTACATCACACAAATATCTCCTATATTGTCACAGCATGCCCAAATTGATCATTTCAATTCATATGTACCTGAACAAGGACAAGAATAGACAATATTAGAGGATATTTTATTAATAAAATTGACAAAAATCTAATTTCTAAGACTAGCTACAGAATCTTGCGATTCTGTAGCTGGTCTAAATTGAACACAGAATCGTATTAAAACAAATTCAAAACTCAAAGAATTAAATTCAAACTATTAAACAAGTATCTAATTGCTATTTTGAAAACCAACGAATCATTCAAATAAAAAACTGTTATACTAATTTGAGAGAAAACAAGATTATGATTAATCGAATGATTATAGAGATACATGTATTCTGTTCCATTTGTTAACACAATTTCAGGTCAATATAATCATATTGGATAACTCAACAGCAATGAAATCGTTTTCATGGACCAAATTAAATCAAAACCAACTGTTTATGTTGATTCAATTATCAACAAGATCATTATCGAATCCAAACAAAATCAACAGGATCATTTTCAAATTGATATAGATATATTAAACATAAACAAACGATCATGCTAATCGTGGCACACAGTAATCACTTGCAGATCCAATCAAAGAAGAACGAATCGAAACGGTTTGAGGCTGACAAAATCGTTGTGAATTAACACTATTCCCATGATTTTAGCAAATAGATCTTCAACACAGGCCAAATGAGAATATCGATTCAATACAAAACAGAGTCGTTTTTACCAAATCGAAGTCGAGCAGAGTTTTTTTCCTGATTTAAAAGATTACATCATATTCATTAAACCAATCATTAATAATGACACATAACATATCTAAAGGATCATAACAATTCAAGCCCATGAAATCATTCCAAAATCAAACCATAAAAAATCAATCAGAGCCGATATAATCCAACCAAAACAAAATCATACCAAATCAAACATAGTCGTGCTCTGATTTTAGCACAAAAATCTCTTATACAGGTCATATGCAATTGAAATCTAAACGAAAAGAAACTTCATTGATCACATTAATTCAAACTAACAAAAAATTTCTAAAGCGAACCATACCAAGTCAAAACCAATCCATAGCTTCTACTAAGATGGGCGCGACAAAATCGCATACAAAAATCATAACCATATTCGACTTTAGTAAAATGAATCTATTGTACAGGATCCACGACATAACCATTTTTGATAATCAAACTATGACAGAGTGATTTCGAATAATGAAAAGAGCTAATTGAAACCCAAAACCCAATTCATTATATTAATCCGAGCAATTCATAAAACAAAATTGATATCGAAATTCATACCTGGATAATCAACAGACAACTTGGTCATGATAGTTTGGAATTGGCGAAGGATATCGCCGATTCGACATTCCTAAAGATGATCGAACCAGTGGTTTTCTGTTTCTTGTCAACAGCTTGAAGTTTGTCTCTTTCTCTCGATAACACTGTAACTTGGTTCTCTAAAGATTTAATCTTCGATTGCAATAATGGGACGTCAGTGTAATAACGCTCCAGCCACACATTGCATTGGATGCATGATGTTTGCTCAGATTTCGAAATTGCAGGCGAGGGTTTGTTTAAATCACCAAGGGCTTCTTTATGAAGATTGATTCCTGGGTAATTAGGATTGTTCTTTAGGCATGGGGGAAAATTAGAAACATAGTCATAGGGTGGCTCGGAGCACAGGCCTTGGAAATAATGGTACTCACTAGCTAGGAAGCATTCGATATCAGAGTTCGAGTCCTCACTCAGAACTATGGGCTTTTGATCAACGTTTGGCTTAAGTTTATTCCGGCCAGTATCGATATCAATCGAGCATTCTTTTTACCCTTGCTGTCGACAATAGAATTACCCTTGACCTTCTTACTCACAGGCTTCTTAACATCCTCAGCCTTGTCTGTTATGATGTCGGGTAGGTTGATGTCAGGGCAGACCGAGGGTTTGGCAGAGGGTAGAAGGGCGTGAAATGGCACGGGTGGCCCGACCTTAGTCTCACTAACCACAGACTTGTCGATTTGGATAGACTCTGAATCAACAAAGCCATTTCAAGAAAGAAAAGTTTGCCAATTATCGCCGTGAAGGCTCAAATGGTGAACGACGATGAGTCTAATCAAGCCATGGTGAAACAAGATGCTACCAGCCTTCTCACGTTTGAACCTCTTAGCCATTTTGTAAAGACTATGCAGGAAGTAAAATGGCATGTTCAATGGATAGCCCATGAAATTCATTAACAGTCAAAGGTGATAAAGAAAAACCAATCCATACCGACCTTCACAGGTCACAAATTGTTTAACCATTATCAAAATATCATGCCACCTAGGTTTAAGTGTGGAAATAGGCATACCTTTGTCACAGGATGTAACCTTTCGTGATATGAATAGCAAAGGCCATGGCACTTCGTCAACTTTGGAGTTTTTAAACCATCGTTGGCCTGTGGCTGCTAGTCCTGTGGCAGAGCTTATGAATTTTTCATTCATCTCAAGCTGAATGTCACCTACTTTATCCCTACACCCATCAAAGGTAAGGGCGAATTATTGTGCAACAAATAGATTGAAACCCTCGAACCTCTGTACAAACGTGAGCCAACCACTATCCTCTAAATCTTTACAGGCATCATCGAACAGTAACAGAGCTTGACTACCGTTCGGCTCTATTCGCACCACCAGTGCCATAGACAGGAGCACACAGTGAGTGATGTGAACGAGCCAGGGTTTGAATCACAGCATACGCAGGGGCAAAACGCTCACAGGCTTACCCGAAACTAGCAGAGGTGAAACGGGGATAGGGGGAAGACATTAATGCCATATCGTGCAAAGGTGGTGGAGCTATTTAGGCCCATGCACAATAGTCATATCCACAGTACAATCGTCGACGCTTATAACTATTCAAATGACTATGCATATGTGTTAACAATTATGCCATTCAATCAACCGATGAAATCAATGGTAAGTGGATTAAACATTCGCGTGAGCAATAGTTATACCATAGTTTTAAAACCAAACAAATGAATCGAAATCATATCATGGGTTTGACCATATAATCTATGTGTTGTATAAAACGATTTATATCAAGAGTTTAACCATAACACCAATGCGTTTTTATGTAACCAATGCACCAAGTGAATCGATGAAAGAATATGTAAATACAATCACCAATGCATCACCAACTCAATCACTCATGAAACGAAATTACATAATCAATCAAAGAATGTCAAATGAGTACAGATCAATAGGTCTTGCCAACTGTATAACGATAAGTAAATTGGAAATGCAATGGGCATATCGACAAGAATGATTACAACAATTCAGTGATGATTTTAATGTGACTTCAAAAACCAAGTTTTCACGCTTGCAGTCGTGAAAACAAGAAGAAAGGTAAGTGTGCAAATAGCGCAAAAAATAAAAGTGTCGTTTTATTTGAGAATTGCGAAGAAAATCAAGGTTTGCAAAACACTGGTGTAGGCATCTTATAAGGACAGTAGAAAAATGTGAATTGGCTTCCAACATGGTACTGAACGGGCTCGCTGGCAGTGAAGCAATATCTGAGGTATCTGTAAGGTTGTCATACATAATTTCAACTCTATTTGGTTACCAGTCTTTTCGAAGCCGGATCTTCATCCCAAATCCAGACAGGGCTCCCCAATTAAAAAAACATGAAATTTACTTCATTTGATGCAAGCCAAAAACTCGGAAGATCTATTGGGTTTCCTAGGATTGTTTTGATCATCTTAAAGCAAACTTAAATTTAGTGGTGAGAAGGAGAAGATCATGAATGTGACTGTAGCCAAGTTTACGTCGTTGAGAGTTTTGAAAATATTTTCAGAAGTAAACACGAAATCTCTTTTCCCCTCTGTATCACTTTCCTAAACAAGTTCTACAAAAATAAACCATTGACTCCATTTACCCAATAAAGGAACTAAGTCTACCTGTTATCCTCATCCCAAAAGGAGACGAGGTCCCCAATTGGAGCCTATGTTGAAACATTTATTAAATTTTTTTATCTTCAAAGCTAAAATCTTCCTTTTTCGGGTTTCGGCTTTTCACGAAGTATAACCCTCACTATCTTTTCCAAAAGGCCGGTACCAAAATCCCATCAAGATTTATTCTTTAAATAATAAAAAGCAAAAAAAAACAAAAAATGTTATAAAAGTCCCGATGCGCTTTCTGTAAAATTATTTCTTAAATTACAAAAAGTTTAAACCCTAAAGGAGTTAAGATTAACCTTTAATTTATTTTTTCAGAATTCAAGGTTTACTGAGAACATATGTTTTAATGCATTTCCAATCGTGGAATCCCGATCACCGATTTCCTGAAATATGGAAGTTACTAATTATTAAAGACTAAGTTAATCATTTCACGATTTTGGGATTAGTGGTTCGTCGATAACATACCTCTTGTCAACATGATCCCTGAAATCCCGAAACATGAAGTACTGACTCATAATCTATGTTTAAACTGAATTAATCCTGTTTTGGAAGTTAGTCCTTAATCCTGATTAATTAATTCACTAATACGAAAATTTAAGGCTTAAGTTAATCATTTCGCAATTTTGGAAATCGGGATTCAATGATGACATACCTCTTGTCAACACGATCCCCGAAATCCCAAAACACAAAATCTTGACTCGTAATCTGTGATTAGTCTAAATTAATTTTGTTTTGAAAGCATGATTAATGACAATCAAACTTTTAAAGGGTTTATTCATGTTTCGGTTTCCGATTGAATGAAATTTTCTGAATTTTGAATTCAAAAGCGCCAAAATGCGGCCACTTTAATAAAGGATAACTGATGATATGTGACACTAATGTGTATCTTAGTAAATATCCACTACATCGTTAAATGAATTAAAAATAGAGTTTAAAGGTCTGTGTTTCACAACATATTTTGTTTCATACTATCAAAGCATAAGACGCATTCAGTCGAGCTCATACACTCCTTTTCTGTGACAGGTTTTCTATTTAACTTAAAGTCATCGCACCAAAGAAAGCACTGAAGAAGAGTGAAGATACAGAGGAAGGAGATATCATATCCAGCACTACACCACATGCTATTGACTCAATTAAATCCTGGACACAAATCTCTGAATTCCTGGAATACAAAATCAAGAATTCTCCTACGGATTTCGAGAATCACTTTCAGGATATAGCAGAATCAGAGCTTCATAAGATCGCAGGGCACCCTCGGTTTATGGAATACAATGACATGATCAATTGGGCCTTGGAAAAGGTTGATATCCTGACAAGAATCATTTTAAATGATCAAGGGGTCGTCATCGATTCATTTAGGCTAGAACATATACAAGTAATGTATAAACTCTCACCAAATCCTAAGTACACTTATAATGCCGAGTTTTTAGCTAAATTTCAAAGGAAGGAGTGTAATGAGGCAGACCGAACCTATCCCTATTTAATCAAAGAATGGTGGAGATTTCCATCAAAGTTTAGGGCTGATACCCATGGGGTTTATGCCACAACATATTTGAACGAATACATGGTCTATGTAGCCATTATGCTGTGTAGACTTTCCGGGAAAAAGAATCCCTGCCATTTTCCTACAGAGTGAGTGCCCTTTTTAGAAGAAGCTTCAGAAGGATATACTTTCAACTGGAGTAAGATTTTTTCTGATAACCTAGCTCAAGAAGTTTCAAATTACAGAGTTGCAAAATCTAAAGGTCAACCAGTGGCCTTTTACATGTCAGCGTGCATTATGGACACAGTTTTCTTTGTGACTCCTTTTCCCCTGATGAATTGGAGTTGGA
The DNA here is from genome assembly GCA_009831015.1 of Picea engelmannii. NCBI lineage: Eukaryota > Viridiplantae > Streptophyta > Pinopsida > Pinales > Pinaceae > Picea > Picea engelmannii. Next base: position 363,988 of record ML780243.1, read on the forward strand.
ACATAACTTTCCCCGAACCCATTCACGAGTATCACTCTGTGCTATGGGAAGAAAATGCTAAAAATGCATTTTATGAAATTTGTCATTTTATTATAATTCCAATGCATAAAATGTTTTATGGTTGTGAACCCCCTCGCATTTCTGAGTCAGTCTTAGGAAATCTCAATGCAATAGCCGATTGGTTTGTTGATGAAAACTTCTCTTATATTAGGGTTTATGGATGCTCAATCCCCCCTCACGCACTTCCTAAATTCCTCCCGGACAGACTGGTATTGAGGGAGGTAGCACATAAAATAGTGAAAGGTGGTATTGGAATAGAGCTAAAGGCAGTTCAAAAGAAATCCTAGCCAATCTTCCTTGTGTATGTCAGGAAATTTTCATTACTCAACCTAGGCCATTCTAAAGTGGAAGCTGAAGCATTAGAAGAGATAAAAATGGTAGATATTGAGCACAGAAAGCATGACCCTTATCAATTAGTAAGCAGGCATTTGATGCACTGTAATTTGAAAGCTTATGAACATGAAAAATCTATTTATGGTGATATATTCAAGGAGGTTAAAACTTATGATGAAGTATTGAACATGGTATGGGCCTCATCACTCGACTTACAAACTGGTTTCATGTCATTCCAAAGTCACAGGCGAAGTTGTTTGCCTAAAATTTTGCAGGGTGAATCCACGACCCCTCCTCCAGAGCTGGAAGGGCCTCCCCCAGGATTTGAAACAGATGTACAGGATAAAGAAAATACAAAGGGAAAAATGAAGGAGACTGAAATGCCTTCCCAAGAAATAGAGGTTCCTCTGGAAGAAAAATCAGAGGCGGGGAAAGGAAAGGAGTTGGAAATACCTTTGAAAATCCCTGAAAATATTCCCAAAAAATTAGGAGGAATAGCATCAACAAAACTTGGAAGTCCCATTACTTCTTTGACTCCATTGCAGTCTACTTATGGAAACCCCCAAGAGGGAGCTCTATACGTTAGTGATCTTGAGCCTATTTCTAGAGATGGTATTCCTCCCTCTGATTATTTTTTCAGTAAAAAGAGAAAGGCTATCCTAAAACAAAAAATGCATCCAAGAGGAGATACGATGATTAAAATGTACAAGATCATTATAGATGGACAAAAAATTAAAGAGGGAGAATTCGCTACAGATATAGCAGGCACAATGGGAGCCTTAGCATCGACAAATTTATACTTTGTGGGTAGTTTGACAACTATTTTGGAGCAGAAAGATCAGATGATAGCTCAGCTACATGATCAATTAAAGGATACTGAAAGAAATATTAGTTGGGGGATAAAAAAGGGTCTAGAACGAGCTAGATTAAATGATATTCAAGAGATTCAAAAAATGAAAGTAGTTTGAGAGGAAGCAAATCAGAAAATACAGGTCACTCAAGCACATGTCATAGAGCAAGAGGAAATAAATAAACAATTACAAGATAAGATTAATTCCATTTCAAAACAAGTGGTAGAGCTTGAAATCTTCTAGGCCTAGTTATTGGAAATACATATGAAGATAGAAAAAGAACAACAGGGAGTGTTTTTTAATCTAGAATTTGTTCAGAATTACTTTCAGGAAAAAAATAAATCCTTGGAGAATATTCTCTAGAAAGAAAGAGAAGTGAAAGCAGCCTGGGCAACTTTCCAAAAAGTAGTGGCTCTTTCAACAAAAGAGGATTTCTGGGAGGCTAAAAAGCTATCTGTTTCAGACAAGATTAAAGGTGATGTAATACTCAAGGTATGGGAGGCAGACCTCACAAAAAACAAAAGAGTGACCAGAGAAGTTAATGACAACTTTCAAGGAATTTTTGACCTTTTAGAGAAAACTTCATTGAACATTGAATGAAACGAATGTTCAGGGTTGTTAGGGAAAATTAACATTGTTAAGCATCAGATTAGATTCAAAGAGGATCTGGAAGAAATTCAGAAAGAGATCCCACAAATAAAGGTAATCAATGTTACTCAAATTGATAAATGGATAGTTATGCCTAACTTAAAACTACAAACTATCAAGTTCACAAGAAAGATAATCGAAGATCGTCTGCCGGAACTGCAAATAAAGTTTTTTCTTATTTGAAGCAAAGGATATTCCAGAAGCTCCCAGAGTTTTAGTACAGTTTATGGGAAAATGTATTTGTTTTCTTGAAGCAGAAGGATGAGGTTCATCAACGCAGACATGAAATACTCTTTTGAAGATTTTCATCATTAGAATAATAAAGCAGTTAGAATAGAAATGTAAACGGTTTGACATTGTTCATTCATGTAACCATAGTCTTAGGAAGTTAGTTAATTACCAACGGGAAAAATGTTTGGTGACCATGTATAAATATATTTTCACAAGACTGAGAAGAGGATTTTTTGTTTTTTGAGAGAGCCGATTGTATTAAATTTTTTTCCAATCCACTTTGATATAAATAATACAGACGAGATTCTAAATTCTGTCAACTTGAAGCTATGTGTTCTTTTACCCTGTTTCCAATAGTTTTCAATATTTTTCTTCTTACATATTTCTAATGAATGATCAACTATAAGTTTATTTCACACATCTATTATAGTTTGAATTGATTTCGTTATTAAATAATTTACAGTTTTTCCTCTGTGATTGCTATCAACAATTTCAAGACATGTAGGTCATTTGAATGATTATATTTTACACTTCATTAGAAATCTTGTTTTCCTCTTTGCCTCCTGTTACAATATGATATTCTTTCGTGATTAAAGCCTCATATTATCTCAGCGATGCTACTTTGCTACTTTACTATTTTCAAAATTGTTTCAAGTATAGGAAACGGCCTCAACTGTTCTTATGTTATTATTTTGAGTTCCAAAACTCTTTTTTTCTTTTCATCCCTTAAAAACTGAAGCAACAAATCTTCAAATTTTTCATATCTAAATAAAACTTTATTTTCTGTGACTGTCCCAAATTATAGATAGCCCAACATAGAACCTAGCCTCCAATATCAAACTACCATTGATTTGAACTTGTTTAATACTATTCTGCAAACAACAACTGGCCAGTTTGAATTAGAACGTTCATGGGTAGCTATTGAGAGAGATATCAGCATCCAAGAACAATGGGAAGCTAGACAGAGGCAGTTGAGAAACCAACTATGATTTACCCTTCAATTTGATTCTTACCCTTTAATTACCTTTACCTTTACGGATGCCTTGACGGTATACTTTACAACCTTATAGTATAAACTCAAGAACAACAACATCCAATCATGCAAGTAAGGAAGCAGTATGGTTACAAATATTGTGTTAAGGTATTGGGTTGGTATAGAAAGTTGTAAGGATAGATTGTGACATCAGAGTGCAATTTTTATGGTGAAGAACCTTGTCACATACCCACTACCTAAATCAGATTTTTCTGGTCTTCTACCAAATCAGGAACCCTAAACATCCATGGAGGACCAGCTTAAGCTGGCTCTTTCTCTCTCCTCACTCCCATGTGGTCGCGGGTCATGCTCATAGTCCGAATAAATGCAGTACCTCTTTAATATTTCACGCCTCAGCGCTACAGTGATGTCGAGTCGTTTGACTTGGCAACCGTCGAATCCCGACAGGGCTAGCGATCGACCAATGGGGACGAATCCCTACAGGGTTAGCAAATGGCTAATAGGAACAAATCCCAACAGGGACAGAGAACAACCAATGAGAAATGACCCCGTTGCGCGGTTAAGTGGAATACAGGTGGAAAAAAGGGAAACACGACACGGTAGTCGACATGATAGGAGGGGCCCCACTTCACACGCCACACTATTCCAGACCCCCCCCCATTAAAGGCAGAATGGTAAGGGGGGTCCGGAATCCACCTAAGAGCCGTTGATCATGATGAATTAATCTTGACCATTCGAGAGTTGTGCGTCCAATTCCGGACCCCCCCACACCATTAAAGGCAAAATGGCAATGGGGCTCTGGAATGCATCCTCAGTCATAGATCTGGGTGGGTGGACTCTGTCCATCCAGATATGTTCACTACTTACCCTAATGCGCGCTCATGCCCCAGTGTAAAAATGGAATCTCTTCCTCACATCGAAAGGTCGTTACCGACCTTGAGATTTCCCGAAGGAATCTCATCCGTCCATTGGGACTTATCCACATGTTATTGTCTCGACATTATGGATCGGGATTTGTCAAGGAAAGAGCCCAAGTTTTTGTCAGCAGAACTCCCGAATCCCCAATCCACGATTTCCCAAAATGGGTAATCTCTCAACATGTCACCTCCTTAAATCGGATGGTCCACAACTGATCCAAGATTTCCACCCAGGAAAGTCTCGACCCCTTGTCGCCAGGACTCCTGATCTCGCGATTCCCAATTTCCCGAAATGGGAGATATCTTGACGCATGGGCTCCGTCAATCGAATGGCTCAGATCTATCCCATGGTTTTCATCATGGAAACTCCCAAACTCTTGTCAACAGGAATCTCGATTCTGCGATTCCCGATTTCCCAAAATGGGAGATCTTATGACACGTGGCCTCCGTCAATCGGACAACCCAGATCCATCCCGGGATTTCCTCCATGGAAAGTCCCGATCTCTTGTCCACAGGACTCCCGATTTCCCGACTCCCGATTTCCCGAAATGGGTGATCTCTTGACACGTGGCCTTCGTTAGTCGGACGGCTCAGATCTATTCCGGGGTTTTCCTCATGGAAAATCCCAATTCACGAGGGTTTTTAACCCTCAGGTAACTCCTGATAGATCCAACGACTGTCGGGTTTTCCAGCCGAGATCGGATGGCTCATATCAGTTCCTACCCATGCATTCTTCCACGACTCCTTGGACATGGAAAAGATCCACGGTCTAGATACTCTCATGGACCTTGGAGATCTACGATCCCAAATTCCTCGCTGCCCACGAAGACACAGAAAACAAAGGGGTAATGCATTTTAACACCTTACCTTCTCCTACCAATCCAATGGTCGAGTGTGTCCGCAGATTTCCCGATGGAATATCATCCATCAGTCAACACCTATCAAGGATAAGGTATTTAACTTTCCAGCTTCCTCTTACCAAATCTAATGGTCACGAGTGACCACATATTTCCCAATGAAATCCTGTCCGTCGATTAATACCTATCAGGGTTAAAGCACTTAACACTCCATCTTCTTCCTTTGATCTAACGGTCGTGAGTGAGCACAGATCTCCCGATGGGATCTCATCCATCGATTCATTACTTCATCCTTATGTTGTCATCTCAGTTTTCAAGAGGATCGTTCCTCCTCATGCAGGGTCACTAAGGCCTTACGCCTTCACAACCACCTTCTGGGTTCTTGATAGGCTTTTCAAGGAAGGTATTTCTATGGGGAGATTTACTCAGGGCACTACCTGGGGTATATAAGGATGTCGTCCTCCCGAGAACTAGACGTGAAGTCTGAATTGGATCAATATGCACACAAATAACGAATTCATGAGGACATAAACCATACGTAGTCTTTCCATATAAATATACAACTACTAGTACTAATCAAAACACCATACAATCATTCTTATAATGAAATCATTCACAATTTCACATCTTATGAGCATAATTATCAGAATAAGCGCATATATATATATATATATTTCAAGATACCAGAGGCAAAACACTTATCAGAGATAACACCAGGGGTGAAGCAACTGCTGAGAGGGGTGATCGTTTCCACCCAACTGTAGGCTTAGCGACTCCCAGTGGATTTACCACTAGCCACCCCCGAGCTGAGAGCACGATGTTGTGAGACCGTGTCTCTGTTTTCCAGTGACCAGGAGTGAAGGTTGCAATCCTTCCTCTCTGCTATCACTCACTCTGCATAATGCCAGAGTTCCCCCTTGTGTCTGCCCCCGCCCAATATCTTCTACCCCACGTCTTATCCTCTTGCGAGGTTGCGTGTGGCACGATTACCCTCGTACTGGACAGTCATGATGGCTCTACGGATGGGCGATTCACCTCCACATCCCTCATTAATTCCTAAGGAGCCATCAACCTACCAGTGTGCGAGGCATTTAATTCGGGGCCAGCGAGCTGCTTTTGGTTCTCCAGGCCAGTGGATTCCAAATACAATATTAATTCTCGGTGGAAGTTAACTCCACCTTTCCAGGTGCCTTCCACCTCCATCGTGGTCTCTTTTTTGCACGTCCCCTCTCAGCAGTCCTGCAATAAAATTCATAATGTTATTCACATTTATTGACCTTTTACTCAAGGTCCATTTAAACCACATATTCACATTTATGAGTTTGCCATAGTTCTTGTCCAGTCCAGTTATTTTTACAAACTGGGGGAAACAGGGTGTTACAAACCTGGCTTATCATTCAAAGACAAAGCATATTGATATTCAATATCACTTTGTGAGAGACATGGTTGAAGAAAAGAAAGTATTGTTGATGAAGGTGGACACTTTGAAGAATCTTTCATATTCATTAACAAAATTTGTCAGCACTGAAAAGTTCTCTTGGTGTAGAGGATCCTGTTGAGAGCTCAACACACCCGAAACACCTTATTAAATTTTATTACTTTTGGGCATCACTTGTTTTTTTTTTACTCTCTAAATTGATTTTACTTTGGGGGGATGGTTTATTTTGTTTTGTTTTCATGACTCTTATTGATCAATATGGATGTGTTTGAACTTGTTAAAAGAAACCTTGTGTCTAAAATAAATTGACATTCTAATTAATAATCAACAATTAACACCGCGAGTGACGTGCTTGTGTTCAACATCGACAAAATGAAAGAAGGTAAAGTGGCCACACAGTTGCACTAATTTTTTATCGTCGATTCCCCATCGGAATTGGAAAAAGGCAGAGTTGATTTGTGTAAGTTATTCACCATGAAAATTCAAGAGATATTCAATCCCCATTGGCGTCGAAAAAGTACAAGAGGAATATAAATTGACAAAAGCCATAAAGAAATCGTCGATAATCAATGACCGATGTGATTTCTCGGGGTCTGGGAAATCTAGAAGAGTTAAAACAATTGATTTTTCTATGATAACATATCACCGATCGCCAATCCCCCATACACTTTTGGCATTGGGACTTTTTCGAGAGAGTCGATCTAGGAGCACTTGGGTAGATTTATTTCCGATTGTCGATACTTGATACTTTTTGGTGTAGGAAATATAGGATCGGGTTTTAGAACATATAGCTTAAGAAAATTCCTGATTCCAATTAACATGAGCAAATGAAGATGTTGGTCTCAAGTTCCACATGGCTTTATCATGTAAGGGTGTCATATGGCCTAGTCTCGTCTCGAGTCATCTTGATGTTTCCTGTGTCCTAGTCACACCTCCAAGTCATCCTTTCCATGACATCTCGATGTGAAGAAATCATTCAACATCAGAGCTTTTTCAAGAAGATATCAATGAAAAATGTTCAAAGAAGAATCCACACCCCCAATCCACTAGTTGGATTAGCGAAACGATGGGATGTTTTTGACACAAGATACAATCGGATTCTAGCATTTAATAAAACATTTAATGCTTCATCCCACATTTGTTGCTACCTTGTGCTTCATTTGAACAAAAACAATTTTAAATTGTCGATAAGCCACGTTACAACTCGTGCCCGCGTTTTCAACCCATGATCAAAATTAATTTTTAAACATCTTTGAAGATCTGGTGGAAGATTTAATAGAACTACACTGATAACCTGAATTGAATGGTTGATGCAACAAGGTAAGTTCATCCATGTTTAAATATCTAGAACATTTTTGAACGATTTCATTCTACATAGAAGTTTGAATTCCAGAGCATTCAAAGAAGTAAAGAAAGCGTCTTGAGACTGTTTTGATCCCCAGATTATCAAAATCATGTTAAACAAGCTGCAGAGGTATGTTTTCAATTTTATCAATTCGATATACATGATTTATATATGCATATGATTTATATTACAAAGTTTGTAACTATGTTCTAGATACAGGTAAAATGTCGCTGAGAAATCCAAACACCAGATGCTCTCCGAGACCACCCAAGCTAAAGGAAGTTGAAATAGGTGAAATCTCTTCTCCTGGTACAGTGAGGTAGTTGGAGTACACTCCCAAGGTAGAGACGGTCATAAAAACCTCAACAAAGAAATCCTTTTCCAAAGCTCCGGTCTTCAGTGATACAAAATAAAGCACCAAATCCAAAGTAATTCTCCCATAGTGGGCATACCTTTTCAACAAAATCATTCGGGAGGAGTACCCAAAGTATATTCCACACAATGACCTGGATGCAAGGGTGATCGATGATCAGGTGTTCCCAAACATCCCACGGTCATATTTTCACATGGTAGCCTGCAGAAACCCAATTTTCCCTTGCATGTAGGTTCTGAAGTGGCTAATCAACCATGTAGACAAACATAAATGTTTAATAAATGATGAGAATGGCAGGTGTGTCATATTTTTCCTCTTGACAGAAGTCCTGAAATACTACAAGCTCAAAGGCCCGGAGGTGTGACTAAACACAAACTTTGTGGTGAATTTCTATGAATTTCATGACACCATTTGGTTGATGACCTCATGGTGGAAGAAGGAAAAGAAGTTTACCAACCAGAGAAATGGCTCGGATGGGACAGTTAACTTGAGGGATCCTCACATCTATTTGATGGATCTCATATTCCGACTATATTGAGAGAAGGATTGCTCCAAGTTTTCGAAAGAATGAATTCTCTTGGAATACACAGTGGTGATATCCAAAAGCATCTTCAACTGGGGAGCGATAATTTCCAAACAATTGATCATCTATGTTCACCAGGATCAGACGTTGAAAGAAGGGGAAACACTTGTTTTCCACATGGCCTCGTACCTTCTCAATGTCATCTATGTGAGAAATGTCTTCGTCGGAATGAACTTAAGCTAACATGTTGCGGAGCTCCCGATCCACATTTATTTCAGCATACTATCAGAGAACAAGTATAAAAAATACTACTCACTCATTTGTGATGAATTCATCACTCGTATTCATTTTATTATATTTAAAAAGGAATTCCCAAGATTATCTGCAGCAACCAAGAAAATGGTAGAGAAGGTAGGACACTGGTATTTGGATGAACACTCAACCTATATCAGGGTGTTTCAGGCCACTAGATCACTACATCTACTACCCGCTCACGTCCCAGACTGGCTCATTGTGGCAAAAATATGCTTTCAGACTATCCTGCAGAGCTATAATGCCACACTAGTCAAGGACAAGAAGTGGGCTTTCATACCCTATGGTATCCATGTGGGGTTTTATTTGGTAAAGGACACTGCTTAAGACAAACAAGAAGGGCTGAGCCAACTTGAATTCAGGTTTCTGATAGGCCAATTCCACAAGCATGACCCTAAAGGCCTGGTCCTCCAACATGCTTCACAGGTATCATCCTAGTGGCCATACGCGCATGATAAATTTGATGATGATATTTTCACAGAGTGCACTCAGGACTGGGAAGAGGTAGTAAAGAGGATGGACAATGAAAATATGATCAGGTTCAAGGCCATGAGCATGGATGAATAGGTGGAGACAATAGAGCGGTCATATCAAGAGGCCCTTAGAGCCAAGAAAGAAATCAGAGTGCCAGAGACTACTGGGGCACATAGAAGGGTATTGCTCTTACTAGAAAGGGCACAAAGAATCATTGATCAGTTGAAAAATGACCATGATCTGGTATATATGTCAAGTATTCCCATTGATGACCCAATCAAAAGAATAGGAGAGACAAGTGGCCTAGAGCCAATACAACTTGAATAAATCATCGGGCCAAAAAACCCTAAAGTTCCACCACCACAGATCAGACCACTAGGGGGAATTTCAACCCAACCTAAGATAGCAAGGACACTATGTAGGAAAAGTGTACCAAACCCATTGTTCGACTTAATAACCATATATGATGAGGAGGAGAGTTTGGACGTGTGACTTGTGACTCCAGTGTGGATTATAGAGGAAAAATAACCTGAGAGGGCATCTACCCTAGGTCTCGATGCTCAAATTAAAATCCTTCCTCATAGCGACCATGAAGTCGAAAGTGCCTTAGATATTGAGATACTCGACTTGTTGAGAACCCCAATGGAAAAGTTGAGGGATGAGATGGGATCGGGAGGACAGAAAGAGGAAGTTCCACAATAAGAAATCGACACATCGACAGTATATTACCAAGTAAGTATCATACATATCCTCGATTCTTCAGATTTGGCCGATACCCTACCATTCGATGAGCAACAAATGGAAGTAGAGCCATCGGGACATATGGAAGAAGTTGAGGAACCCATCCTAAAATAGATACACACATTCGGGAGCCTGGGAAATACTCTAACCTGGGGAGGATAGAAAATCCCCAAACCTGTTGATGAGGTCACTGACATACAAGCAATCGATTATGAATGGAAGAGAAAGGCCATCATGAAGAGGGCCACAAAAAAGAGGAGGCACCGTTAGATATCTTTATTCTCATCACAATAGAGGAGAATTTGTTGAGCACTAAACATGCCAAGACATGCAAACTTATCGGTGTAGGAATGGCCATTACGGATGCCACATTAGATAGAGAAAGAATGGATGAAAAGGAGTTAGACTCTACACTTAATGAGTTGGAGCATCTGCACCATTTGGAGAAATAATATCAGGACTCCACACAAGCCAAGGTGTTTTTGAGAAGTGATTTCCAAAATGCCTATGCCAAATTCACGAATAAACAACACCTTTTCACTGCAAGAATAGTCAACTTCCAAGAAGACACCCTTATGGCTCTAGCGATCTGTAAGGATGTGGAAAGGTGGTATGAGAAGGCTCACCAAGCAATAGAAATGATTGATTACATCAGCGCGGTTGAAAAGGGACAAGACACCGAAGAGAACGACATTTGGGTGTTGAGGGACAACATCATAGATCGGATTCGGAAAGCGGTCAAATACTAGGTAAAAATGGCCCAGGAACCTCAGTGGGAGATTCAGGAGAAGTGGGCCGATTGAAAAAAGAGCTGGGAAAATATTAATCTGAATATGAAAGACATTGGCCCACCCAAATACTTTGTCGACCCGCATGACATAGTCAAGCAACATGCAAAACAAGACTCGACATGGATAGTAGAGATAGAAAAGGTGGTGAGCATGGCACCAAGTCAAGTACACAGTTCATGGAGCATCTGATTAAGGCTCGAGTAGTTTTGTAGAGATTAAGTGTTAAAATAGTCAAGTACAAAGCATTGGCAGTAGAAGTGAAGGAGACTATTTCATCCCCGATGGACCAACACAAGTTCTGGTATGCGAACATGCGAGGAACTCTTCATCAAGTGGTCAGATTATGAGAAAAGTCATCCACTTCAGTAAAACTACTTGATGATTCTTAGAGAACAAGGAGATGAAAGTACCATGTGGCGATATTTTGTTTTACTTAGCTTACACTTGCAATAGCTATTTTTAGTTAGTGATTCATTATAAATAAGAGGATTGACCTTTTAGAAAAGGTCGATGGTTTTTGAAAATACCCTCATTTTTGGAATTGTAAAGAACTATTTCTAAACTACCTTAATTGAGAATTTTGTTTTGGATTGGAGACGAACTTCTGTTTTCATCAAAGGTGTTGTGTGATTGGATTTGAGGAGGAATTACTTCCGACTTTATTTCATGAATGGATGTTGTAATGATTAAGAGTTTTTGAATCTATTAATGAGTTAGTTGTTTCAATATGTTTTTAAGTTCTTGTCTCTAATGATGAAAGAAAATCATTGTGTTAATGTGTGATTAATGCTAGAGATAAGGAAACTATTTTTCTTGCCATCATTTTATTGCATGTATGTTTTATTTTGATAATTGTATCTCAATCAATAATTGAAATACCAACAGGTTAATGTATTAGTACTAGGCTTGTCACATGTTTAAATATCTTTTTCTACATGCTTGAGCACTAGGGTTATCCCAAGCTCAACCTTCTTCAGTAATTAAGAACCCCCCTTTTACCAACTGATTTATACCAACACACACATTTTTATCAGACCCATCTAATAAAAGAAAATACAAAAAAGAGAACATTGAAACTGAAGGAGGAACTTTCATAAGAATATATCCTATAAATCAATACGTAAATCCCATCGATAAATTGACTAGATCGAAATATCAAGAGAACAATTCCACCATAAAACGCTTCAGATTTTAATTGGGCCTTCATGGCGGTTTTGGTTCCTGGTGTTGAGTTAAATGGATTTAGGACTCCTTAAAAAAAATGGCGCTAGAAGGAGGGCCTGTGAATGAATGGATAAAAATATTTCTGATATAATGTTTGGCATAGCCTACATATTCAAAACAAGCCACATGCATGGCTAGTCATTCTCAAGACAACCCACACACACTGAGTACTCCTGAAATGAGTAAATTACCCTAGCAAGAGGAAGAACATATGTTCCCTGAAATATATTATGCTCTTCCCCACGAAGAGTTGAACCAGTTCATAAGAATCACAAGAGCTTACACCCGAAAAATTGGATCATTACCCTTAGCTCCATTACTTCCTCGTAGAAATCAAGTAAGAAGACCAGTGATCGACAGCCTAGGCCATGTTTGTTTTTCACACAGTAGAAGACCTGATAGATTTCTCCCTCATGGAGATCGAGCATCCCCTTAATCTGATTCCCGAAATGCCAGCTGGTAGCTACTCTACATGGATGATTTTAGGGGCTAAATTTCGTTCATGGGATAATTTTCCATGGTTTTTCAAAAAATGAGATTCACTATTTTAAAAATGCCTCGCCAAAATTCTATAGGATAAAATTATTTTACCTTAAAAATCGCCAAAATGTTATAAAAACTATATAAAATCCTTATAAATTTTAATATTTTTACAAAAATATCACCAACATTTATAGTTGGCATATGAAGGATTAGTAAGATTCACCAAGGTTTCTACATTTTAAAACAAATTTCCATCCTTAAAATCATCCATGCTACTCTGAGCTCAACGAATTTGAATCTGACGAGGAAGGGCTTAACTCGGATCGCTCAGCTTCAGGGTCGGATGACAATGATCATATTGAAGAAAGGGAAAACTCACCTCAAAATAATCAACCTTGGTTGGCGGGAGACATTTTATCAATCCCCATATGGGTACATAACCTCCCTCGACATCTAGAAAAGTTGTTCCCCAAGTTTGACCCTGAAACCTCTAGATTTCCTGAAGATCATATTAAAAAGTTCATAGAAGCTATTAGACTGATGAATATCCAACATGAAGACGTAGTATTCAGGATTTTTCCCTATACCTTTGAGAAATCATCCTCCACGTGGTATTTTAACTTGCCTATAGGATCCATAACTAGTTGGACGAAATTTCAAAAGGATTTTTTAGACAAATTTGCAGAAGAAAACACCACATGATCTTTAATGGCTGAATTGTTTGCTACCACCATGAGTTCAAAGGAAATGTTTAAAGACTTCAATCAACGATTTACCACTATCCTAAACAAATTTCAACTCAAAGCTAAACCCACTCAGTAGTTTCAAATTGAAGTATATGCTAATGCTCTTCCTGCTTCTATTTCCATGTTTGTAAAAAGGGTTGCCAAGCATACCYTGGATGAAAATTTTGAGGAAGCCAAAATGATTGAATTCCAAATGAAGGGATCTAAAGAGGGCTAGGTATCACTAGTTATGAAGGAAGCTCAACCTCCACCCAGAAGAGAACTCTTGTTGACTAGACCCCCAGTGAAACAAACAGAACAAGGTCCCGAAAAAGGGAGTGGAGACATAGGATACCTACAACGAATGATAAATAAATTGTCAAATGAAATCATAGACATGAAAAGATGTATAGGGGAAGGAAACCAAGTCCAAAGTCCTTATAAACCCATTTTAAGAGAAACTCACCATTCAAAGCAATTAAACCTCCCCCAACCAACTTAAACATCAACCTAGGCAATGTAACATCTGACCCTTTCTATACCTATCATCAAGAGAAACATTCCAAAAGAGATTATCCACAATGGGTGCATGCCATGAATTTGATGGCCAATAGGTTCCTAGATTAAGTTTCCCTTACTGAAAAATCATGCGGCTCAGTGATGAATATTGTTGATTAGGAAGAAATTGACCTGTTTGAAGAAACAAACATGTTGTTGTGGGATCCTGACTTGCCAATGCCTTATGATGATATATTTGAGGTTCAAGAACCACCCACTGAGGTTTTGGTTGTGCAAATGCGAAGTAGGGGTCAGTCGGTCTCAAATGATCTTACCATTGCCCAAACTTCAAGAGTAAAACAAACAGTCGATCAACTAAAAGAACATTTTTTCCCCCAAAGAAATCCTATAAACATCCATACACGGGAGTCACCCAAGATAGACTACAACATATTCAAACACTTAAAAATATTGAAGGCTAATGTTTCAGTCATGGAAATGTGTAGAATTCCCTAGCAAAAGGACTTTCTGCTACAAGCCTTGAAGTCAGTAGAAACCCTTATAAAAATCACTGACCAAGGGGAAAAACCAACTCCCATGGACCTGAAAAGTAAACCAAATGTGAGCTCTTTCTATGTAGGTAAAAAATCAAAGCCTTTTGTCCCACTGTTCCTTTTAACATTTGAAGTCTTCAACAAAAACCTCCTTAATTGTTTAGTTGACTCAGGGGCATCCTCTAATGTCATGCCATTATCTATCTGCAAGAAATTAAATGCAGTCCCACTCAAAAGTGATAAACATGTTATACAACTAGACATAACTCAGGTAAAATTTATTGGAGAACTCAAGAATGTCATGATCATAATGGCTACACACCCAAAATTTGTTCAATTGATCAACATCATTGTAGTGGATATACCAGAAACTTATGGACCGCTACTTAGTCGAGATTGGTCTGAAAAGTTGAATGGATACTTTAGCACGAACTATGATCACCTTTGCTTTCCATTAAAGGGACACAAAAACATGATTAGTATTGATAAGGAAAGGTATATCAAACATATTGTCACCGACTTATAAGCCTTCAACAAACCCTCGTCAACATATTTCCCCATGCTAGGAAACTACTCCTACAATTCTGATTTCAGAAATTTCTCCCCTCTCTCATCTGATGTACCTCTTACTCAAAGCTATAAGATGACTTTTCAAGTAAATATACTCGTAGTAGTGGAAGAAACCCTCTTCTTTCAAGAACCTATGTTGGAAAACACATACAAAATAGGTGGATATGAGGAATCCAATAGGCATGGAGAAGCTGATCATTTCCACTCACAAGTTTGGACCATGTACTTTGATGGGTCTAAATCATAGGAAGGGTCGAGAGAAGGATGTATCCTCATTGAACCAAAGGGCAAAAAAAATTCATATCTTGCAGACTAGAATTTGAATTCACTAATAATACTGTCGAGTATGAAGCTATAGTGCAAGGACTAAAGGAATCCATAGACTTAAATGTTAAAGAACTAAAGGTTTTCAGATATTTTGAAATTATCGTTAGGCAGGTAGAGAATACTATACATTGAAAATCTCCTCACCTAAGGAATTATCAACAGGAAGTGCACTGGCTAATAGAACATTTTGAGGCCTTCAATGTTACGGTGATCCCCTTGATAAAGAATACTCTTGTTGATTCCATAGCCATTTTTTCCTCGAGGCTATCTCCTTTAGAATATTATGAGGCCTCTAGGTTCACTATGGAACTACTATACAAACCATCAGTGCCCAAAAATATTTCTAATCGGAAGGTCTTTGAAGGAGATGAATAGATTATAAACTTCTAACCAATCAGGAAAATTTTAAAGGCCTAGATATTTATGATGAAGTATTTCAAGAGAAGTTAGTAGAAACCGATCCCCATGAGCAAAGAGGTGAAACATATAACTCTAGTAACAAACCAAAGTTTCACACGATACCAAAAGGGCTAGCCAATTTGGAGAACCTATTTGAATTAAGGGAAAAATTTAAAGGGTCAACAAACACAAATACGGGGAGCTCGTGTCACATGTACGAGACTATAAATCTAGGAACCCTGGAAGACCCTAAGAATATAAATCTAGGAAAGACAGTGTCTAAAGAAGAAAGGAAAGCCTATCTCAAAATATTTAGAGAATATTAAAATGTTTCTTCGTGGTCCTACTGAGATATGAAAGATATATTCAACACACAATCCCATTAAAATATGAGGTAAAACCCTTCCAACAGAAGCTATGAAAGTACCACCCATATCTGGAATCCCTCATGTGTCAAGAGTTAAAAAAATTACTAGATGTGAAAATTATATTTCAGGTTAGACACTTTGCTTGGGTGGCAAATTTGGTTCCTGACAGGAAACCATCTGGGGAAATCTGCATGTGTGTGGATTTCACAAATCTCAATAGAGCATCAGAAAAGGATAATTACCCAGTCCCACCAATGGAACATCTTTTGCAAACCATGTCTAGTTCTAAAATTTTCTCCCTGATAGACGAATTTCCAGGTTACAACCAGATTCTAGTTTCAGAGAAGGACTAATTGAAAACTACCTTTTGAACCAAGTGGGGAACCTTTTCTTATAAATGCATGCCCTTTGCGTTAATTAATAAAAGGGGAACCTTGCAGAGGGACATGGATGTATATTTTCAGGGATTGGTCAACAAGTTTATAGTAGTCTATTTGGACGATGTGACTATGTATTCAAAGAACAGTGAAGACTACATCCAACATCTAACTTGGATTTTCGAAAGGTGTAGAAAATATGGTATATCTTTAAACCCTAAAAAAACTATCATTTTTGTCGAGGAAGGGAAATTATTAGGTCATATTATATCTCAAGAAGGAATTTGCATAGACCCGGAATGATTTAAAGCAATAGATCAGCTTCACTTACCCCACAAAAAAAAGGCTATGCAGTTCTTCTTTGGGAAAAACAATTTTGTGAGGAATTTCACCCTCGATTTCACTGAAACTATCAAACCATTACAAAAATGATTTAGAAGGATGTTGTTTTTAAGTGGGATGACGTGTGGAGAAATGCTTTCAACAATATTAAAATTTCAATATCTCAAGCTCCAATGTTGGGAAGTCCCGACTTTAGCAAAGATTTTTTCCTCTATACTTTTTCCTCCGACCAGTATTTAGTTGCGGTATTGACTCAAAAGGATGATGACAACAATGAGGCCCCAATATCATTTATGAGCACTAATATCCAAGGGGATGAACTGAATTATCCTTCTATAGACAAACATGCTTATGTGGTATACAAAGAAGTAAAAAATTTCAGATCTTACATCCTAAACAATCACACCAAATTCATTGTGCCTCATCCTGCAGTGAAATCCCTATTCACTCAACATGATATGGGCAAAAGAAGAGGAAATTGGATGGAAATTGTCCAAGGATTTTATATAGATATAAAACATGCCAAACTGGTTAAGGGACATGGATTGTGTAAACTGGTCATTGAATCCCAAGACCAAATAAATGAAAACTCTGGGTGGGAGAATGAAATGGAATTATGTTGTAGTGAAGTTTTATATGTTCCCCTAGGGCAAGATTCTTGATATGGAAAAATAATTTATCTCCTTCATCACGGGACTTGCCTAGAAAACCTAAACCCTAAGGAAAGGAGAGATCTCAGACTGAAATTAGCACAATATCACCTCATAAATTCGGTGCTCTTCCACGTAAATTATGATGGGGTACTTTTGATATGTCTCGAATGTGAAGACACAGACAAGGTTCTGAAGGAGCCCCATGATGGTCTTGTGAGTGTAAAATTTGCAGGGAATACCACCGCTCACTTGATACTGAGAGATGACTACTATTGTCTTATGTTGTTTAGAGATGCTCATACATATGCTAGAAACTGCAAAACTTGTCAAATGAGCATGGGGAGGGAAAAAAGAGCAGTTGTCCCACTCCAACCAATGGCCATATCTAGACCATTCGAGCAATGGGGGTTAGATTTCATAGGGGATATTACCCTGAGTTATTCAAAACAACATAGATACATACTGACCATGACAATATCGCCTCATAAATTCAGTGCTCTTCTGCGAAAAGGTGGTAGTCCAATTCATAATACAACAACTGATCACAAGGTTCGGTATGCCTTTTGTTATTTTTTTTTATAATTCCACTTACTTTTCTTCCACCCTAATAACAAAATTTTCTCTAGATAAAGGAATCATAATCAGATACTCTGCAAACTACTTTCCACAAGGGAATGGAGTGGAAGAATTGAACAATAAGAACCTAGTGAGCATCTTGAAGAAAATAGTTGCATACAATCAGAGGAATTGGCATAGTTTGCTTCATAATGCCTTATGGGTAGATAGAGTAACACCCAAGGAAGTTAGAGGAAATTCCCCATACTTTCTGGTATATGGAAAAGAATCCATTCTCCTGAATGGGCTATATATTCCATCTCTTCAGCTTGATCACGGATCTGGAAGACAACCCTCATTGGTTATTCAATAGAGAATTGATACCCTCCTCATGCTAGAAGAAGAAAGGGAAAAATCAAAATCAAATTTCATCTCTCATCAACAAATAGTTAAAGGGTGGTTTGATAAGCATAAGGATAGAAAGAACAATTTTGAAGTAGTAGACTTAGTCTTGAAATGGGATAGAGCAAATGAACCAAAGGTAATACATTCAAAGCTTCAGAATCTGTGGCTCATACCTTTTCAGGTGATCGAGAAACTTGGGGCAGGCATGTATTGATTGAAAAATCTGAGGGGGGAACTCGACGCCCTCCTAGTGAATGGCCAAGCCCTAAAACAATATTTTTGTTAAAAAAAAATGTGTGTTTTCATGTTATTCTATTTTTTGCATATTCCTTTATTTTAGTTTTTCTTTTTGTGTTTTATTTTTGTACAATAAATTTGTGTTTCGCAAGGCATTGGTTGACCTTAATAAATACGGTGTAGAAAACCCTGTTCCTGACTTATTCTTACATACAACACAAGAAACGCTGGGCAAAACTGTGTTTTCTTAAATGATTTTTGTATCTAATCGTAGCGAAAAAACAACCTTGGAAAATGATGAAGTGTTTGCCTGGTGGTCTGGTAAAAACTAAAGGGAAAGATGGTAAGTTGGAAAGTACCACATGTACCTCAAGGTAGAGTTGGGATAAATTTCACCTTAACCATCCCATCCTGTAGATAACATACGTCCTCTTGTACCACTCACTCAAGGCATCTCTACCAAAAATAAATCAATTATATCAAATTAGCATGAAGTAGGAGATGGTATGAAGATAACTTCGTCAGGGCTATGGACACTTACTGGTAGCGTAGTAAGGTTTGTGACGTTGGGGTGACTTTGTCAGGGTTATGGATTCTCGCTGGCAGTGGAGAAACACTACAACAAGTGAATGATGATAACTAAAAGGCCTGGTGTCGATGAATGATTTAATCGACTCTTTTGAAAAGGGGGTGTAGGTCATGGTCAAAAGGAATTAAGGTGGAATAAAGGTTGAAACTCCATAGGTGGGACTAGATTCACGAACTGGGGAAGTTTTAAATGAAAGGATGGAAGAGACTCTAATAAAAAAAAAACTAGTTAGGTTGTTAACCAACTCCTGCATCAGTTAAGCCCAGGGAAGGAATAAATATTCTGCTTTCTCCTAGTAAATCGTCATTTGTTGAGTTCTCAACACACCCTAAAAGCCTTATGAAATTTTATTACTTTTGGGTACCACTTGTTTTTCTTTTACTCACTAAATTGATTTCACTTTGGGGGCATGGTTTATTTTGTTTTGTTTTCATGACTCTTATTGATCAATTCAGATGTTTTTGAAAGAAACCTTGTGTCTAAAAGAACTTGACATTCTAATTAAGAATCAACAATTAACACCGCAACTGAAGTGCTTGTGTTCAGTGTCAGCAAAATGAAAGAAGGTAAAGTGGCAACACAGTTGCACTAATTTTCGACTCTCGATGCCCCATAAACATTAGCAGAAGGCAAAGTTGATTTGCGTAAGTTATTCACCAGAAATATTCAGGAGATAGTCGATCCCCATAGGTGTCGAAAAAGTACAGGATGAATAGACATTGATAAAATCCATAAATAAATCATCGATATTCAATGACCGATGCGCTTTCTCAGGGTCGGGAAAATCTAGAAGGGTTAAAACAATTGTTTTTTCTACGATAAATATATCGTCGATTGTCGATCCTCAATACACTTTCGGCATCTGGACTTTTTCGAGAGATTCGATCTAGGAGGACTTGGGTAGGTTTATCATTGATCATCGATCCTTGATACGTTTCGGTGTTGGCAAGATAGGATCGGATTTTAGAACGTATAGATCAATAAAAGTCCTAATTCTGATTAACACGAGTGAATGAAGCTATTGGTCTCTAGTGCCATGTGGCTTTATCATGTAAGGGTATCGTACGACCTAGTATCATCTCGAGTCATCTTAAGGTTTCCTATGTGCTAGTCACACCTCCAATTCATCCTTTCCACGATAGATCTATGCAAATAAATCGTTCATCATCAGAGATTTTGCAAGAAGATATCAAATAAAAATGTTCAAAGAAGAACCTTGACCCCCGAATCACCGGCTAGATTAGCGAAACGATGGGATTTTTTTGACACAAGATACGATTGGTTTCTAGCATTTAATAAACTAGTTAATGCTTCATCCTGAATTTGTTTCTACCTCATACATCGTTTGAGCAACCAAAATTTGAAATCGTCGATAGGTCGTGTTACAACCCGCACCCACGTTGTCAACCCATGATCAAATTTAATTTTTAAACATCTTTGAAGATCTAACAACATAGTTAATAGAACTACACTCATAACTTGAATTGAATGGCTGATGTGATAAGGTAATTTCATTGCTGTTTAAATCTCTAGAATGATTTTGAATGATTTCATTATGCACACAAGTTTGAATTCTAGAGCATCCAAAGAAGAAAAGAAAGTGTCTCGAGACTGTGTTGATCCTCAGATTATCAAAATCAGGTTAAACAAACTACAAAGGTATGTGTTCAAGTTTTTCAATTCGACAGTCGTGATTTATATATGTATATGATTTCTTACATGGTCTCTAACTATGTTCTAGCTGCAGGTAAAATGTCACTGATAAATCCAACCACCAGATGCTCTCCAAGAGCACCCAAGCTAAAGGAAGATGAAATGGGTGAAGGTTCTTCTCCTGGTACAAAGAGGCAATTGGACTACACTCTTAGGGAGGATCCGGTCATAAAAACCTCAACAAAGAAATCCTTTTCTGTTATCCATAATTTTGGTTTTCATGATGATGTGATGATGATGGGGAAATCAGGCTCTTCAATAGAACACTTTCCTGAGAAAAGTTACATTTGTCTTCTTCCAGAAATCATACTTTTAAAGGAGGTTCGCAGGCTACCTATATATTTGCCTGCGAGAATGCATGATTCTCGCAGGCTGCATTAAGCTGGAGTGCAAGGGGTTCGCACTGTACCTAACTGTCAGGGTGCGAACATATTCTAAAGGAAGGAAAAAGATAAAATCTCGAACCTTCTAGAAGGGAATCTTCTAGAATGATGAGTTGGCATTCGAATGGTTGCCAAATACTGGTTTTCCTGATATCTTGGGATCATTCCTATCCTAGTAACTAATCCATTCTCTCTTATAAATTGAGAGGAATTCTCATGGAAAAGGTTAAGCAACAAATTGGCAAGAGATTTATTGGAGAAATAGTGTAAGATTGTATGAAGGACTGATGCTACAGCAGCTAGAGACACCAGCAGGGTCATCAAAAGTGGTTGATTTTCTTCATGCATGAGCAAGTGTGTGTGTCGGAGCTAGGAGCCATCGAAAGGAGATATACAACATCAAGGATCAGGTTGTAAGTTTCACTTTCTATCAATTTAATATAGTAATATGTCCCTTTCCCATAAAGATGATGTCACTTTATTACATAACTCCTTGATCATATGTATAGATTAGCTATTGAATATATTGATTTTCTTTCACTTCGATTGGTTTGCACTGTTGTGATCTGAACGGTACAAGAGCGTTGGAGCAAAGCTTGGAACAACAGAGACCTAAGGAAGCATTCATAAGGTATGTTCATGTTCCTTGCCTTTTAGTTCATTCAATAGTCTAGATCTAGGGAAAGAGTATTATTCTATCCTGTTTTGTTCTAGATCCAGGGGGATCTAGGGAGATCGGTTTGTGTCCACACTTACGGATTAATCCTGAAACAAAATTGGCGAATCCGCTGGGGAACATTCCCTTTTTCTTTATGGTTTTTGAGTTTTTCTGTGGCCATTTGCTCCAGATTCATTTTTCTCCTGTCTTGTCACTCTCTGAGTATTCAGGATACCCTGATAGACTTACTGGGTTCAGAAGCCTGTTTGAGTTTGACTCCATTTTCAAAATTTTTGTCATCTTCAGAAGTTCTCGCACTGTGTTTAAATGTAGCCTATGAGAACTATTCAGGTTCGCACCCTGCATATAGGGTCCAGTGCGAACACCCTGAACCCTGCTACAAGGTTGCCTGCGAGAATCTCATCTTCTCACACTGTGTAACACTGCTTGCCTGCGAGCAAGATTTTTGAAAATTTTGAAATTGACTTTTGATTTTTTCCAACTGCTCAGATCAGTTGAATTACCTCTTTTGGGCTTATTGAATCATTGATTTATATATCTCTTGTTTTAGTTTGCTTGCTTGAACAGATTTAGGGTTTCAAGGTTTTTCTTGCCTTTGTAGCTTAACTTTCATTTCTTGGCTGTTATTGGTGAATTCATTCTCTTTGACTTCTAGAGTTGAGTGTGTCTGATTGGCTAAGAACTAGTGATTGGTTGAGAGTTAAGTGTTTGGTTTTTCTCATTTGCTTGTCGGTTCGAAAGGACATTTTCGTTTGCATTGAGAAGACTATTTGGTTTGTTCTTTGTTCTTTCTTTTGTTGAAAGAGTTGATTGGGTTGTTATTGCTTGGTTCTTTGTGATTTGATTTTCTGCTCTCTCATTGATATAGTGCAAGTTCTTTTTGGAAAGTGAACACAATTGTTTTCTTCCATCAAATTTTTTTTGTCATTTAAAAAACATTGAAAATCAAATTTTAAGAATTGTTGAAGCTTTGAAAAAGAAAACATAGTACATTGTCATTTGATGAATGATTGTTTGCATTGACATTGAAAAAAGGAAATTGTGTATAAAATTTGTGGTTGATTTAGAAAACTTCTCTCTCTCCCATATATAGATTTCATTGAACGGAAAGTGTTATTTTTCATTTTCATTCTAGCATTATTTGGGTCGGAGTCATACACACATGAGTTTCATTTCCGTCACCTTTGCGTAAAAAACAACCATTAAAAAACATTGTGTAATCTTAAAATGTATCTAGTGAATCTTTTCTAGGGCTCTTATACACCAACATTTAGTTAGGATAGTGCTTTGGAGTAGGAAGAGAGATACACTCTCCAAAAGCTCAAAACACACAATAGCATCTTGAGTTAGGGAGTGTTAAATTCCATTTGCAACATATTGTCCTGGGATGCCCTTCTAACACAAGGGTCAAGCACTAGGTCGC
>ML780243.1:387597-423902 GCA_009831015.1 Picea engelmannii
TTCTTACCCAAGGTGACTGTGGAGGGGAAAGTCTTCACGGTACCTGGAATTGACGTTGATCAAACTCACTCGGGCTCCTTGGAGGGTATACCCACGATTATGTGTGGGAGCTTGCACCAGGGTGTAAGTCTGTTAAGCAGGTCCTCAACGTAACTTTTCCATCCTAGCCCCGCCCCTTCTCGTCTCGTTGTTGCGACGTTGGATTTCATCACCAACTAGTGGCTTCGAAATTAGAAGGTATTATTTTCTTGGTGATTGTTTCCTAGATTTTGTTTACTAGTGTGTGTTGTTTATCGAAGTTGACCTTAAGAGTTTCTTCGCAGAGATTGTCACTTATTTACAATTGCTCCCCCACGATGTTCATGTAGAATGCAAGGTTTATCTCCAGAACATTTGGACGATTCTTAAACTTCGCCCACCGATACACCTGAGGGTTCTCCCCATCAGACTGAAGTCCCAGTGGTTACTCCACCACACGGGGAAACAAGTGACATTCCAGTTGTCACCACACCACCTCCACAGGTAACACGAACTGACTCTCTAGAAGATTTTCGAATTACCAATACTAGAGAGGACTATCGCATTCGTCGTGGTGAATGACCTGTTGTGCGATTAAATTCTTTTGATGAATCTGTTGTTACCTCTTCTGAATCAACCGTTGGGCCTTCTCACGGTGTAGTAGGCCAAGATCCTTTTTGGTCAGGTGATTTTCGATGAGTCCTTTTTGGTACTGAAGCACCTACCGTCTACGAGATTAACCCTCCAGTGTCTCCTCAGACAGAAACTACACCAGAGACTACCACTTATCATTTTCTTCTTCCTCCCGAGATGGCCCATCTCACGAATACTACGAGTGTCCAAACCGGAATTACTGCAACTACTCTTGCTCCTATCAATACCCAGCAAATGCCTGAGGTTAACCCAAATTTACCTCCTGGTTACCATGCGTTGAATGCCTTGTTGAATGCTTCTAATCCAACACCTCCGCAAACCCCATCCGGTTCTCCAGGTGGTCCTCCTTTTCCTAGGTATGATGTTCCTCGTTTTGTTCCGACACTCCCACCTTTTCCTTCTGGCAATCCTAATCTGAGTGGCACTATCCCAACTGTTGCAACAAACCTGTAGATTCCTATTGGTGGACCGGGTAGTACGATCCCTTTTACTTTTCCCAGACACAACATAGTTACTACGCAACCTACGGTTGGCACACAACTTCTGGGTGGACCTGTACCTACGATAGGGGGACCAACCTCACCTTTTGGACAAAACATACCTCCTGAATTGGCCCAGTATTGGAATCAGCTTCTACAAAACTTTCCTCAAAATGTTGGGGGGTAGCAAATTGTCCCTACTATAGGCCAACTGTATCCAGGTATAACCAATCCTATTTGGGGTTCGGGTCAAACTACTCAACCTTAGGTCCCTACTCAAACTCAAGGTTACAATCCTTTGGGTTACTATCCTATCAGGCCACCACCGAATCAGCCAGGGTCTTCCCTCTATGGGCAGACTGCATACGGTCCTACTGGTTTGCCGACAGGGCTTCCACCCCAAAGTCACCAATATCCACAAGTGAATCAGCAGTTGCCTTTTCTTGCTACTTTGGACTTGCCAGATTTAACTAGGATTCTAAATGATCCTATTCGTCACTCCCCCCAATGGCCTGCTATTCCTGCCAAGCTTCCATCGAATATTCCGAAATTCGATGGCAAGGCGGGGGAGGATCCAAATAATCATGTGATGACTTTTGATCTGTGGTGTTCATCCAACTCTTTGATGGATGACTCCATTCGCCTACGTCTTTTTCAAAGAACTCTTACTGGTTCCGCTGCGAAGTGGTACATTGAATTGCCACGAGGCTTCTTCTCTGATTTTAACACCCTGGCTATTGCCTTTCTTACACATTACCAGTTACCGATCCGTTATGATATTGGGACTGAGATTTTAACTTCTTTTAAACAAACTAAAGGTACTCACATCTTGGATCATATACATGAGTGGAGACGGAGACGTCGTCTCATCAAACTTCAACTCCCTGATCAGTTACTGGCCGAATGGTTCACGAAATCCTTTGTGAACGAGATTGGTAAAGACATCGCCATGGGTGGTGTTGTTACGGAGGAGTAGGCTATAAGTCGTGCCCAATATCTTGATCTCGTTTATTCGCAAACGGGAACACTTTACGATTTGTTACCTGAACTACCCCGTCCTGGTACTTCCAGCGCTTCAACTGCTCCAGCTGCCTCACATGCAGCTGATGGTGTGATTGGTACTACCCATACCCACTCACATTATGTTTCGAATACAACCCCTAAATCTACATATTCTAATGTTCAAAATTCTTTGTCTCCTGCCCCTCCCGCCGGTAAAACCTCTGAGGTAAACGTTGTTCAATCTACTCCGACCGATAAAGGTAAATCTAAAAAGGGGAGAGGCAAGAATAGGGGGGGTAAGAATAATAATCCAACAGAACCAACTACAAATGCTCATGTTGAAGAGCGGGATAAGCGCAAACCATGGTACCCTTGCCTTATCTACGGTGACGATCACTATACAAAGGATTGTCCTCGACGTGCCGAAGTTACTAAGTTCCTTCAAGGAACGCCAAAACCACCTACACCGACAGTCTTGTCCCAACCTTTCCCGTCTCAGCAATAGGCCTCATTGGTCATCCATGACCAACCATCTACTTCTACGACATCATATGTTTTGATGTGCACTGGTGATTATAAGAAGAACGACGTTGCAATCGCAACTAGAGCCAAAGATTATTCTCCATCTAAGGAGAAGGTTGACGATTTACCTCCTGCTTTGTTACAAACCTCTCCACCGACTCCACCTACCAACGGTCCTCTTCATCTCGAACGACCGAGCTCTGATACAGTCCTACGACCCCCTAAGGGTGTTGTTCGCAAGTCGTCTTTCAATCCTCATGCTCGTGCAGCCCAGAACTACAGTATTGTGGAAGATCTGGCCCAAGCACCTTCAGCAATGTCTGCCCTTGAAGTCCTTCAGTCTTGTCTTGCACAACAAAGGGATCTATTGAAAGCTATAGGTGGAATTGATCCTACAGATTCGAATTTGATAGTCTTTGACTTGGAAGATCATATTCCAAGGTTACCCCCTCAGCTTGCGTTTCAAATACAAGTTGTTGTTGCCGATAAGAACATTTTCCAAACTGTAATAGATGAGGGTGCCTCTACATGCGTAATGTCTCTTGCTTGTTGGAAAGCCATTGGCTCTCCTCCTTTAAATGAATCACAGAATACTCTGAAAGCCTTTAATGGATTTGTTTTTAAGCCTTACGGTGTTCTTTCATCATTTCCTGTCACTCTAGAAGGTAAGACCGTCCAAGTTGAAGTGGAAGTTTTCGATGCTCCCTTAGATTATAATCTTCTTCTTGGTCGTAGCTGGGTAGATTCCATGCGCGCTGTTGTGTCCACACTTTTCCATGTCATATGATTTCCTCACCAGGGAAAAGTTGTTACAGTTGATCAACTTGCCTTCTTTAATTCCGATACTCGTACTGGAAATGTTTCGTTTATAGCTAAAACCCCGTCGGGTTATGAGAATGTCGGTGTCGGTCTTTTAAAGGACTCTACGTTAATGGGCACTTTCCCCATTCTGCCACCACCCGATATTCCACGCCCGTTAGTTTCTTCAATTAATATGATCTTCGTTGTACCTCATGAGCTTCCTGTGTCTTTTGACCCTTGGATAACCCCTAATCCAGGAGATCATACTCGTTTCGGCGACGTCATGCCGTTAAGTCCGGTTGAGTCTGCTTATCAAGCCATTCAATCGACAACCCTTTCTACGCCTTATCTTGATGAGTTGTCTCCCGATCCTTTCCGTGTTGTTTTCCCCACTGACGAGATGATCATGTCCTTCATGGCCGATACACCTTGGGACGATGGGCATCATCGTTCCACACTCTTTTTGGAACAACACACTCTCGAGAACTACCAACGGATTTCGACTCCGTCGACCGTTGTTGTCATATCGACAGTTCTCGGATCTACACGTGATGTGTTTGCGGAAGGGAACCTCAGTAATATTTCTCCCACAATACCCATTGATATTTCAGTTAAACCTGGGATAGTTGAAAATGTTCATATTGGAGCTTCGTGTTCTCCCGAAGAAATTGTCACTTATACTTCCCTGTTTAAAGAATTTCATGATATCTTTGCCTGGAGTTACGAAGAGATGCCAGGTATCAACCCTTCTATCATTGTGCATGAGATAAAGACATACCCCGGAGCTAAACTAGTCCGACAGCGCCTCCATCCTTTCCATCCACGTAAAGCGGCAACTATCAAACTTGAAGTTGAAAAACTTCTTAAAGCCGGTTTTATTTATCCCGTGGCTTTGACAGAATGGGTTTCCAACCCTGTACCGATTGATAAGAAAGGTGGTAGTATACGTGTTTGTGTCGATTATCAGTATATTAACAAAGCTTGTCCGAAAGACAACTTTCCAACCCCATTCGTCGACCATATAGTCGATGACTGTGCCGGCAGTGAAATCTTTTCCCTCATGGATGGATTCTCTGGCTATAATCAGATTAACATCGCTCCTGAGGACCAACATAAAACTGCTTTTATTTATCCTTGGGGTACCTTCGCCTATAGAAAACTTCCTTTCGGTCTTAAGAACGCGGGCGCGACATTCCAACGTGCTATGTCTTATGCGTTTCATGATATAAAGCATATTGTTCAACCTTATTTGGCCGATTTTCCAGCTCATTCTTTACGCCGAGTCGATCACCCCAATCATCTCCGAGCAATTTTGGTTCGTTGTCGGTTCTATCGCATTCGTCTAAACCCTCATAAATGCATCTTCTGTGTAGAGTCCGACCATCTTCTCGGTTTCATTGTTTCACGTCAAGGGATCCGGGTAGATCCTATTAAGGTTGAGTCGATTCTTAATCTCCCTCCTCCTTCTTCACTGTGCCAGTTACAAAGTTTGCAGGGGAAAGCAAACTTTCTTCGTCATTTCATCCCTAATTACGCCGAGATTACTTGTGGCTTTACACGTCTTCTCAAGAGAGGTTCAGAGTTTGTCTGGGATAAATTTTCCAACAACGCCTTTGAAGCGTTGAAGCTGTCCCTCACGAAAGCTCCACTTCTTTTTCCTCCTGATTATAGTCAAGATTACTTTCTTTATCTTGCTGCTTTCGAGTATACTATCGGCATGGTTCTCGTTCAGGAGGATGATGCACACGATGAACATGTTATATACTACTTGAGTCGAAGTCTTACTTCAACCGAAATCAAGTACCAACATGTTGAAAAACTGGCTTTGGCTTCCGTTCAAGCGGTTCAACGTTTTCGCCATTATATTCTCTCCAGGAAAACTACAGTGATTTCACATTGTAACCCCATGCAACATATTTTGACACGTCAATTGCTGGGGGGGCAAGTACTCCAAGTGGATTGTCATTCTCCAGGAGTTCGACTTGGAATTCGATCGCGCCATGTCGAAGAAATCCTTAGTTTTTGCTAAGTTAATTTGTGATTTTCCCCACTCTGGCATGGAAAATGTAGCAGTCGATTCATTACCTGATGAATCTCTTTTCCTTATCAACACTGATGATATTTGGTATGGAGATATCATTATATATCTCCAAACTCAGACTTTTCGTCCTTCTTTGTCTAGTGTTGAACGACGTCGCATCCATTATCAAGCTCGCCAGTACATTATTCTTGGAGATATTCTTTACCGTCGAGGCATTGACTCTATTTTTTGACGTTGTTTGACTTTTGACGAAGCTGAGAAAGCTTTAAATGACTGCCATTCTGGAGCATGTGGTGGTCATATGTCTGGGTATGCTACTTCCCAGAAAATATTACGTGCAGGATATTTTTGGCCTTCCTTGTTCAATGACTGCATTACTGCTGTTCAGAAGTGCCATGCCTGCCAAACCTACAATCAGAAAATTTGGTCGCATCTTGCTCCCCTTCATCCCGTGGTCTCAGTAGGTCCTTTTGCAAAATGGGGCATTGATTTCATGACATGTCACCCTCACTCGGCCGGGGGGCATGGTTACATTATTGTAGCTATTGATTACTTTACAAAGTGGGCCGAGGCGATGCCAACATTTGATAATACTGGAAATACTGCAGCATTATTTCTTTTCAACCATGTCATAACTCGTTTTGGTGTTCCTCGGGCTATCGTTACCGATCACGGTAGTCATTTTAGGAATTATATGATGTCTGAACTTACGGAAAAGTTGGGTCTTCGTCATGATATCTCAACACCCTATTATCCGCAGGCTAATGGCCAGGTCGAAGCAATCAATAAGGTTCTTATAAATATGATTCGACGGATGATAGGAATACATAAAACTAGCTGGCACACGATGTTGTTTTTAGCATTGTGGGCATATCGGACATCTGTTAAATCCGCTACGGGATTTACGCCTTTTCAATTAGTTTATGGCATGGAAGCCATTCTGCCAATAGAATGTGAGATACCTTCTTTGAAGCTAGTTGTCGAACTCTTACCCAATACTTCTGCGGAAGAGGAACGTCTATTGTATCTAATGCGATTAGATGAAACTCGACGTGATGCCACTTTAGTAATAGAAGCCCAAAAGAAACGCGTCAAGGCACAGTACGACAAGCATGTCAAGCCTCGTGTTTTCTCTGAAGGTGATCTTGTTCTTCTGTATGAACAAGACAAAGATGTCCTAGGAACTGGGAAATTTGAACCAACGTGGCGTGGTCCTTACATTGTTCGCAAAGTTTTGGAAAAAGGAGCGTATGAGCTAGTTGATTACGATGGTATACCTTTGAGTGAACCCAGAAATGGGTTATACTTGAAGAAGTACTATGCATAAGTCATTTGTGCACAAGTACTTGTATTTTATGTATCATACTGTGTGTGTGTTACTTTAGTTTGCTTTTGACATTATCGGATCTCTGCCCTTACGTGACGTTGTGTTTGATTTCCAGATGTCGGAATATTCACTACCTTATATCGGCTTCGCTGATGGAGCTAGCCGTAGTACTCGGAACCTAGCTTTTGCTGCGTGGGCAATCTATGCCCCAACGAACGAACTTGTATCTTTATAAGGTGTATGTCTTGGCCGTGCAACCAACAACATTGCAGAGTATAGCGCTGTAATTGAGTTGTTGGTCAATGCTATATCACTCAGAATTCATCACTTGGTTGTGCGACTCGACTCGCAGCTGGTAGTACTACAGCTAAGTAATATCTATTCTATTCGAAGTCCTACTTTATTAAGGGTGTATTTGCGAATTCGCCTCTTGGAATGATATTTCGATCACATTGAATATCAGCATATTCCTAGATGTCTTAATTCATTAACAGATGCATTGGCAAATTATGTACTGGATAGACATTTGAACAATTTATAAATCAAACACATCAAATTGCATACAATGTAAAGTAAACCGGTAGAAGCCATTTGTATATATATAATGATCAAAAGAGTTTGTTTTTACAAAATGTTTGTCCGAAGACCAAAATATCAAAAATTGAAGCTCCTGGATTCTACATAGTGACGTCACGGATGACATTCATGGTAACACACCACTGCCCTAGCTACCCTGTGGAGTAGTCGGGCCATGGCTGTTGAAACTCCTACAGTATGACGTTGATCGCGTCATGGAACCTCTTCCAGAGTCATATCTGGAATGTCTACGGTCAGGCCTTCTAGGTTCTGCTCCACGATCTGGTAATCCTCGGCATACTGTGGTAATACTGTTGCTGCTTCTCCTCATCGCTGGATAGGAGAAGAGCCAGCAGGTCTATAAGGTCCAACATCTGTGTTGCCAACAAAAGGTTTTGTGTTAGTCTTTGGATGAGTATATAAAAACAAAAACATTGAAATATGATAAAAATTCAAAAACATTTAAAAAGAGAAAATGCGTGTACTTCTTACCGAGGTCTCCCCATTGCGCGTCCTCAGGTAGGGCTAGGTCGGGATCACCGTGGAAATCCAATCCGGCATATGCGTAGTCGTCGACCACCAGCATCTGGTTCTGCAACCAGTCAAAGAAAATATCGTCATATTTGACGATTGGTCCTGCCACATGTCGGGCCATGAGTCGACACCATCGTAACATCCTTGGATCCCTGGGACCCGGAAAGTGCCACTCAGCCTGTAGTCTAAACACGGGGACCCTCTCACAGAAGAAGGACACTAACAAAGATCCATATCCAAACTGTTTCAGATCTCCTCGCCTGCACTTGGTTAGTTGCTTTTTGATATTGCGCAATACTGCGTTAGCCCAGTTAAATACTCGGGGCTCAGTACACTCGATGGCGTACTGGAAATAGCTCTGTAATACCATATGGGGAGCAACACTTCTAGCCATATGAGCAATCATGAAGAGAATGGTACGAAGAATCAAGTCAGTTACTCCCCAGATTGCCACTTTCCCTTTCTTTCTTTTGGCCTCGGGTACACAATATTGGTTGCAGTATTCACTCATTTTCAAACCGCCTGCCTTGCTATCGGTCAGACTAACATAGGACCCATGCCTGGATAATCCGGTCAAGAAATATATTTCATATATGTCAATATCTAGTGTGTGAGCTCCTACAATGAAAACTTGCAGGTCTGGATCCCACATTCGGACTAGATACTCCAGTAATCGGACTTGGGCTCTCATGCCCAGGATACAGAAGTATTTTAAGAGACCGCAATCTCTCAAGGTAGCTATGGTGGGAGGGTGATTTTCGGTGTTTGTGTTATCCTCCTCATGTTCTCGTTCTCGCCACTCAAGCACCATGGCTATGGCTCTTTACCTACATAAGAAACATATAAACATGGTTAATGATATTATACAGGAAATAAATCCTTTCTATTGGCTAAATGTTTCATAATTTTTTGAGTTCTGCGCTACTCGCAGGTGCCATACTATGCATAGTGCAAACTTCTCGTAGGCGCCTTAAGGCCCACCTGTGATAACGAGTCATTTTCGCAGGTCCCGTATGGGCCACCTGCAAGAATGCCTCCACGCGAATAGGGTTCAAAAAACTAACTTAAAACTGAACTTTTAACCTATGAAATCAAATTTTTAAACCATGGAAAGATCAAGAATGAAGAACTTACCAAGATGCTACTGACGGCTTGTCAAATGATCACCCGTAGCTCCCGAAAATCGACACCGAATGCAGAGGGTAAAATGAGGGTTTTTGGAACTCAATGGTAAAAGTATGAAATGATATGGTAAATTTAGTTATTCACTCATTTTAATTACTTTTTACTATATCAAATGTGGGTTTTTTATGTTTATTTATTATTTAGCCCTAATCACTAATGTGAAAATGAGTAAAATGACCTGCAGGTATGAAACATTGATGATTACGAAAAGGATATGGACATATTTTTCTCTGTTATGGTGTGATTCTGATTGTTTTCTATGGTTTTTACATAAAAACCTCGAGCACCTTTTATCCGTTCTTGCGCTTGTGAAAAACATAAGAACGTGATCAAGCATCATTTTATCTCTTTTTCAGGCTCGCTGTGGTTATACGAAAAAGGAACCCCCCTGGAGTTTTCTTTAAGCTCTTTTCATACTCTCTAAACAGGAAAAGATTGTCGAGCGATCTTGCTATTTTCACGCTTGCTAAAGTATTTGAAGTATGCGTCCTTCGAGCGATAGTTTACCCCTTTTTCGGTCTCGTTGTACTACTGTACGAAAAAGGAACTGAGAGAGTTCTCTTTTAAGTGTTTTTCCAAACTCTATAATCTTTAAAAACCTTCGAGTTTACTATCTCTGGACTTGTTAAACAAACATTGACAGACCCGTTATGGGACCAAACCACTCCTTCCTAGGGTTCGTTAAAAATACTCCGAGGGACTCATCTGAAGGATGAGCTTATATCAACAAGCATATGTGATCCTCTTCAAGCTTGCGTAAAAATAAAGAGGTACTTGCCAAAAATGATGGGGGAAACTTTGGGAAAGGGATATGTTTCATCGTTGAATTGATTGGCAGTAAGTGTCGCTCTTGAACATGACACCCCCTATTCATCATTTGAAGCTGGTTTGGGAAATCCATTTGTCTCTCATTCAATTTGCTACAAGGTCATTTCCTGTGTCGTCTTTGATTCAATGCTGCCAAATCATTGGTCATGTCATTCATATGTTCAAGAGAAGTCCATCTGAAACCTATATTGAGTCGGCCATCTGCAGTTGTCCATTATTTCTGAGTCGGCCTTCCCTGTGTCCAAAGTGCAATTGCTACATGCTCTGTTTCACTTTCAAACTCTGTTACTCATTTCGTGTCATTGATGGGGGATACAACCCTCCTATGACGAGTTTTGTTCCGTCGAATTCAGTTCATTATCCAGAATCAAGACTTAGAAATTGTTCAGTACCTTGGAGATTGCATGCCTCAATGGCAAGTTTCCTCACTTTCGACAGTGGGTTTACATCATTGACCCCTGATCGAAAGATTCCTTCAGATGTTTGACATAAACTCATTTATTCACAGTCGATGGATTGTACTTTAGTACCTTGGGAGTCATTGACATCAATGGTGATTTCTCTCGCACTTGTTAACGGTTACATCAATGGCCGGTAATCAAGTGGTTTCTACCATTTTCGACTTCGACACATGTAATCACATGGTTAGATTCGTACTTTGGGTGACGATATTGAAGACCTTGGATATTATCTTTGTAATCCAGGTTTCGATGGAGTATGTATAATTTGCGACACATAGATCCACTATGTATGTTTCGTGGCTATGTCGTCTTGATTGAAAATTTGTCGCATAGATCCACAGTGTATTCAGGTGGCTATGCTATATTGTGATGGCATGGATCCACAGTGTATGATTGGTGGCCATGATATTTGTTTATGATCTCGTCAGTCTATGATCTGAGTATGGGAATGCCTACCTTAGAAATTGGTATACATGATATTCTGTCGATGCTTGGATGTTTGCAAGTTTCCAATTAGATGTGCTCTTGGTTCTTGACACACACATGCAGCTTACAAAGTCTATCGACTGTCACTGGTTCCAATCTCAGACTTTGGGGGGCATTCTGTTATCCATAATTTTGGTTGTCATGATGATGTGATGATGATGGGGAAATCAGGCTCTTCAATACAACACTTTCCTGAGAAAAGTTACATTTGTCTTCTTCCAGAAATCATACTTTTAAAGGAGGTTCGCAGGCTACCTATATATTTTCCTGCGAGAATGCATGATTCTCTCAGGCTGCATTAAGCTGGAGTGCGAGGGGTTCGCACTGTACCTAACTGTCAGGGTGCGAACATCTTCTAAAGGAAGGAAAAAGATAAAATCTCGAACCTTCTAGAAGGGAATCTTCTAGAATGATGAGTTGGCA
This sequence comes from Picea engelmannii, assembly GCA_009831015.1. Taxonomy (NCBI): domain Eukaryota; kingdom Viridiplantae; phylum Streptophyta; class Pinopsida; order Pinales; family Pinaceae; genus Picea; species Picea engelmannii. The sequence goes on from ML780243.1 coordinate 398,935, forward strand.
TTCGAATGGTTGTCAAATACTGGTTTCCCTGATATCTTGGGATCATTCCTATCCTAGTAACTAATCCATTCTCTCTTATAAACTGAGGGGAATTCTCATGGAAAAGGTTAAGCAGCAAATTGGCAAGAGATTTATTGGAGAAATAGTGTAAGATTGTATGAAGGACTGATGCTACAGCAGCTAGAGACACCAGCAGGGTCATCAAAAGTGGTTGATTTTCTTCATGCATGAGCAAGTGTGTGTGTCGGATCTAGGAGCCACCGAAAGGAGATATACAACATCAAGGATCAGGTTGTAAGTTTCACTTTCTATCAATTTAATACAGTAATATGTCCCTTTCCCATAAAGATGATGTCACTTTATTACATAACTCTTTGATCATATGTATAGATTAGCTATTGAATATATTGATTTGCTTTCACTTCGATTGGTTTGCACTGTTGTGATCTAAACAATACAAGAGCGTTGGAGAGAAGCTTGGAACAACAGAGACCTAAGGAAGCGTTCATAAGGTATGTTCATGGTCCTTGCCTCTTAGTTCATTCAATAGTCTAGATCTAGGGAAAAAGTATTATTCTGTCCTGTTTTGTTCTAGATCCAGGTGGATCTAGGGAGATCGGTTTGTGTCCGCACTTACAGATTAATCCTGAAACATTTTCCCAACCTCTGGTCTTCAGTGATAATGAAGTAAGCACCGGATCCAAATTTATTCACCCATAGTGGGGGGACCTTTCCAAAAGAATCAATCGAGAGGCGTACCCAGAATATATTCCATAGATCGACCTGGATGCAAGGGCACTTGATGACTAGGTTTTTCCAAACATCCCACGGTCATATTTGCACATGGTAGCTAGAAGAACCTCAGTTTTCTATTAGGGTCTTAACCCTCACATAGGTAGATCAATATATTCGGATGTAATAAAGGTCAATATTAATAAGGCCTTTCAATAAAATAGAATAAGGAGGATGTAAGAAGACCTAATAGAAGCTTTTGCTTCTAGAAGGATCTTCCTCTAGATGCTTCTCTTGATAGACATATTTAGTATAAATAAGGGTTGAGGGTATGAAAACCCTAGCTTGGATATTATTGTAATAGAGCGCTGCTCGACTGGAGGTTTCCCCCTCAAAGAGGCTCATGAACATTTCTTTCTGAATCAAAGTGCTATTTCTGTTGTTATTCTTATATCATTTATGTGTTATTGTGGAGATTATGCTGGTTATATTACTGTTATTCTACCATTTGTAGCATTTTATTTCTGTTCTGCATACTTTTTATATCTGGTATATTACAAGTGGTATCAGAGCATTTTCCTTGGTAGAAAGTGTGGGAATTTTTTTTTCCAGGGTAGAGATGTATTCCGACGTATTTAAGCCACAGAGATCTGTCGTTACGTGCCTAAACCTGCGGTTGAGGGAATCATACATGTAGGAAATACAAGTGGTTCTTAATCGCACATCTGTTGGCCACCCTTGTAACCCCTATTGGTACCCCTTCGAGTGGTAGTGCATCAGACAACACTTGTATATGGATTGGCCTAGATTTCCTGAAGCCCTCTTTAGATAAATTGATCAGCCACCTGACTGCTATAGTGCCACTGAGAACATCACTCGGGAAGATACTCTCTAGTACCTGGGTAGTCGAGTAGTACGACTAAGGGTAAGGTCTATCCTCCTTAGTTAGTGCCTTGAGATATTGGGCCGAGTACTACTGTTGGACCCCACACGTATATCAGAGAGATATAGCACAACGCAAACCCTTGTCTGTAGAACCCTTGAATACCTAACCCTTGGGGGACAGAAACATAAACAAATTAAAACAGACAAGATCTATTGTCACACAACTGTGTTCGGGTTTCCAAGTAAATACACATTTCTTTCTGGTTAAGAATTTGGGGATTGCATCGCTGCAGTATTCTTTAGACCGGAGTATAACTCCACAGGTGTTAAAAAAAAAAAAAAAACAAGTCTGGAATTTTTTTCAGCATTATTTGAGACCTGTTCCATTGGATTCATCTCTTCGCCCTTATCACATTCATCCATATCATTTTTCTGAAAAAAAAAATTACCCCACCCGCCCCTTTTCAGTTCACCCATCCTCATGGCCCATACCCATAGCCAAGACTTGGAAGCTTGCTTCAACACCTTGCAATCTGGTTTCCTCAAGACCCAAAAATAAGTGAAACAACTCAGTGCTACTTTTGCCTCCATCGATACATCCATCAATACAGCCATAAATACAACCATGCAGTCCTCAATGGAGTAAGTCAAACAAGAAATGACCACCCAGCTTGAATCTATCTTTGCAACACTCTGCACCAAAATGAAGATCCCTATAGATGACCCTTTCTTTGACGCACCTCCAAAGACTGAAGGTGAACATTCCTCCCATTCCCATACCTTTCAGCCCCATCACTTTCAACGTGACCTACGCCTTCCACGGGTGGATGTGACTAAATTTGATGGCTCAGACCCCACTGGTTGGGTAACCCAAATGGAACATTATTTCTCTTTATACGACCTTACAGATGACTTGGCCAAACTATGGTATGGCGTTCTCCATCAAGATCAAGAACATTGGCAATGGTGGAAATGGAGAAAAACTTCCCGTCAAGGGTATATTGCTTGGACCCAATTTGTGACTAAGCTTTATGAACGATTTGACATGGACACCAACCATTTGGGCCATTTGAAAAAGTTGAAACAATCAGGAACAGTAGAAGACTTCATAGCTGCCTTTGAGTGCCTGGCTTTTCAAACAGAGGGCATGACTGATGCTTTCTTTCAAGAGTGTTTTATTGGTGGCCTCAAGGATGAGATTCAGTCCCATGTCCTCATGGCTCGACCCTCAAGTTGGGTGGAGGCTACTAAAAGAGGTAAATAAGCACAACAGGTTTTATCCTCTCAAAACTGAAAACCCTCCTTTATCCCTTGCCCTAAACTCGTAAATCCCACTACTCCCTCCACCCCATTAAAGATCCAAAAATTGACCAGGGATGAAATGGTTGAATGCCAACTCAAAGGCCTTTGTTATAATTGTGATGAAAAATATTTCATGGGCCACAAGTGTAAGGAACAAAAGTTTTTTATGGCCATCTCCAAGGATATTTCAGAAGAGGATGTTGAAACTCCCCTTGTGTCTGAGTCACCTGAAATCACTGACATAACCCCTCCTTCAGATCCTCCCGAAGTGGAATCGGTCATTTCCCTCAATGCTCTCACTGGCTTCTCCACTCCCCAAACTCTCAAGTTAATCGATTACATCAAGCATCAGAAGGTCATCATTCTGGTTGATAGTGGAAGCACCCATAATTTTATTCATCGTCGCATTTCCCAAGAAACTCATTGCTACATCAATGTTGTCAACAATTTCCAAATCATGATTGCTAATGGTGGTTCCATGAAATGTGGAGGGCACTGTGAAAATGTGCGTCTCCAAATCGATGACTACCACCTAAAATCCCATATGTTTGCTATCGACATGGGTGGTTTTGACATTGTGTTGGGTGCAGATTGGCTAAGAACTCTAGGTCCCATTCTCATGGATTTTAAGGCATTAACCATGCAATTTGACCAGGAAGGCCACCAATATAAATTCCAAGGCATCACTGCTAGTTCACTTGAGGTCATTAGTTCCCATCGCATGGAAAATATTCTCAAAAAAGGTCATTCTGGTGTCATTGCCCAGCTCCATGCCATACAAGCAACAAAGACACCTCTGGTGCCGCAAGACCTCCAAGCCCTCCTTTCTAAACATCAAATGGTATTTTCCACTCTGCAAGGACTCCATTCTTCCCATGGTGCTCATGATCATTCCACTCCCCTTGTACCTGGAAGCCTTCCTCCCAATATCTGTCTGTATCGCCACCCCTTTTCACAAAAAAATGAAATTGAGAAAATGGTACAGGAACTCCTTAATGCAAGCATTATCCACCCTAGTACGAACCCTTACTCTTCTCCTGTAGTCATGGTCCTGAAGAAAGAAGGTTCTTGGAGAATGTGTCCTGACTTACATGACCTCAACAAACTGACCATTAAAGACAAAATTCCCATTCCTGTCATTGATGACCTCTTGGATGAATTGAGTGGCGCCATTTCTTTACTAAAATTGATCTTCGCTCGGGCTATCACCAGATACGTATGAAAGAGGTAGACAATCCCAAGACATCCTTTCGAACTCATGAGGGCCACTACGAGTTTTTGGTCTTGCCCTTTGGCTTGTATAATGCCCCCTCCACCTTGCAAAGACTCATGAATCATGTATTCCATCCCTTTCTGCATCATTTTGTCTTAGTTTTCTTTGATTATATCTTCATCTATAGAAAAACATGGACAAACCATATTACTCATGTGGATCGAGTTCTCCATCTACTCTCTCAAAACCAACTTTTCCTGAAACAGTCTAATTGTGCTTTTGGTGCCTCAGAAGTAGAATACTTGGGTCATCTAGTTGGCAAGGATGGCATCAGGGTGGATCCGAAAAAGATTGAAGCTATGCAAGACTAGCTGCACCCAAAGACTCTCAAAAGCTTGCATGGATTTATGGGCTTCACAAGGTATTATCACAAGTTTGTTAAGAATTATGGAAATATTGCAGCACCTCTCACTGCTCTCCTCAAAAAGAACTCTTTCACTTGGACTCCAGTCGTTGCTCAAGCTTTTCAAACCTTGAATATAGTCATGTGCACCACTCTGGTTCTGGCCCTTCCTGATTTCACAAGGACCTTTGTGTTGGAATGTGATGCCTTAGGGAAAGGAATCAGTGTTGTCCTTATGCAATAGGGTCGACCCTTGGCCTTCACCAGCAAGCAACTATTTGAAAGGAATCTGGGAAAACCCATTTATGAAAATGAAATGTTGGCTATTCTACATGTCGTTAATCTGTGGCGCCTTTATCTCTTGGGGAAACGTTTCCAAATTAAGATAGACCATCAAAGCCTCAAGTACTTTCTGGAACAATGCATTTCCTCCCCAGAGCAACAAAAATGGGTGACTAATCTTTTTGGATATGATTATGAGATCATTTACAAGAAGGGAAAATACAATGTGGTGGCGGATGCACTGTCTCGAAAATATGAAGAAGAAGGATCCTTTTTTTCTCTTTCCTTCATTGTACCATATTGCCTCCAAGTTGTGTGCTAGGAATGGCTTCAAGATCCCAAAAGTTCGCATCTAATCCAGCAATTGCAGACCAATGCTCCAGCTCCCCTAGGGTACTCTTGGCTCCAGGCTGAGATTCGATACAAAGGTCGTTTGTATTTAAGCAAACAATCAAAGCTTAAATCCACGTTACTTTCTGAGCTTCATGCTACACCCACAACGGGGCACTCCGGGTTCACGAAAACCTATGACAGGGTCAAACATTCTTTTTTCTGGGATGGTATGAAACACGACATTCGTAATTTTGTCGCTGAATGTGAGGTGTGTCAACGCAACAAGGGAGAAACAGTCAAATCTCCGGGCACACTACAACCGCTTCCGATTCCACCTGCTAGTTGGAAGGATATCTCTATGGACTTTATTACCGGTTTACACAAATCGGGAAACAAATTAGTCATAATGGTGGTTGTGGATCGCCTTTCCAAGTATGCTCATTTCTACACTCTTCAACACCCATTTATTGCATCCACAGTGGCTCAAATTTTCATGGACCAGGTCTTCAAGCTTCATGGCATGCCACACTCTATTGTTTTTTATTGCGACCCAAATTTTACAAGAAATTTTTGGCAAGAACTGTTTAAGCTACAGGGCACCCAATTGCATCTCAGCACAACTTATCATCCCTAGAATGATGGTCAAATGGAAGTTGTCAACAAGTGTTTGGAAACATATCTGAGGTGTTTTGCCTCTGAAAAGAAAAATCAGTGGGCTTAATGGTTACCCCTAGTTGAATGGTGGTACAACACTTCCTACCATACAGTTACACACATGACTCCTTTTGAAGCCGTATATGGAAAAAATCCACCTTCAGTTCTCTCATACTTATCGGGTACCTCGAAGGTCCAGGCGGTTGACCAAACACTTACAGTTTGAGAGGATATTCTTCGTACCCTTAAAGAGAATTTGGTCATGGCACAAAATCGCATGAAGAAACAAGCATATCAAGGTCGCTCTGAACGTCAATTTGTAGAAGGGGATTAGGTGTTTCTGCGACTGCAACCATACAAGCAAACTTCCCTCAAGGCTGAGCATTATCAGAAGCTAGCACCCAAATTTTATTGTCCTTATATATTTCTCAAACGTGTGGGACAAGTTGCCTATCAGTTAGCTATGCCCAGTCAGTTGAAGCTACATCCTGTTGTTCATGTTTCATGCTTAAAGAAGGTGATTGGAACTAGGTGCCAAATTCAAACCAACCTTCCCAAGTTAGTTGAAGAAGGATCCATTTGGCTATAGCTAGAAGCAGTTTTGGACCAGCATGAGCGTCGCCTACGTCAGAGAACCATCAAGGAAGTGCTAGTCCAGTGGAAAGATACAACTCTAGCAGATGCCACTTGGGAACCAACTACCATTCTGCAGCAGTTTCCACATCTCAAGACTTGAGGACAAGGCATTTTTTAAGGGGGTGGACATGTTAGGGTCCTAACCCACACATAGGTAGATCAATATATTTGGATGTAATAAAGGTCAATATTAATAAGCCCTTTCAATAAAATAGAATAAGGTGGATGTAAGAAGACCTAATAGAAGCTTTCGCTTCTAGAAGGATCTTCCTCTAGATGCTTCTCCCGATAGACATATTTAGTATAAATAAGGGTCGAGGGTATGAAAACCCTAGCTTGGATATTATTGTAACAGGGCGTTGCTTGACTGGAGGTTGGCCCCTCGAAGAGGCCTGTGAACATTACTTTTTGAATCAAAGTGTTATTTATGTTGTTATTCTTATATCATTTATGTGTTATTGTGGAGATTATGCTGGTTATATTACTGTTATTCTTCCATTTCTAACATTTTATTTCTGTTCTGCATACTTTTTATATCTAGTATATTACATTTTCCCTTGCATAGAGGTTCTGAAGTGGCTAATCGACCATATATATGCACATAAATGTTTAATCAACGATAAAAATGGAGGGTGTGTCATATTTTTCCTCCTGACAAAATTCCAGAAATACTAAAACCTCAGAGACCTAGAGGAGCAACTAAACACAAACTTCGTGGTGAATTTCTATGAATTCCATGACACCAACTGACTGAAGGCCTCATGGTGGAAGAAGGAAAAGCATTTTAGCAACCAGAGCAATGGCTGGTATGGGACGGTTAACTTGAGGGATCCATACATCTATTTGATGGTTCTCATATGCTGACTATATGGAGAGAAGGATTGCTCCAAGTTTTCAGAAGCATGGATGCCCATGGCATACATAGTGGTGATCTCTAGATGCAACTTCAACTAGGGAGTGATAATTTCCAAACAATTGAACATCTGTGTTCAACAGGCTCAGATGCCAAAAGAAGGGGAAACGCCTGTTTTCCACATGGCCTCGTACCTACTCGATGTCATATGTGCGAGAAATGTCTTCTCTATAAGTTTAAGTTAGCATTTTGTGGAGCTCTTGGTCCACATTTATTTCATCATACTATGGGAGAACAGGTATAAAACATCCTATGCACTCATTTTCGATGAATTCATCACTCATATTCATTTTATTATATTTAAAAAGGAATTCCCGAGATTATCCACAACAACCAAGAAAATGATAGTGAAGGTAGGATACTTTTATTTGGATGAACACTCAACCTATATCAGGGTGTTTAGGGCCACTAGAGCACCATATCTACTACCTGCTCACGTCCCAGACCGGCTCATTGTGGGAGAATTATGTTATCAAATATCTTGTAGGGATATAACACCACACTAGTCAAGGACAAGAGGTAGGATTGCATACCCTATGGTTTCCATGTGGGGTTTTATTTGGTAAAGGACACTGCGCAAGCCAAACAAGAAGGGATGAGCCAACTTGAATTTAGGTTTCCTACAGTCTGATTCCACAAGCATGACCCTAAATCCCCGGTCCTCCAACATGCTTCACAGGTATTATCATGTTGTCCATACATGCATGATAAATTTGAGGATGATATTTTCACAGAGTGCGCTCATGACTAGGAAGAGGTAGTACATAGGATTTCCAACCCAAATATGACCAGGTTCAAGGCCATGAGCATGGATGAATATGTGGAGACAATATAGAAGTCAGATATAGAGGCCCTCAGAGCCAGGGAAGAAATCGACAAATCGTTAGTTGATTACCAAGTAAGTACAAGACCTATCCCTGATTCTTTAGATTTGGTTGATACCCTACCAGCCGATGAGAAACAAATGGAATTCGAGCCATTGGGACATATGGAAGAAGTTCAAAAACCCATCCTAGAACATATACACATAGTTGGGAGCCTAGGAAATACTCTAACCCAGGGAGAAAAATAAATCCCCGAACCTATTGATGATGTCGTCAACATACAAGCAATTTCCTATGACAGGAAGAGAAAGGCCATCATGAAGAGGACCAATAAATATAGGAGTCTCACATTATATGGCTCGATTCTCATCATGGCAGAGGAGAAGTTTCTCAGCACTGAACACACCAAGATATCCGAACTTATCGGTGCATGAATGGCCATTACAGATGCCACATTGGATAGATCAAGAAGGGATGAAAAGGAGTTGGCCACTATACTTAAGGAGTTGGAGCATCTGCGCCATTTGGATAAATATTATCAGGACTCCACATAGGCCACAATGTTTTTGAGAAGTGAGTTCCAAGACACATATGCCAAATTCACGACTGAACGATACCTTTTCACTACATGAATAGTCGACTTCCAAGAAGACACCCTTATGGTGCTAGTGACCTACAAGGATGTGGAAAGGTGGTATGAGAAGGATCACTAAGAACTAGAAAGGATCGATTACATCAGTGCAGTTCAAAAGGGTTGAGACATTGAAGAGCACGACATTCGAGTGTTGAGGGACAATAACATAGATCAGATCAAGAAAGCGATCGAATATTGGGTAAAAATGGCCCAAGAAACCTAGCAAGAGATTTAGGAGAAGTGGGTCGATTGCGAAAAGAGCTGGGAAAAGATTAATCAGGAGATGAAAGACATTGGCCTCCCAGAATTCAACCCACCCGAAGACTTTGTTGACCTGCATGACATAGTCAAGCAACATGCAGAAAAAGACTCGTTATGGACAATAGAGATATAAAAGGTGGCGAGAATGGTGTCAGGTCAAGTACAACAGTTCATGGAGCATCTGATAAGGCTCGAGCAATTCTACAATGGTTAAGTGTTAAAATAGACAATTACAAAGAATGGGAAACACAAGTGAAGGATATTCTTTCATCCCCGATGGAACAACATAGGTTCCCGTATGCCAACACATGCGAGGAAATCTTCATCAAGTGGTCGGATTATGAGAAAAGTCATCCACTTCATCGAAACTACTTGATGATTCTTAGAGGACAAGGAGATGAAAGCGCCATATGGTGATATTTTGTTTTACTTATCTTACACTTGCAATATCTATTTTTAGTTAACGATCCGTTATAAATAAGAGGATTGACCTTTTAGAAAAGGTAGATGTTTTTTTAAAAGACCCTCATTTTTGGAATTGTAAAGAACTATTTCTAAACTACTGTAATTCATAAGTCATGTTTCAGACATGAGACAAACTTTTGTTTTCATCAAAGGTGTTGTGTGATTGGATTTGAGGAGGAGTTGCTTCTGACTTTATTTCATGAATGGATGTTGTAATGAGTAAGAGTTTATGAATCTATTGATAATTTAGTTGTTTCAATATGTTTTATATTTATTGTATCTAATGATGAAAGAAAATCATTGTGTTAATGTGTGATTAATGTTAGAGCTAAGGAAACTATTTTTCTTGCCATTATTTGATTACATGTATGTTTTCTTTCAATAATTGTATCTCAGTCAATAATTGAAATACCAAGAAGTTAATGTATTAGTACTAGGATTGTCACAGGTGTAAATATGTTTTTTTGCATGCTTGGGCACTAGGTTTATCCCAAGCTCAGCCTTCTTCATTAGTTAAGAACCTTCCTTTTACCAGTTGGTTTATACCAACATGCACCTTTTTATCAGATCTACCTAATAAAAGAAAATACAAAAAAGAGAATGCTCAAACTGAAGGAGGAACGTTCATAAGAATATATACTATAAAGCCCATCGATAAATTGGTTAGATCGAAATATTTGGAGAACCATTCCACCATCAAACATTACAAAGTCTAATTGGGCCTCTATGGTGGGTTTGGTTCCTTTTGCTGAGTTAAATGGATTTAGGACCCCTTAGCAGATCCATGGAGATTTCTTCCCTGGATTGTTGACTATGTAACCCTGTAACCCCTTGTATGCAAAGAAAAAAAAAAGTGGGAGAATGTTGGGTATGTGTTATATTCTTTTTCCTCGAGAAACGTGACGTATTTTTTGCCTCGGTTTTTTTTGTTTACTCAATTTTGTGTCCATTGTTGGGTGGTTTTTCGGCACATGGTTTTTGGTCGATGGTTTTCTATTTCTGGTTAAGGAATTAGGGTTGTTCACTAATCTAGGTCATTGGTTTAGGGTTTTGGATGTAGTTGGCTCCTATATGTATATTGTATTGTAAACAATGTATCAATAAGGAATGAATATAGAATATGTTGGTTTTCCCAGTTTGGGTTTCTAGGGGAAAAATCTCTATGTAATGTTTGTATTTTCCATTGTATATTTTTTGTTCTTTTACTAAAAATATGTTTGCAGTAAATATTGTACAAGGTTAAAATTTAGAGGGAATATTGTGCATAACATCAAAGAGGCTAAAATAGTCGAAGACATGAGAAGGATTTATGCGGCCTTAGATGATCATCAAGAAGAATACCAATCCAACATGATCGAGGTGGAAGGTAAGATCATAAATCAGCCTGTTTCTATTTTAATTGATTCAGGAGCAAGACATTGTTACATTGATCCTAAAATAGTGGATAGATTACATTTGGAGAAAAGTAATCTTGGTAACTCAAGTTTGGTTTAGCTAGCCACTAGAACCAAAATGAGAATCCATGATATGGTCATAGGTTGCTCCATAATCCTTAATGGTGTGAATACTAGTGATGATATAAATATCATACAATTGGGGTATTATGATATTCTAATTGGAATGGATTGTTTGGATAAGCATCATGTTGTCTTAGATTGTCATAGAAAGACATTTAAATGCCTTTATAGAGATGGAAAACATAGCAATATGAAAGGAGTTCCAAGACCCATCTCTATAAGAGAGATTTCAGCCTTGCAGGTGAAGAGGTGTTTCAAAAAAGGGTGTCAATTGTATGCGGCCCATGTGGAGGATCCATAAAATACAAAGGGGCCAAGCCTTGAATATTTGCAGGTAATACAAGAATTTATGGATGTATTCCAAGAAATAACAAGGTTGCCGCCAAAAAAGGAGATAGATTTCTCTATTCATTTAGTGAAAGGAGTTTCCCCAGTGTCAAACACACCTTACAGAATGAGTACACCCGAGTTAAAATAATTACAAATGTAGTTGGATGAATTGTTGAAGAAAGGGTACATATGCCCAAGTGTTTCACCTTGGGGAGCACATGTACTCTTTTTCAAAAAGAAAGATGAGACCTTGAGGCTTTGTATTGGCTTTCGACAGTTGAATAAGTCCACTATGAAGAACAAGTACCCTCTACCTAGAATTGATGACCTCTTTGATCAGCTAAGAGGAGCAAATATATTTTCAAAGATAGACTTGAGAACAAGATACCATCAGGTAAGAATCAAGGAAGAAGACATCCATAAGACAACCTTTAGAACCAGGTATGGGCATTATGAATTTGTAGTGGTTCCATTTGGACTGACCAATGTGTTATCACTCCAAGAAACTCTTTGAGTTTGTGGGTCAAATATGCTTGGTAACTTAAGGTAAACTTTCTTTTTGTATTTTTGTATGTGTGGATCAATGGGATAACTCAATTACAGATGGTATTCAGAAAGTCAAAAAGAGAATCAAATGAACTAGTGCTCTCAAGGATCAATAATCAGATGATAACTTTTAAGTGGGTGAGAAAACAATGCTTATAAACCAAATACAAATGTAGGGTTTAATAAACAATGATAAGAAACTATTAATCAAGCTATGAGCTAACCAATGAGATGACAGTCATTTGCAGCTAAAACAACTTGAATAAGAGTACAGAAGGAAAGGTGAGAATCTGACATCAATAGAGAGAGAAAACTGTGATTTGTATTATCATACTGAAAAGTCTGTTTACAATAAGTATTTATGTATCCAAAATCAAACCCCATGGTTCATCAACGGTTTGTGGCTTTATAGCCTTTACATCAAGATTTCAGATCCTATTTTAATGGATCTGAAATACCTAAAATAGACATAATATTTAACCAAATAGATCTAATCTGATCATTACAAATCGAAATTGACAGCTGAAGCATTATTTGGCAATTTGTTGATGAAAATCACAGATTCAGAAATTTGTCATTGATGACTGGGCGCTTTCTGTCAAGATAAATCATTCCATTTGGTGTCATTTTCTTACCATATGTATTTAAAACTTGATGAGAAATATATTCTAGCTTCTCCTAATTATTATCCATCATTTGACACCTTTCCCACGTGTTAAGGAATTAAAAATTCGCGATCTGGGCAGAAAGAAGATGTTTTTGGACTTTTTTGTGCTTTCACCAGCTCTTTTGTCCTAAATCTGCCCCTTTAGCTGGTGAAAAGGAAAGCTTTCAACAACTAACTAGCAGATTTCAAAACCGATGAGCTGGTGAAAGCACAATTGTTTTTTAATGAAAACTGCCTTGGGAAAAATCAAATTTATGAACCGTGGAGAGTCCGTTTTACATGCTTGAATAGTCGATTGACATCTAGAAATCCTAATATTTCCAATGGTACTTTAAAATATGCATTTATATCTTGGGAAGGTATTCAAAATTCCCACGGAAGATTAGGCATCATTTTTCAAACAATTTTCAGAATGAATTATTTGATCGCTAACATCTGGCTCCAACTGGGATGGAGACCTCCCTGTGAGGTTTCCAAGAACCTGGCAGACCTTGTGCCTTTAGTATTGGGCATGGAGTCATTAAGACTTTACAATTTATCATCTGGATATTCTCCAAAGTTGTTGTTATCTTTCACAATCTTCTTTTTTTGTTTCTTTTCATTGACTCTCTTCAATGCCAGTTTCTTTAAAGTTTCATCAGTTTTAGTGAAATTCTTTGACAAAATTTCATATTTTTCCTTTATATCTCTCTCTAGAACCTCCTATTGCTTGATTTTACTTTTCAATTTCTTAGTAAGCTTGCGATCATCTATCTTTCTCTTGCTGGATGTTTCTCCTTCTTCGAAGGTGGTAAAACTTTCAATGTTTTGTGCAGGTTCCATGGAGTATTCTGGATTATCATTAGCTGGTATCTCCTCCTGCTCTGATTCTGAATCCGAATATGAATAAGGAAAATTTAAAATGTTTTCCTTCTTTATTGCAGGTTATTCTATAGCTGTCTCAAAATCAAGTTTCTTTTTAGCTCTCTTTGCATTTGAGCTAGGGCCTGCCTCTTCTCCTGGTGGTATAGGTGAGAGATCTCTCCTTTTTCTTGAGCCGCTATGAGGAGTAGGTTGTTTCTTACCCATTTTCTTATTTTCACTTCTAGGCTGTGGTAGATTTTCAAATCCTCCCCCCCCCCAAAAAAAATGTTGCCAGGTTCTATCTCTTTGTCTTAATTTCTCCAAAATAATCATTTTAATCAGACCATAATGACAAAGGGTATTTTTTATGCTGAAAGACTTGGCTCTAATTTTGTTGCATACCTTTGTTAAACTTCTATGAAGAAAGAAGGGTAGATTCAAAAGGACTTTCCCTATCAAGTGGTCTAGAAGTCTAAAATGATATAACATCAACTTAGCATACCTGCCCTCTGAGGTTACATACAGCTAAATGGCTTTGAAAAAAACTTGCCATTCATCTTCCAGTTAGGAAACAAAAATACTCTTCTTCCAGATTATAGTTTGGAATTTTGTTTTCAAATATGATCTAAAATCTAGGTTCTTGGTTACTGTCATTTTAAACCAACTCTGACCTGTTCTGGGTAAGCCAGTAGCTGAAGCAATGGCATCTTCATCAACTATCAGTTCCAAAGACCCTACTATAGCTTTCTTTCCATCATATGATTTTGCAAAAATCTCTGCTATCGTCTGGTGATAACCCTCCTGCAATCTTTCAACATAGGTTATACACCCTATATTTGAGAAAACCTGATAAACTTCTGGGTGTGACTGCAAATAAGTTATGTTGTCTTAATTCTTTCTGCAAAGGTGGTCCTCCTCGCTTCCTTTCCATCTGCAAATAATTACCATTTTATCTTCACACGGTTAACACAATAACCTTTGCCAAAATGAGGAAAACGCTGGTGCTGGTGAAAACGATCTTGAATGTCTGGATGTAATAATGATCAGATCATTCACCACTCTTAAAACTATCCTTCGTCTGCCACATGGAATATATGACCAAATCCATCCTCATATTCCACTAAGACATGGTGAAAACATGTAATTGTTCATGTGCTTCTATTTAAATTGCCATCATGATTATATGACATGTGTACAACATGTCTCTTCGGGTTTTTAAGGTGTTGGAGAAAAAACCAATATCAACACTTTCACTGGCTCACTTGTTGCTGAGACTGCCATTTAACCATTGAAACTTTGAACTTTCATAGGCTAACTTCAGCTTCAAAACAAATGCTAGTTGTTGAAAATCTTTTCTTCGAATTTTTTGAACATACCTTTGACAATCAATTTATTATTGAGAAATAACAATATGAAATAATAAATTATAACCTATACTTCGACATTTGAATTTCTAAAAAATGTATGGAACTCTATTTATGACCATGCTATCATTAAAACTGAAATAAACTAGCTTTTTCACCTAATTCTCTGCTAAATTGAAAACTATCTGTAGTTTGTTGTAGCCTGCTTATTCAAGAAAAATGAAAGCAATCTATTTTCTCATATGAAGATCTTATTCAGTTGCCTACTGCTAACCTTAACCAGTAAAAACATGCTTATCATGTGACATCATACTTCCAATGAAGCCATGATAACATGGAACTATTTACAAAATCTCTTTGCATGCAAATAAATTTCAGAGAACACTTCATGTTGTGCAACATAATTTCAACTTGCAAAGCATACTTAAAATCATCATTTTCTTTGATTCCAAAAATTGCAGAACTGAAGAATTCTGAAAAGCATAACTCCATATAAATGACTAGAGGATCATAGAAAGAAACCAACTCTGTTTGTTGCTTAAGCCTTTCTTCTCCTTATGATATATGGATCTGCTCATAAGCAAGTTTCTGTAATTCTGAAAATAGCAGTGAGTTGATTTGACTGTTAATCCCTTCTTGTTTGATATCTAATTCATAAATGATGTCAGTATTTTGTTCTTGAGATGCTTTCTACTCATTTTCTTCCTCCTGCTTACTGCAATCTCCCTCTATCTACAAATCAGAAAGATGAGGGTTGTCTTTAGAATTTGTTGCAGATCTGAAACTGTCACCTGCTAATGTATCGATCTGGTAATCATCTTTGGGGTTTTCAAAGGGGACAATCTCATCTTCATGACAAACATCTTTAATAGATGCATTTAATACAATGTTAAAAGCATCACTATGGTTATCATAGTGTGGATTTCCAATCTCTCGATCATAAATAAAAATATCCTCTATAGTAGCATACTCTTCATAGCTATCATTAACCACAGTGTGCATACATTTTTTATCATCTCTGTACTGAACAGTAGAACTAAATGAAATTCCATAAATAACCAAATCTTTAGAAACCTCAACAACTTCCTCCCCATCATTATATTTATCAAATATAGGAAGATCAGGAAACATTCTAATGACATAGATGAAAATCGTGGCATAGAGTTATCAACAATAGGATTCTAAGATAGATTTTGAAAAATATCATTTTGTTCCTCATCATAACTGCAGCTTACCTTGATACACGAATCTGAAAACTGTGAACTAACTTTACTGATTTCAATGGATGTATGACCAACAAAAAAATGATTCTCATGATTCTTAACTAAAGAAATTAATTCTTCAGATTGATGAAAATTAGAGATAATGTTAATGGGATAATTTTCAGCTCCTTTATTATCCATTTCTAGTTCATTTTGATGGGAAAGCACATCATCATGAAGATCATTTGGGAGTTACTGCAAGATATGAGGGATAAATTCTTCTCTATTTGCATTTTCGACTTTATTATCCAATCCATATTCTTCACAACAATTACCAAATAAAAATTGATCTGAAAAGAACCTTTTGCAACGTTCATTGCAGACTCTGTGAAATTTTTTCAAAGATGAAATGCTTGAAGGAGGTAAAGAAAAATACTACTTACATGCATCACCCTCCGATGAATGCATGAACATTTTCATAGGAACATCTTCATGCTATAGATCTAGTAGATCCATGCACTCATGAAACTTTTTGAGGTGTTCTGCAGGATTATATTATTTCTCCTCTTTGAAGACAGGTAGAAAATCTCCCCATTCTGACATATGAGGCACTGGATGTGGGAAACCAGGAACTGAAGAGAAGTCAAGAGGTGCAAACCTCCGAGCCAAAA
Source organism: Picea engelmannii (assembly GCA_009831015.1). Lineage (NCBI taxonomy): Eukaryota > Viridiplantae > Streptophyta > Pinopsida > Pinales > Pinaceae > Picea > Picea engelmannii. Next base: position 415,612 of record ML780243.1, read on the forward strand.
GAGCAACAAATTCTTTTGACATCTGAATATTGTGGAGTCGCCACTGAATTCATCTTTCATGGAGTCACCATATAGATGATTACAACCAAGAAAATGTTCAGTATTTGTCTATCATTAAAGTTGGATCTATGTCATGTCCCAAGGAAGCTGAGCTTCAATCTCCTCTCCCCTACAACGACGCAATTTGTTATCACTCCAAGAAACTCTTTGAGGTTGTGGGTCAAATATGCTTGGTAACTTAAGGTAAACTTGTTTTTTGTATTTTTGTATGTGTGGATCAATGGGATAACTCAATTGCAGATGGTATTCAGACAGTCAAAAAGAGAATCAAATGAACCAGTGCTCTCAAGGATCAATAATCAGATGATAGCTTTTAAGTGGGTGAGAAAACAATGCTTATAAACCAAATACAAATGTAGGGTTTAATAAACAATGATAATAAACTATTAATCAAGCTATGATCTAACCAATGAGATGACAGTCATCTATAGCTAAAACAACTTGAATAAGAGTACAAAAGGAAAGGTGAGAATCTGACATCAATAGAGAGAGAAAACCATGATTTGTATTATCATACTGAAAAGTCTGTTTACAATAAGTATTTTTGTATCCAAAATCGAACCCCATGGTTCATCAACAGTTTGTGGCTTTATAGCCTTTACATCAATATTTCATATCATATTTTAATGGATCTAAAATACCTAAAATAGACATAATATTTAGCCAAATAGATCTAAACTGATCATTACAAATTGAAATTGACAGCTGAAGCATTATTTGGCAATTTGTTGATGAAAATCACAATTAAGAAATCTGTCTTTGATGACTGGGTGCTTTCTGTCAAGAGAAATAATGCCATTTGGTGTTATTTCCTTACCATATGTTTTTAAAACTTGATGAGAAAGATATTCTAGCTTCTCCTAATTATTATCCATCATTTGACACCTTTCCCACGTGTTCAGGAATTAAAAATTCGCGATATGGGTAGAAAGAAGACGTTTTTGGACTTTTATGTGCTTTCACCATCTCTTTTCTCCTGAATCCGCCCCTTTAGTTGGTGAAAAGGAAAGCTTTCAACAACTAACTAGCATATTTCAAAACCAATGAGCTAGTGAAAGAGCAATTTTTTTTAAATGAAAACTACCTTGGGAAAAATCGAATTTATGACCCGTGGAGAGTCTGCTTTACATGCTTGAGTAGTCGATTGACATCTAGAAATCCTAATCTTTCCAATGGTACTTTCAAATATGAATTTATATCTTGGGAAGAAAGTAAAAATTCCCCCGTAATATTAGGCATCATTTTTCAAATAATTTTCAGAATGAATTATTTGATCGCTAACACAATGCACCATCTATCTTTATGTGCTTAATGAATGGCATATTCATAAATTATTTGGATAAGTTTGTCATAGTATTCTTGGATGACATACTTTTCTATTCCAAGTATGAAGAGGAACATGAACATCACCTAAGACTAGTATTGCAAGTGCTGAGAGAACATCAGTTGTATGCCAAGTTGAGTAAGTGTTGTTTTTACCAAGAACATATTGATTACTTGGGACACATTATTTCAGAACAAGGCATAGCAGTGGATCCAGAGAATATTAAGCCATTAGAGGATGGACAACACCCAATAATTTTTTAGAATTCATACTTTAATGGGGTTAGTTGGTTACTACAAAATATTCATAGTAGTGTTCTCTAAGATTGTTCATCCCATCACTTCTTTGCAAAAGAAGGGAAATAAATTTGAATGGACATCTGAGTGCGAAGATAAATTTTATTTGTTGAAGTCATTACTTACTAGTGCACCTGTGTTAAGGATTCCTGACCCAAATGAAAGTTTTGTGGTATGTACAGATGCACATAAGGAAGGAATTAGTGGATTCCTCACTCAAAATGGTCATGTCATTTGCTATGAGTCCAGAAATCTTAAGAAACATGAGAGGAACTATGCCACACATGACTTGGAGATTTTTTCCATTGTTCATGATTGAGTATGTGGAGGCATTATCTTATGGGAAAGAGATTTGAATTGAGAACATACCACAATGGTTTGAAGTATCTTTTTGAACAACCAAATTTGAATGCCAGAAAAACAATATGGCTAGAAATTTTAAGTGAATATGACTTTGATATCAAGAATATCAAAGGAAAAGAAAATAAATTTGTCGATGCACTTAGTAGAAGAGTGCATCTCATGCATGCTACAACTGTTAGTATGCATCAGTCATACATGAAGAGAAAAAATTATATGTTGTTGTTACAGATCATCATTACCTATAGGTAAAGGAAAGATTACAACAAGGACATGTACAACAGAAAATGACAAAGTATGAGATGAAGGAAGATGGATTACTTATGCATAAAAATAGAATTTATGTTCCTAGTTCTGGAGAACTTAGGAATCTGGTACTAAAATAAATGCATAATGTTCTATATTTTGGACATCCCAGTTATCATAAAACGATTATAGTAGTAAGAAGGCAATTATTTTATCTGAGAATGAAAAAGGATGTTGTTGATTACATCGCCAGATGTATGGAATGTCAGAAAATGAAGGCTGTTCATAGGCACCCAACGGATTTGCTACAACCATTATCAATTCCAGAGAAGAAATGGAAAGTGATAACCATTGAATTTATAACTAAATTTCCCAGGATAACAAGACAACATGATTCAATCATGGTAGTGGTTGACAAATTGACAAAGGCTGTTCATTTTGTTCTTGTAAAAAAAACACATACAACAACTAATATTGCAAAAAATTACATGAGGGATATTACTAGATTACATGGGATACCTTGGAAAATTGTCTCGGACAAAGACACAAAGTTTACTTCAAATTTTTTGAAGGGAAGGATTTGGTACAAATCTAAACTTTAGAACAACTTACCATCCACAGTCAGATGGGAAGATAGAGAGAGTCAACCGAGTAATTGAAGACATGTTTAGAATGTATGTAATGGATAAGCCATCTAAGTGGGAAGATTGCTTGCATTTCACTTGGTTGAGTTTTACTATAATAATGGGTATCAAGCTTCATTGAAAATAAGCCCATTTGAAGATTTTTATGGTAAGAAATGCAATACTCTAGTGAGTTTGGACAACCCAAAAGATAGAGTGGTACTTGGGCCAGAGTTGCTCAAGGAAATGGAAGACCAGATGGTTAGGATTAATCATAATTAAAAGTCATCTCAGGATAGACATAAATTGTATGCATATAAGAATAAGACAACAAGAGGATTTAAATTGGGGGAGCATGTGCTTTTGAAAGTGAATCCCAAGAAGAGCTCTTTGAAGTTGGGTAGTTGTACAAAGCTGGCAGCTAGATTTTTTGGTCCATTTGAGATGTTGGACAGAATAGGGCTAGTTGCATCCATGCTTTCATTTCCTGCTTCCATGAATGTGCATAACATATTTCATGTCTCTTTTCTAAAGAAATATGTACATGATCCTAACCATGTTAGTGATTGGAATATGATTCAAGTAGACACAAAGGGAGACTTTTGGGTCCAACCAATGCAAATATTGGACAAAAAAGGCAAAATGCTTCAAAATCAAGTTATAGAGCTAGTACAAGTTCATTGGACATGCTAGGGTATTGAATATGCTACTTGGGAGCATGAAGATGCCATGCAGGTGGAGTACCCACAAATTTTGAATAAATTTTTAAATTTTGATCTTTGTTTTGTATATGCACTGAGGACAGTGCTAAAATAAGGGAGAGGGGATGTAACACCCTAGGTTTTGAGCCCCATATTAAATAATGTATTTGTTAAACTATTGAGAAGCCAAAGTGCCCAAACAGTCAAAATAATCCAACGTGCCTAAGAAATGTAATGTTTTGATCATTATTAATAATAAATATATCGTTGGCTACTAGGCGAACAAGGAAAAGAGTTATAGGGGGATATGATTCCACAAGAGAGGGGTATTGAGGGGCTAAGAATTTATTTTTATATTTCGTTCTCCAGTTTTTCTTAATGGAGAATAAAAGTTCTGTGAGCTTCTTGGGGGAAGGCCATGAGTTTCTTGATTCCTAAGAATTTCATAAACCCATCCCTATTTTTTTGGGGGGGGGTTCATCATTCGTTCTCTTCTCACTCCCATTATCTCTCTCATTTTTTTGTTGGTCACTCCACCTATTCATGCATTCATTCATGCACATGTTCAATGTTCACACCTCTCGTGGAGACTTCAATCTATTCACTCTCTCATCACACTCGTCTTCCTCATTTGTGTTTGGCTTGGGAAGGGGAAACAAATTGTTGAAGAACAAACACATTTTTTTTGGCTGTAGAGACTGCTAGTGCAATCCATCCATGATTTGAGGCCTGCATGTATGAGATGCTTTGGACTTTGTCGAGCTTTGCTCATAGTTGTGAGTCCTGAGAGTCCCAATATGGATATTCTAGACTAGCTGCACTGGAGCCCTAGAAGGAGAAGGAATGCTCGAGGAAATGCATGACATAGAATGGCGGGGGTCCATTCTCTTGGGTTGTGTAGGCTGGGTAGAGGATATCTGGGTACTTGGATTGTTGCGGGTGCTGGGAATCCTATGTGAGATTGAGTGTTGACTGGTTTTGGAAGTCAAGTAACACTTTAGAACCTTCCTTGTGGATTCGTATCTCTGGATCAAAGGTGAAACTGCAGTTGATACTTGGAACAACATTGTCTACGGTTGGGTGGAATGTCCTTGGTCTGCAACTAGTCGGTGGTTTTCTTTTATAAAAGATAAGTGCTCTTTGTCATGGTATTATTTACCTATGTATTATTTATTCTACTGTGTATTTATTTATCATTGAATTCGATGTATTTAGAGTACGCATGCTTGCTTATTATGGTTGTGCATGTCATATGCTTCATTATTTTTATGTTTAGCATGAATCGTGATCAATGCATGTGAACCTTTCATGAATCCTTTCTATATAAAGTTTGATTAGGCTTTGAATTAGTCTAGAGAAGGGACTTTTGGTTAGTGTTCCTGGCTTGTGAGTGGCTAGGTACATGACACTTTCAAACCTAGGTTCAATCTAGTCGCTCACATTCAACAATGTGACAAACAATGGAGAAGAGTATGCTATCGAGATGAAAGGGTACAACCACATATGTTCTTGAATACATTGGATTATATACCACATAAGTGGAATAAAATTGAAGAAATATGTGAACACACATTCGACTAGAATTAAATAAAAGGGAATTTCATCAAAGAGTTTGAATTTAGACCCGAAAAAATAGTTTTTCAAGAGGCAGTGAGAGATTTTTTTTTTTTTTTGAAGAAACCAAGTCCATATGAAATTCATAAGAAAGGAAAAGCTAAAGTTGACATGCAATTGACTTTGACTTGCAACTTTGTGTCGACATACAACCAAGACAATATAAGAGCTCGTCGAATAGATATAAAGAACATAAGTTTTCCAAGGCAGAGTTTTTAATGGAAGAAAAACCATCTAGGAATATAAAAACTATGTAAAAACAATCTACTTAGTGTCAAAGGAAGAAAAAGAAGAAAAAGAAGCCATAGAAAAACTTCACTTCCCATTAAGCTATAACAAATTTGTAGAAGGAGAATGCCAATTAGATGAATCTAAAGCACCCAAGTGGATGGATGCATAAATAAAGACTAAAGAGTTTGACATCTCAATATATGATCGATCGAAAATGGTCAAAATAGGAAACTATTGGTCTGATAAGCAAACCATGAAAATAGTTGACCTACTGAAAGAATACCAGGATGTCATTTCACAATATTAGAAAGACCTGAAAGGGTTGGTACAAGATATGGGAGAGATGAAAATAGAACTCATCCCTTGGGCCAAACCCATCAAAATACAACCATACAAGTTGACACATAAATATAATCCCATATTCCAAAAGGAGATAGAAGCAATGCTAGTTGTTGGCATTATATACCCTATTGACAAGTCAGAATGGGAAAGTTTGATGCTCATGTAACCCAAAACAAATGAACCAAAGAAACTTACAATATGTATCAACTTCATAGGACTAAACAAACGTATAGTAACTTATCCTTTCGCAACATCGTTCATTGATGAAATAATCAATGAAGTCGCAGGACATGAATGTTACTCTTTCATTGATGGCTTATCTGGCTACAATTAGGTACCTATCACAAAACAAGGTCATGGAAAAACAACATTTGTTTCTGAGTTTGGGTTATTTGCATATATATTAATGTCATTCAGCCTCAATAAATACCCAACAATCGTCTCCAAGATAGTGGTTAAGTAATTTCAAGAATACATTTACAAAAAAATGGATGTGTAATTTGATGACTGGACTATTTATAGTCTGTTGAAAGATCATATGTAATGGTTAAGAATGATGCTGGAAATATGTAGACAAATTCACTTGTATTTGAACATTAAAAAATGCGTCTTTTCCACACCTATAGGAATTCTATTGGGCCACATCATATGCAAGGATGAAATTAAAGCCGACATGGCCAAGATCAAGGATATTCTCGACTTGAAATCACCAGTTAATTATAAGAAAAACAAAATATTCCTTGGGAATACCAAATACTATATAAATTTCATCTGACACTACTCCGACATAACATTTCCAATTGACGAGCTATTAAAGAAAAAATTCAAGTTCCATTGGAGCCAAGAATGTGATAAATATTTTCCGTTATTGAAAATAAAGCTGGTATTTACTACCATAATAAGATTCCCATACTGGTCAAGGAAATTCCATGTCCATGTGGATGAATCTAACGTTTTTGTTGGATCAATCTTAGCCCAGCCATACAATGACATGGTCGATCACCCAAATGAATTTTCCAGTCGAAAATTAAATAAAGAAGAAATAAACTACTCGACGATGGAGTGTGAGGCTCTAACAATGATTTTTTCCCTTCAAAAATTCCAACACTACTTGCTAGAAAATCCATTTATATTCTTCATGACCCATCAGGCGCTAAAATATTTAGTAAATAAATCGGTTTATCAAGGAAACAAATTTCAATGGATACTAATGTTTCAAGAGTTAGACGTTGAAGTAGTAGTCCAAATAGGAAAGAATAATGTTGGCCCATATCATCTATCCCAACTTGAGACAGGAGAAGATATGACTGGGATAGATGATGAATTACCAGATGAAAATTTATTCAGGGTCGAAGAAGCTCCCAAGGAACTAGAAGAAATTGCAAACTTTCTAGAAGAGGGAAGGCACATGACTATCTCATAGCCAACAAAAGAAATATCGTAGCGTTGAAAGCAACACCATTCACTCTCATGAATGGATACCTTTACAAGCTAAGAATTGATAATGTTTTGTGAATATGTGCTTTAGAAAATGAATGCGAGCACATAATTAATGAAGCACATGCAGGCCCAGCAGGAGGTCATTTCCAACATGACACGACAACCAAAAAAATCCTCTAAGCCCGTCTTTGGTGGCCGACTTTACATAAATGTTTTTGAAAGGAGATAAATAAATGTGATAAGTGTCAAAGGATGGGAAAATCATTATGGAAAAACTAAATTCCTTTGTATTCGGTACACCCCAGTTTACCATTTGAAATTTGGGTATTTATTTCATCGGTTCATTCCCCAAAAGAGAAAAAAGATCTAGGGAAAATTACATCATCACAAGAATCAATTATTTTTTATGTTTAGATCGATTATGGTCCAAAAAGAAACCTCACGAGAATATGAATCCCCCTATGTTCTTATAGAGGTCGTACTGCTTTGTAATTTCTTTAAAGATTTATCTTTGAATATCTTGGGATAATAACATGAAAAATAAGAGAGTGAAAAATAACAAGATCCAAATCTTTATGAATCAAATAAATAAAGATATTGTGGACTGAAAGTAATATACATACATAAAATAATTCATGATAAAGGAGCCATGCATCTTCACTCATAAAATATGATATTTGTGTTAGCACTCTGTAAATTTCCAAGAGGTTGACAAAGAAGGAATTCACAAAGGTAACTTTATCCAACCGCTTTTAAAGCTGGGATCTAGCCCTTCCAGCTTCAGAGAGGGATCTCTCTATATGATTTAGCTTTGTTTTTAATCTAGATATGAGGCTAGGTAAAGGAACAAGTTTGTTTTGTCGTAAACGGGTTTATAAATTGGTTGAGACAGTTTACACATCCATTGGGCTATGGGGTCTGTGTCTAATTAAATACAAGAAACAACTAGAAACACCAGAGAAGACTTTCACAGGGCGAGATAATGCATTCAACTGGATCTTTGATAATTTAAATGATGGACAGAAGAAAAGATGAGAAAGATCATTCAACTAAG
>ML780243.1:456631-475252 GCA_009831015.1 Picea engelmannii
GGAGATCGTATGCAAAAGTTACGACCCCGGGAAGTTGATGCACCAACTTACCCAAACGGGGCCCACATGACTTTTGGCGCTTCATCTCCCAGGGTTAGGTTTTTGGATGTCTAGGACTTTTGGCATTCCCGATTATTGTAAAAGGCCTCTAGAGCCTCATTGTAACCATCTTCTTGCGAATGCGAGTAGCCGTCACATCTCTTCTAAGAGATAAGCTGCCACCATTCTAGCGAGTCTTTCACTCTGTATTTTTACAGTCTCTGTACATTTCTTTGATTAATAGAAATCGTGTATTACTGTATATCTGTGTTTATGGTTGCATCTCTGATACATTTCTGTTATATTATTGAATATCTTCAATATCTCTGTGCGTTTCTTTATTATATCTCCGCTCTCATTTCGTGCCGAAAATAATCTGGATCACTGACACTTTTTGGGTGCCCCTCGAATTACATAGTTCGACGACTAGAAGGAATAAGCTGCAAACTTTCTCGTGAGTCAATACCATAATGGGAATATATGGTTAGAATACCCAGTTGGAATCATGGTATGAATGATTCACGGGGTCACTGCAATCTCGCATGGGGGCACCGTTGTCCCTAAAATCCTCAATTCTAATGAATGGATTTAAGATTTCATAGAAGGAACCTCTGTTGGATTACTGAGAGGGGGGGTGAACCAATAATAGTGTAATTATAATCCTTTTTCTTCAAATAATCCAAGTGTTATATCAATGTAGAATTATTATCCAATAATGAGCAATAAGAAATGAAAAATCACACACATACACAATAAACCATTATTTTATGTGGAAACCCAAATCAAGAGAAAACCACAGAATGATTTTTCTTATATGTCTTAAATAATTACATTCATTGGAAGCACCAACTTCCTTTGTTTTCCAGCTGTAACTGGAAGGAAGCTCCAACCCCCTAGTTTCTCAGGCTACAACCCGAGGGAAGCTCCAACTCTCAAATTATCTAGCTACAACCAGAAGGAGGCTACAACCCCCTAGTATCTCTGGCTACAACCAGAAGGTGGCTACAACCACCTGTCCTTGCCCCGTCCAACCACCCTGAAGTAGAAGTAGAATGATGGAACCATTGTCACACTATCACTGTGAGATATACCATTGTAAACCTATACCAATAAACTTGAACCATGAATCAACATGTACCTCAACCTATAATCAAACTATACTATAAACAAGTGCATCAACCATACACCAACCTATACCATAAACAAGTGCATCAACCATGCACCAACCTGTACCATAAACAAGTGCATCAACCATGCACCAACCTATACTAAACAATATGTAATCAACACGTACCATAACAAGTGCAACCAACCATGTATCAAGTATGTACCAATCATGTGTCAACTACTCATCAACTATGACTCATCAATATGTACCAACATCATCAACTGTACACCTCATGTATGTGCCAACTCATCAACTACTTGTCTCAACCATGTACACAACTTGTACCTCAACCAAAATCCCTCATCAATTTCATCATCCAAATATGATTTATAACTCTATAATAGACCTGATGTATATGATCACATGCCTGCAAACCTTCCTTAACTTTAAACAACAAGAGACTATCATTTACATCAAACTTTTCTTTAGTCTCACATGACTAGTTTTGGATTAGTCAACAACCCCAACTTGAAATAATCATAACTTTGTACCTATAATGAATAAATATATGAAACTGATACACAATGTTATTCAATTTTTTTTATGCAATTCCTCTAGGTTTCACTACTTGGAACCTCTAAAAAAAGTAGTTATAGAAAAAATGCCATACCTTGTTGAATTTCGGCTTATTCTAGAGAGAGACCTTGTAGAGTGTGTCCCGCATGGAATATTTGTTGAATAAATATGAACCTATTATACAGAATACTAAAGACTTTACTCTAACCAACACATTTGGTGTTACTAAATTTGGATCTTTTATGAAGAAGTTATGACGTTTTTACCCAAAACACTTATTTTTTACTAGTTTCAGGACTAGCCACAAACCCTATTTTACACGGACTGTAACTTCAAAACTACAACGACCCACAAGATTAATTTTTTACCATAGATACCTGGATATGTTTCCTTGATGTAATATCAATTTCACGGTCTGAATCATTCTAGAAAAAAAATTATTGTGAAAATGGTGAGATGGCATGTAAATAGCATACCTTAGAAAGCATCATCAAAAGAATTTATCATTCCTTGAATTCCGACCTCCTTTTCTTCACCTTTCCTCAGAAATTCGGCTTATATATCCTTTGGTTACCTCAGAAACCTATAGGTATTCAATATTCTCAAGTGTGTCTAAAATGAGAGAGCCTTGGCTCTTATTTATACTCTCCAAATAGCTTCCTTAAAAAGATGTTCTAGGTCACTTTGTCCACTTTCCTTACTTTAGGGTTAACCCACTTCTAATTTCTCCATTAAATTTATTATTTAAATAACTTATTTTGTATTTACTTTGAATTATAATACATGCATCAATTCACTTTATTATTTACCTTCTAAAATATCTTAAACCACTTTGACTACTTTGACCTTTTGGGGCTTGTAGATGACATAAGAGGGTCCTCCAACTTCGTAAGGCCATAACTCTCAAACCGCGAGGAGTTATGTGACATTCCACATACCACTAGAAATGGAATGACATGTACCATCCATATAGAATAGTATTACCTACAAATATATCAAATCTCATACCATTATCCATCAAACAAACTTGAGTCCATTACCCAAACCCGGGTTCTCCAACTTCTCATGGCCATAACTCTCTAATCTTGAGGAGTTATGTGATGTTCCACATAGCACTGGAAATGAAATGACAATAAATATCCATATAGGATAGTTTCAATGAAAAATCCATTGACCTTAATCTCATTATTCCACAAATAATCATGGGTTCTCTAACTATACTTCTAGGATAACTCAATCTACAAAGCATCTTCCCGTGAGGGATTTCACCATACAGTGACCAATTTGGAGTTCATCCATTTCTACTTATTATCAATCATGACAAGACAATAACAAGTCATATTTACATAAAACAATCTTGGGTCCATTACCCAACCATTATACTATGGGGCTTTCTTCAAGGGTTGACATCAATGACAACCAACCTTAATCAACAATATCCCCCTTTGGAATTGATGGAAACACTTCGATGCAATATTGAAATCATATCACTCATGCTCCCCCTGGATCCATGACTCTGTCCTCTGCATCTAATAAATCTTCTTCCCCTGGAACCATGTCTCTATCCTCTACATCTAATAAATCTCTCCCCCTTTGTCATCAATGGCAAAGGTATCTTTCAATCTAGGGTTGCTCCCCCTGACTGAATTGTCTTCTTATGGTGCTTCCTCATGTACATCTAATACATATAAGATAAGCATTCAAAAGCATTCATTTTTTAGTAGAAATAACTCTGAGTCTCTGGCAAAGATACTCAAAGGCTTCCCATGGAAGTGGTTTTGTAAAGATGTCTGCCACTTGTTATTTTGTGCCCACATACTGAACTCTGATGTTATTTTATGCAACCTATTCCCATAAAAAGTGATACTTGATTGGAATGTGCTTCATCTTGGAGTGCATCATCAGATTCTTTGAGATACTTATGGTGCTTTTATTATCAAAATATATTGGAATGGGCTCATCATACTCAACCTGTATATCTGTCAGAGTTTGTTTCATCCAAAGAACCTGTGTACAACATGATGTTGTTGCAATGTACTCTGCCTCGGTTGTAGATAAGGATATTGATGATTTTTTCTTGCTTAGCCATGATACTAAACACTCACCCAAGTAGAATGTTGCTTCACTGGTGCTTCGTCATTCATCTATACAACTTGCCCAATCTGCATCTGTGTAGGAAATAAGTGATAGATCCTTTCCTTTTGGATACCATAATCCAAAATCTAATGTTCCTTTGAGATATATGCAAATCCTCTTCACTGCTAATACTTGTGATTCCTTTGGTGTTGCTTGAAATCTTGCCACCTATCCAACTGCATGCATTACATCTGGTCTAGATGTTGTCACATATAGTAGGTTGCCAATCCTTGACCTGTATTGCCTATGATCTGTAGACTTTGAATCATCATCTTTTCTCAACTTGAAACTGGTTTGCATGGGAGTGATAACTGGTTTTCAATCTTCCATACCGAACCCTTTTAGCATTTCTCTGATATACTTGGTTTGAGAAATAAAAATTCCTTGGTTGCTTTGGCATATCTGAAGCCCCAGAAAGAAGTATATTTCTCCAAGCAATGACATTTCAAATTCATCCTGCATATCTTTTGCAAATTTATGGCTTAACCAGTCATCATCACTACCAAAAATAATATCATCAACATAAACTTCAATTAATAAAATATTACCTTGACTTACCTTGATGTAGAGGTTGTTGTCTACACTTCCTTTTATGAACCTTGCTTGTTGCAGATACTTATCCATTCTAGAGTACCATGCTCTAGGACCTTGTTTTAGACCACATAAGGCCTTCTTTAATTTACACACATAATCTGCGTTTTATGACTACTAAAATCCTTCCAGTTGTTCAATGTAGACTTCTTCTTCAAGTTCCCCATTCAGAAAAGATGATTTTACGTCCATTTGATACATTTTAATATTTTTGGAGCATGCATAAGCTAAAAGCAAATGGATTTCTTCCATTCTGGCAACTAGGGCAAATGTCTCTTCAAAGTTGATTCCTTCAACCTGTGCATATCCTTTACATACCAATCTAACTTTGTTCCTTGTAACCTGTCCATCTTCATTCAATTTATTCCTGAAGACCCACTTTGTGTCGATCACATTCTTATTCTTTGGTCTTGGAACCAGTTCCCAAGTGTCATTTTTCTCTATTTGATCCAATTCTTCATCCATGGCCTTATTCCAAGATTCATCCTTATTGGCTTCTTCAAAGCAGTTTGGTTCAATTGTATATAAGAGTGCTAGGTGTGTTTGTTCTAGAGAATGGATTCTTCTTCTAGTCTCAACTCTTGCATATTTGTTTATGATAATCTGATCTGAAGGATGATTCTTATGTACTCGTTTATTGGGTGTCTTTGGAGACACTTGTTGAACTTGCTCTTGTGATTCTATCGGATTCTCTTCATCTTCTTCTTCTACTTCTTTTTCATCTTCTGCTTCTTCTTCTAAGGGTTGTTTCATTGATTCATTTTCTTCCTTTGATTCTGGTCTTTCGGTTTCATCAATTGTTATGTTGATGTTTTCCACAACTTTGTTCAATCTTAGATTGTAACACTTGTATTCTTTCCTTGTACTTGAGTAACCAACAAGTACTCCTTTGTCCACATGAGAGTCAAACTTTCCCATTCCACCATATTCTCTTTTGATATAGCATTTGGTTCCAAAAACTCTGAAGTGTTTTACATTTGTTGGTCTTCCTTTCTATAGTTTGTAAGGAGTTTTTTCAGTGTTGTTTCTAAGCATTACTCTATTTTGAATGTGAACTGTTGTATGCACTACCTGTGGCCAAAAAATATCTTTCAATTTCGAATCCATTAACATTGTTCGAGCCATTTCATGTATTGTCCTGTTCTTTTTTTCAACAACTCCATTCTATTGAGGTGTCCTAGCAACGGAGAATTGCCTTTTTATTCCATGATTGTTGCAGTAGTCGATAAATTCCTTTGAGGTGAACTCTCCTCCATTATCAGATTTCAAGCATTTATTTTTGAATCCATTTCATTTTCAATCATTTCCTTGTAGATATTGAAGTTTTCAAAAGCTTTTCACTTATTCTTGAGAAAGAAAACTGCAGTCATTCTTGTATAATCATCAACTAATAACATGAAGTATTTCTCACCTTTTAATCCCTTTGTTTTAGTTAGTCCAACTAGATCAATATGCACAATTTCCAGTGGTCTTGTCGTTGAATATTCCTTTGATTTAAACATGGTCTTTGTTTTCTTTCCTTGTTGACAATGCTTGCATAAAGTGTTGGTTGGTTTCATGATCTAGGGAATTTCTCTAACTGCTTCTCTTTTGTTAACTTTGATAAGGTTATCAAAATGTATGTTCCCCATTATTTTGTGTCATAGCCAACTTTTGTCTTCCTTTCCTAGACAACACTTTTCATTTCCAATTTCACTTAACACATATATGTTGCTTGAATTTCTTGCAGTTGTAGCGACCAATTTCCCTAAACCTTCTTTTCTTATCTCACACTTTTGTGAATAACTTTATGACCCCTACCACACATTTGACTCACACTTAGAAGATTATGTTTCATATCTTATACTAGTAGAACATTTTCTACCTTTTCATTCTTGTTCCCAATTCAAATTGTGCCTTTTCCAATGATTTTGGCTAAATCATCATTTTCGAAAGAGACCGATCCATCTTTTTCCTTTCGTAATGTAAGAAACTTGTCTCTATCACCTGTCATGTGTTTTGAACATCCACTGTCAACATACTAACCATGTTTCTTCTTCTTATATGTTAGAACAATTGTGCATTTTTCAATGCTATACTGATCTTGCTTTCTTATCCATGTCGTTTTCTGAGGTTCTTGTCTGTTATTGTTGTTATTTTGTTGAGGTTCTTTAGGAAGAACTATCATTCTGCAATCTTTGGCCATGTGTCCAAAATTGTTACATTTGTAACATACCACTTCACTTCTCAAAGACTCAAACATGTTGTAACTTCTTCTTTGTGTTTCACTAGGTCTTCTTGAATAACCCCTTTGTGTATGACTCTCAAAGTTGTTATTGTTCCTGTTGTCACTACTACATATGGGAGGATTATTCCACGAAAATTTTCCATGCTTCCACTAGTTTCATCATTTTTTTTAAACAGGGTGGGATTTTTGTCGACATTGCCACGAAATTTCGTCACAATATCCACGAAAATTCTAAATTAACATAGTCTGGATTTTCGTCACTATTGCGACGGACTTTCGTGGAAATAGAGACGAAATTTTTTCCTATCTCATTAGTCGATGTTAATGGCTAGTTGGTTATTTTATCTATATATACGTGACTTTAAGAGACTTTGTGACACAAATGCTATAGTTGCGACATTGTTCTTGGCTTTTGTTTGAGCTGCTTATTTTTCCCATCACCTGTCGGTTGAACAAATCCAATTCTCGATCTACATATCTCGGATTTTGAACTTGCAAGGTTAGTATGTTATTTTTTATTGATGTACTCATTTAACCTGTAATTTTTTTTTCAAATGTCCAATTTGCATTTAGCTTGTTTTTTCCTTGAAAATATATTATAATATGTGTAGTACCATATTTCATCTCTTTGGTTTTTGGATCTAGTTAGTATATTCTATGGAAAAGGGTATGTGGATTGGCGTAGAACCCTTGCCCTCGGGCCGAGATCTACTCAGGATCTTCACTACAACCATGCTGAGGGTTAATCAACCCCTTTTGTTCAAGCCATAAAGGACTTCGAGTTTCATGATTTCACGATCCCTGTTGTTGAGGTTCTCAGCCCTTCCACCTGTCGAAACCCGAAATGCCAAAATGCCGAAGTCTTTGGCTGCGTCCTCCTCTGCTTCTGTATCACATTTCGTGACTTTGGGAATTCCAGAATAGGGGACCCAAATTTCTTGTCTCCTAAAGTGTCGAATTGCTGAATCCCGCACGTTCATGAATTTTTGGCTCCTCAATGGGTTTTTCGCTTTTTTGGGGTTTTGGACCTTGCGATTTTGCGAATCCTGCCGTGAGGTTTCCTGACTCTCCAACCCCCGAACCCTAAAAAAGTCAATGGAGTCTGAATACGAATATTGAAGAAAACTCGCCACATGTCCTCTCAGCAGTCCTCGGTTTTTGACGTGGATTCTTGCCACCTGTCACCTTTCCCGGCTTTCAGAACTTGAATCAGTCTTCGACTGTCATTCCGCTATCACATCGAAACCCCGAATTCTGAAGTGATGCCTTCTATGGAATCAACGGCTGATAGCCTTCCTTAAGATCCAATGGCTCACATTATTTCAGGCTTCCAGGTACTGGGAGTTCGAAACTCTTGATCCCAAAACACTTGTCACCACAAATCCTGAATCCCCGAACCCCGAAACACCGAAATGTCGAAACGCACCTTCACATATATTTTGTGTTTCGCAAATTTGGGATTTCTGACGTGAAGTGTCCCAAATCCTTGTCAACGGGCATGTCGAAACCCCAATCCCCGAAATGTCGAAATGCCACTTCAAGGATTTTTCGAGTTTCGCAACTCCAGGTTTTTCAATACAAAGGCCCCTAGCTCCTTGTCATCAGGACTTTCGATATTCTAAATCCCGAATTACCGAAATTATGAAATTCACATCAAGTTCTGTCGCAACTCATGACTTCGGGATTTCTGTTCTACTATGCCTGACTCCTTGTCATCAGGACCCCCAAAATGTTGAACTCCAAAATTCTGAAATGCCGAAAATTCTGCTCCTCGCCTTCTCACATGATAATCTAGTTCTCACTTCAGGAGTTCGAGCGACCAAGGGTTTCATCCACACTTCGGACTTACAACCCCCAAAATGTCTAAATGATCTCGACGGTCCAACAATCGTGATCAACGGTCCACATTGGATCCTACCTCTCAAAGGATGTATTCGTCCAACGCTTATCTTCCCCGCAACTCTCCTGGATCCTATGGTCCTCGCTATTTCGTGAATTCTCCACAGAGAATTTCGACCGTTCGATTCTTCCCATAAGAATATCTATGGAACGAACCAATGTTCCTTCACTGAAACTTAACCTTCTGCATGAAGAATCCGCTTCCTACCTTCCTTTGAATACTTCAAAGGCACTACCCCTTCTAAGCTTTCTCTAGTAAATTCAAGCCTCGAAAAAGGGCCTCTGCTCACACTCCTTGCGACAGACCTTCAAATACTATTGCATATTTGAACTCTTGACTTTGTGCACCTTCTGTAACAACAGTCTTTCTCTCTTCCACCTTAGTTGATAACTCCTAAGGACTCAACTAGCCTGCGCATGCCTTGCACGACTCCTATGCTTCACTTGAACTTCTGTTGGAATGAGAACAATGGTATCCCTCCTGAGCTTTCAGAGATAAGCTCTGAACCTTTGTCAATGCACTCCTTGGGGACGCTTCACTCCACTCCTTATAGGAACTTCTCTCACTTAGGAAAAGAAACAATTGAAACTCATTCTCTCTCTCTTAGACTTCAAACATCCAACATGAAATCATACATAAAACATAGTATTTCAAGTAAATGCATAATAGAGAGAATAAATAACTATCAGCATACCAATCAACATGTATACACAAAAAACATCATAACACCATGAGTCTGATTCAAAGCTTCATATATTAATTCAAAGCTTTTGTACATGGGTTCTTCTCTACAACTTTCTGGTACAACTTTTTTCTTCTTCTGCTCTATGCTAATGTTACAATGGTCTAATTGAATGTCATAATACAAAGACGAGGGTGTCTATATCCGTTTTCCCTCCTGTTCTTCTAAACTGTGTAATCTCTAATTCAAACCTACCTACTTTCATTAACTATGCATAAATGTCTCTCCCTTCTACAGATGAAAGGGAATCACTCATGATCTATTTACAATATGCAAGTAAGATTCCCTTTAACCATTACATTAATGATTAAAAAAAAACATTTCAAAAACGTGCATTGGAGGTCTTCCAGCTGTCTTTCGCCTTTTATGTTGCTTGCTTGGCTAGCTGCCTACGATGCTCCTGCATCATACTTCCTCGCTTGAAAATTTTCATGAACTCCTATTCATGAGCTCTTGCACGGTCTATCCATGCTTTTGAATTTCTTCTTCATCTTCCCAACTGGCATCTTCAACTGGATGTCCCTTCCATTTGACCAAGTATTCAAAATACTCCTTCCTCCTGGCCTTTTTGCTAACCCTCTTGTCAATTATTCTTTCCATCTATGGCTTTTCATCTACAGGCATTTGTTTGTTCAACTGAAATTTTGTCTGTTCATTCTCTACCCCTGTTTCTTTAGCTTTGTAAGGGTACAAATGTAAGATGTTTAATATCGGTGAAATTCTGATCCCATCGGGTAATTCAATCTCGTATGTGTTTGCCCCAAATTTCATTATGACCTTGCATGGTCCAATCTTCTTCATTTTCAGTTTATTATATATTCCCCTTGGGAACCTCTCCTTCCTCAGATGTGTAAGAATCAGATCACCAACTTCAAATTGAATTTCTTGCCGGTGTTGATATGCTTTGCACTTTTATTCTTGATTTGAACTCTGCAATCGCTCTTTGACTCGGCTATGAAGCTCCTTCATTGCTTCTGCAAAGTCCTCTGCACTAACACTTCTGAATTCCATTTATTCCATATATTTTAATTCAGAAAATCCCCTTGGCTACATTCCATATACAATTTGGAATGGACTTTTCCCTATGCTTCTATTGATCGAATCATTATAAGAAAATTCCGCCTGTGACAGAATGTGGTCCCACTAACTGTGGTGTTCAGTCACTAGGCTCCTCAACAAATATCCCAAGCTCCTATTCACAACTTCTGTCTTCCCATTCGTCCGAGGATGATAAGCTGAGCTAAAAGACAAACTTGTCCCCAGCTTCTTCCATAAATTCCTCCAGAAATGTCCCACAAACTTGGTATCCCGATCTAAAACTATACTCCTTGGCAAGTCGTGAAGTCTGATGACTTCTTTGAAAAACAGGTTCGCAATATGAGTTGTGTCATTGGTTTTCTAGCATGGTATGAAATGTGCCATCTTTGAAAATATGTCTACCACCACAAAGATTGAATCAAATCCTCTTTGTGTCCTTGGCAGCCCCAATGCAAAATCCATGCCCACTGCATCCCACGACCTTTCAGGTATGGGTAATGGCTGGTATAACCCTGTGTTTTTCCTTTTCCCCTTTGTGTGCTGACAAATCCTACATTTGTCCTCATCCCTGGCAAAAAATATGCACCATTCAACTTTGAGAACGTTTTATCATGACCGAAATGTTCGACCAATCCTCCATTGTGTTTTTCCTTCAACAAGTTCTCCCTCATGGAGCATTTTGGAATACATAATTGATTGCCCCTGAATAATAATCCATCCTGGATCATATATTTGGTCCACTGGCTTATTTCCCTGAGAATTGGATTCTCGGATGCCTCATATGCCTCTTTAAAATATGGATCATCTCTATACATTTCTTTGAGGTTATCAAAACCCAAAGTTTTGACTCTAAATTCCTGCATAAGAAAACATTTCCTGCTCAAATCATCAACAACTTTGTTAGCGGTTCCATAAATATGCTTAATCACAAAAGTAAAATTCTGCATGAATTCAACCCATTTTGCATGCTTTTGGTTCAACTTGTCCTGTTGAGTCACAAATTGTAAAGCGTGATTATCACTGTACAAAACAAACTCTTTAGGAACCAAATAATGTCTCCATTTCTTCAATGCTTGTATGACCACATAGATATCTTTGTCATATGTTGAGTATTTAATCTTCACTTCATTCAATTTCTCACTGAAGTATGCGACCGACCTATCGTCCTAGCTCAAGACTGCTCCAATTGCAAATCCACTCACATCACACTTGACCTAAAATGTCTTGTTAAAGTCTGGCAAAACCAGAATTGGTTGCTCTGTGATCTTTTTCTTCAGTATATTGAAACTCTTCTCTGCTTCTTCTATCCAGTGAAAAGCCTTGTGTTTTTTCTTCACCGTGTCCATCATCGGTGAACTAATCCCAAAATTTCGGATGAATTTCTTGTAGAAACTAGCTAAACCATGGAAGCTTCGAACTTCAAATACACTCTTCAATGATGGCTAATTATTGATCGCATCCACCTTATCCGGATCCATCTTCAGCTCATTTGCATAGATAAAAAAACCCAAATAAATGAGTTTCGTCCTCATAAATGATGATTTCTTCATATTTATCAGCAACTTCTCTTGCTGTAATCTTCGGAGTGGTAGCTCAGCCGTGGAGGTGAGCTGAGACGCTAGTCTATCTCTGGTTCTGGTGTGGCCCCTTTGCGGCTCGGGGGGCTAAGGGGGAAGTAGAGTACCCCTAGCGTTTGGCTGGGAGGTACCGGTGAGCCTTTTGCGGTCGGCGAGTGGGAGCGGCACGGAGCGCGGGACGTCTTCCAACGCAGGAGAAAGGCAACGGTATGATTTTAACTGGTGAAGTATAATGCATTTTTACTTTCGGCAAATTATTGTTATTGGTGATAATATGATGATATTGTTGGGCATTATATTTTGCAATTTCGTTCAGCAATGATATTGTAGAGTTTGTTTATATTTTGATCATGTGTCACTTTAGTTAGGATGTCATGTGTTTTTGCATTGATATGAATTATGTGATGTTTTTAATTTCATATTGTACTTCACTATTCATAGACATAACGAAGGGGTCGTTACATCATCACTGTAGCTAAATGCTTCAAGTTCTCTGCTTCTGTCTTGCTGAAAATTAATATATCGTCAAGATATACAATGACGAATTTCCCAATGAAATCCTTTAGGACTTCATTCATCAATCTCATGAAAGTACTAGGCACAGTTGTTTAGCCAAATGGCATAACAAGCCATTCATACAACCCCTCATTTGTCTTGAATGTTGTCTTCCATTCATCATCTTCTCTCAGACGAATTTGATGATATCCACTTTTCAAATCAATATTTGAAAAGAATCTTGCTCCACTCAAGCAATCCATCAAATCATCCATCATTGGCAATGGAAATCTGTATCTGATGGTAATCTTATTGATTTCCCTTGAGTCTGTACACATCCTCCAACCTCCATCTTTCTTTGGGATGAGTACTATTGGAACAACGCATGGACTCAAGCTCTCTCTAACCAATCCTTTGTCCATTAAATCCTGGACCTATCTCTTGACTTCTTCATTCTCCTGTGGTGTCAACCTATACACTGCTTTGTTTGGTAAAATAGCTCCAGGTATAAGGTCAATGTGATGACTTATACTTCTGATCAGTGGCAACGAACAAGGTAGTTCATCCACTACTATATCAACAAACTCTTCCAGCAACTTCTAGATTTCCTCTGGTAAATCATCCACTCTTATATTGGTCAAAACAATTCTAGGCTTCCTGACCACAATAAATTGTGTGTCTTCCTTCTTCTTAACCTCATTAAGAAGTTCCTTCCCACTCATGAGAAGTACACTGTTTCTTGTCTCTGTTTTTACTTCTTTATCCTTAATCGGCAACAACATGTAAGTTCTCCCATTCTTCTCCAGGGTGTATGTGTTATTTCTCCCATCATGAATCACGTTTCTATCATATTGCCATGGTCTACCCAACAATAGATGACAAACATCCATGGGAATGAAATCACATAATATTTCATCCTTATATCCTCCTATTTTAAATTCAACTAAATACTATTTAGTGGCATTTACCTGATGTCCTTTTTGTAGCCATGAAACTCTGTATGGGCTTGGATGCACGATAGTCTCCAGCTCCAACTTTTCTACCATCTCTATAGAAACGATAATGTCTACGCTACCACTATCCACTATAACCTTGCATACCCTGTCTTTGGTCTTGCAAGCAGCCCAAAAAAGTCTGTTCCTTTGGGCTGGGTTCTCTGCCTCCTTCTTTAGCATTAGGATAACTTTCCTCATCATTAAAGATATTATGCCCTCAACATCTTTTGCCTCAACATTCCATCCTTGTGCTTCGACAATGTGAGTTTCACCACCTTCTTTCTTCCTATCTAGACACTCATAAGATTTATGTCCATTTTTCCCATAAACAAAACATTTCACTTCACCTCCTTGGCCTCTTCCTCTTCCTGTAGTATGAGGTAAAGTATTTCTATCAGCATACTTTCCTCTTTGTGAGCTTCCCCCTCTCTCAATTTGGGTTTGAGGTTTCTTCCCCTCTTCTTTAGATTTCTAAGTTTTGTCTTGGGAAATTGTTTTGCCTCTGGCTTGACTTTTTCCTTGGCCTCTTTGACCTTTCTTTTGGCTCAGCTTCTCTTCAACTTTAAGAGCCATCTGATAAGCATCCTCTACATTCTAAAGGGTCATCATGTTCATATCATCCTGAATGTCATATCGTAGACCATTCATGTACTTGGCAACCTTTTCATCATCGCTTTCCTGATGACCTACTCTGATGTTTATCTTGTAGAACTCTTCAGTGTATTCTTTCACTAACATCAACTTCTGTCTCAAATTCTTCATTCTCCAAAATAGAGTAATTTAATAATCCTTGGGTATGAATTTGGCTTTCATCTTCGCAACCATTCTATCCCAACTCTTGATTTTTTGCTTTCCTTTGCAACATCTGTCATCCTGCAGTTCATCCCACCATAATGTTGCATGCCCTTTAAGTATTGTGACAACGTGCTTGACCTTCCTGTCTTCCTTCACATCCTCATAGTCGAAGTACTTATCCAGAGCCCTAATCCATTATGGAAGCTCTTCAACATCTAGGTTTCCTTCATACATGGGAATCTCCATTTTTTCCCTGGCACCTATCCTAGCAACAACCCTGAATAGGCGTTCATCTGTAGCATCTTCGACTGCAACTTCTTCTCCTTCATTTCCAGCTTCATTTTCACTTTCAGCTTCGCTGATATCCCCAACATTAACTATGCACCTCTGTGTTGTCTTCATGGCATCAAACCTAGCATGTAGTTCATGCATTTCTCTTTCCACTACTAGATTAGGCATTATTCTGTCTCTTCTTCTCGATGGCATGGCTAAAAATGTTCCTCCTTTCCCCTACTATAGAAAACAAAGAAATTGTTTTGCTCTCTGATACCACAAATGGCGTAGACCCCCTACCCTTGGGATGAGATCCACTCAAGATCTTAACTACAACCACGTTGAGGGTTAATGAACCCCTTTTCTTCAAGCCACAAAGGACTTCGGGTTTCATGATTTCGCGATCCCTGTTGTCGAGGTTCTCGGCCCTTCCACCTGCCGAAACCCGAAATGTCGAAATGTTGAAGTGTTTGGCCATGTCCTCCTCTGCTTCTATATCACGTTTCGCAACTTTGGGAATTCCAGAACATGGAACCCCGATTTCTTGTCTCCTAAAGTGATGAATTGCTGAATCTCGACACGTTCATCAATTTTTGGCTCCTCAACGGGTTTTTCTCTTTTTCGGGGTTTTGGACCTCGCGATTTCGCGAATCCTGATGTGAGGTTTCCTGACTCTCCAACCCCCAAACCCTGAAATAGTCAATGGAGTCTAACTTCAACTATTTACGAAAACTCGCCACCTGTCCTCTTAGTTGTCCTCGGTTTCTAATGTGGATTCCTACCACTTGTCACCTTTCCTGGCTTTCAGAACTTGAATCAGTCTTCGGCTATCGTTCCCCTATCACTTTGAAACCTAGAATTCCGAAGAGATGCCTTCTATAGAATCAACGACTGATAGCCTTCCTTAAGATCCAACAACTCACGTTATTTTGGGCTTCTGGGTACCGGGAGTTCGAAACTCTCGATCCCAAAACACTTGTCACCACAAATCCTAAATCCCCAAATCCTAAAACACCAAAATGTCGAAACGCGCCTTCACAGATATTTCACGTTTCACAAATTTAGGATTTCTAACGAGAAGTGTCCCAAATCCTTGTCAACGGGCATGCCGAAACCCCGATCCCTGAAATGCCGAAATGCCACTTCAAGGATTTTTTGGGTTTCGCAACTCCAAGTTTTTCAATACAAAGGCCCCTGGCTCCTTGTCATCAGGACTTCCGGTATTCTGAATCTCGAATTACCGAAATCCTAAAATTCACATCGAGTTCTGTTGCAACTCATGACTTCGGGATTTTTGTTCTACTATGCCTAACTCCTTGTCATCAGGACCCCCGAAATGTTGAACTCCGAAATTCCAAAATGCCAAAAATTCTGCTCCTCGCCTTCTCACACGATAATCTAGTTCACGCTTCGGGAGTTCGAGTGACCAAGGGTTTCATCCACACTTTGGACTTACAACCCCCGAAATGTCAAAATGATCTCGACGGTCCAATAGTAACGATCAACGATCCACATTGGATCCTGCCTCTCGAAGGATGGATTCGTCCAACGCTTATCTTCCCCACAACTCTCCTGGATCCTATGGTCCTCGCTATTTCGTGAATCCTCCACAGAGAATTTCGACCATTCGATTCTTCCCTCAAGAATCTCTATGGAATGAACCAATGTTCCTTCACTGGAACTTAACCTTCTGCATGAATATTTTTCTTCCTACCTTCCTTCGAATACTTCAAAGGCGCTACCCCTTCTAAGCTTTCTCTGGTAAATTCAAGCCTTGAAAAAGGGCCTTTGCTTGCACTCCTTGCAGCAGACCTTCAAATACTTCTGTGTATTTGAACTCTCCACTATGTGCACCTTCTGTGACAATAGTCTTTCTCTCTTCCACCTTAGTTAATAACTCCTAAGGACTCAGCTAGCCTGCACACGCCTTACACGGCTCTTGTGCTTCACTTGCACTTCTGCTGGAATGAGAACAATGGTATCCCTCCTGAGCTTTCAGAGATAAACTCCAAACATTTGTCAAAGCACTCCTTGTAGGAACTTCTCTCTCTCAGGAAGAGAAACAATTGAAACTCATTCTCTCTCTCTTAGACTTCAAAACATCCAACATGAAATCATACATACAACAAAGTATTTCAAGTAAATGCACAACAGAGAGAATAAACAACTATCATCATACCAATCAACATGTATACAAAGAAAACATCATAACACCATGAGTCTGATTCAAAGCTTCATATATTAATTCAAATCTTTTGTACATGGGTTCTTTTCTACAACTTTCTGCTACAACTTTTTTCTTCTTCTACTTTATGCTAATGTTACAATGGTCTAATTCAATGTCATAATACAAAGACATTGAATCTATATCCGTTTTTCCTCTTGTTCTTCTAAACTGTCTAATCTCTAATTCAAACCTACCTACTTTCATTAACTATGCATAAATGCCTCTCCCTTCTATAGATGAGGGAGAATCGCTCATGATTTGTTTACAATATGCAAGTACGCTTCCATTTAACCATTACATTAATGCTTAAAAAAAAAAAATTCAAAAAGGTGCACTGGAGGTCTTGTAGTTGTCTTCTGCCTTTTATGTTGCTTTCTTGGATGGCTGCTTACGATGCTCCTAAATTATGGATTCCATAATATTCTAGTTTTATGTAATCCACATACCCTTTTCCCTTCAATTGTAGCTATAATCTCTCTCTCTCTTTTCATTGATAAAGATATGGAATTTCTCTTGAAACTCAACCATGATTGGTGAAATGATAGTAATTGATTGCTATATTCCCTGCTTTAGCAGGGACTAATAAGATACATAAACACTAACCCTAAACTTATGTTAGGTATATATGTCGTTATTATATAAAGAAAACATTTGTACACATGAAATTATTATAAAGATGTTATCTATGTCATCATGATGTTGATCCTCTACACATATGATCACCTTATTATAAAGATGTTGACCTTATTATAAAGATGTAGGTCATTGTAAATAAAGATATCATAATCGAAAGGAGTAGCCAAAATATAAAAAATTGACAACTTAATTTTTGGTATGGTGTAGGTAAGACAATTACTTGTCAGGACAAGGATTTGTCACAATGAACGAAAATGACAGGAAGCTTTCTCGGTTAAGAGTGGCATTAGAGGCAAGGGGTGATGGAAAATGTTATTTCCCTTGCTATGATTGCAGAGGCTTGCAAAATATAATACTTTTAATAAAAAAATCCCAAAGACATTGTAGGGATAAGGGGCACGCCGAAGGGGGTTATGAATATCATCCCTTGCTAAGAGGATTCAATATTTAATGTATTCTCTGTAATAATCAGTATGTCATGAATTTTAGTAATATTTCTTATCAGGATTTTTATATTTTCTATACACACTAACTTTTCTATGTTGTTTTTAAATATATAGATGATGCCCCCAAAGTGTCGACCTCTAGAGAGTTATTTTCCAAGTACTAGCATAAATACTACTTTACATGGAGATGAACTTCGAGATCAGAATACTGAAGCTGTTGATCAAGTTATTAATGATGATATGGATGGAGATAACGTTAGCGATTCAAATCAGTTAGATGAGATACATATATTGATCCAAGACACATTTTCTCCAATGGATGAGGACAACCAGGATGATAGTCATGATGTTGATCCTCTACTCGAGAAGTCACGTCAACCTCTTTATGAAGGCTCAACAACAAATATTTTATCTTCTATATTCTTGTTGGTGAACCTGAAGGTTTTGAATGGTTTATCAAACACATGTCTCACACAGATACTAAGGTATTTAATTTGTTAATTATTTATGCTTGCATGTTCACAAATACTTAAAAGGTTCATTTTTTTCCTATATTGCTATTGTTTTCTAATTTGTAAATTAGTATATTGCATGATATATTGACGATTAATATTGTTTACGTTGACTTATTGTTTAGAATTTTGTAGATTGTTAGGTGATGTTCTATTGCCGACATCAATATTTTTCCATGCACATATCGAGAAATATCTGTGATTATGAAAGAAATTGGAATGGACTATCAGGCTATTGATGCATGTCCTAATGATCATATCATATATTATGGACAATATGAATTAGAAAATGAATTCCCACAATGTCA
>ML780243.1:481129-492445 GCA_009831015.1 Picea engelmannii
TAATGTGGAAGTGTCACCTAATTCTTCTTGATATAATTGTTATATTCCAATACACTCTACATCTCATTGAATGTTATATATTTAACGATAGAAGAATTAGGTGACTTATGATTAGGTGACTTATGTCGCCTAATCATACCAACAATGTACTTAGGGAAACTATTTCCAGACCACCAACGATGATTTATGCTTCCTGCTGAACTAAGAAATAATTCTCGATCCAATGTCGAAGCAAAAACTTGAAGTGCTCTTCCTACCCTTAGTACATCCTGCCCAATCAACATCTGTAAAACCTGACAATGTCACTCCACCATTGTGCTCATACAAAAACCAGTACTACATTGTACTTCTCAAGTATCCAAACACTCAACCATGTGTATCCATGAGGGTTGCTCCTTGAGAATTGTTAGGAAGGAGTCATCTAGGAAATTTCCACTAACCAACTTCCCTATCTTTGGTTCTGAGAAGTGCGTCTCATAAAGTAGTTGATGTTTGAATTTAAAACAAAGTAGATAGAAAATTCCCTCTATAGCCAAAACATATAGGGATGACACTAGAGGGAATCCCTATATAATTTATTGAAATAGTCCCATTTGTTCATATTTTCTTTTATTAATGAAGAAACAAGCCAATGAATTAGTAAAGCATGTTTCCACACTAATTTTGAATCTGAGACTAAGTCCTATGACTTTGAGGTTCATTTTTATAAGGAGAAATTTCCTTAACTAATTAGAGAGATTAAAATCCTTTCTGTAGGATATGGTCAAGACCTATTTAGCAACAAACACACTCTTCGGAGTGGATAATGCCAAGGTTGGGACCAGAGGTTTGATTGAGACTCCTAGCTCTTTAAATAATGAATATTCCATGACCATTTCATTTCATATTGAAGGAGAGGTAACATGTTTCATGCATCTATGAAGAGGTATCTTAGTGGCCATTCTATTAGGCTTCTATCGAGGTGGCTCTTGTATGAGGGAGGACACCTAAGACATATTTCTACGGGCCTTGATATTTGATCACCCTTTGTCTCCTAGTTATAAGAACCTCATTTCTACCTTCAGTCATCACCATAGTGGATTTCATCACTTCTCATGGTAGGTGTTTGGATAGCCCTCATCCTTCTCTTTATTCTCTTTTCTCGGTGGGCCCCCAATGATTTAGATGGAAGAGTTATAGTCTAGGCCTATATATAATATATTATATATAATATATAATATATATTATATATATAATATAAAAAAACAAAAAATAAAAAGGAAAATCAAAACAACATAAAATAAAAACGAAAATAAAACAACATATACAAACAAAACAAAACATATAATTTAAAAACACAGCCACTATACACTCGTGTGTAGAGCTACACGCACTCACCACCACAGTCCCACTGTACACTCGCACGCAGAGCTGCAAGCAACCACCACCACAGTCCCACGGATTTGGAGCACGGAAGGGAGAGGAGGATGGGAGAAGGAGGAGAAGGAGGGAGAGGCAAACGGGAGGAGGCTAGGGCACGATCATTTGCATGCAGAGTGGAAGGAGGAGAAGGTGGAGAAAGAGGGAGAGGTGCATGGGAGGAGGGCACATGGGAGCAGGCTAGGGAAGACATATTTGCAGAAGAGGGCACACGGATTTGCAGAGGAGGAGGGCACACGGTTTTTCACCGGAGGAGGGCACACGGTCGGAGGAAATGGTTTGACTTATTTCTCCTATCTCTTGAGTGTGTATTCTAATTATTAGATGAAATGATTGATAGGGATGATTTTAGGGGCTAAGTTTCGCTCATGGGCTAATTTTCCATGGTTTCACCCAAAAACATATTCGCTATTCTAAAAATTATTTGCCCAAATTCTATAGGATAAAATTATTTTACATTAAAAATTGCCAAAACATTATACAAACTATATAAAATCCTTAGAAATTTGAATATTTTTACAAAAATATCGCCAAACATTTATAGTTGGCATATGAAGGATTAGTAATATTCATTAAGGTTTATACATTTAAAAAAAAAAATCCATCCTTAAAATCATCCCTGCTTGATAGAATGTTTGATGAAATTTTTGATAGAATGCTTGATGAAATGCTAAGTCATCCTTTTAAAATTCTCCAATCATACCCTTAGCACTAGGCTCATAATCGGTTTCAAAATTGAAGATCCCTAACCATAATTGTTTACAACTCACACATGACCAATCCCCTTGATTGTGCCATGAGAATAAAAATCCCCATGGGAGTAGTGTAAGTTAATAACCATTGAATATAGTCCAAAACGAATATTTGAATAAAGTGTCAAAGAATTTGGGGATAGGGCAACAAGTAAGAATGAAAAAATAAATCTAGCAGCTCTTCCAAAATTTCATAGAATGATCACTAAGGTCCTAGACACTTTTATCCTTGAATTTGAATCCCTTTGCAACACTTATGAATATAATAATTATTCCCAGCTAAGAATTTTCCCCTCTACTTTGAAGGAAATATCCCTCAAATGGTTCATAGGTCTAGATACACATAATATTTAGACATTGGAAACTATGAAGAATCTTTTTATAGAGAAATACACCGAATATTGAAAATATGGATACTCAAGAGATTAAATATTCCAAATGACTTAGAAAGGAAAAATCATTAGAGGACTATGTTAAGATATTTCACTTTGGTTAAAAGAGATCTATCGATTGCTCAATTGACAAAAACTCTCCTAAGACAATTCCTCTTGATAGAAGTAAGAGATAATGATATGGAAGATTTAAATTTGATCACATTTCTAGATATTTACAAATGCACTTATGATGAGATAATAAATGTTTGAAAAAAATACTCAAGAGTTTCTACTAAAAGGGGTAAAGGAATCAAAGGAATTGTTGAACAAATCTCCATGACCATAGCTAGATTAACAAAAGTAGAAATTAAAAATATGTTGGAGATATGAAGACAAATATTTTAAAATCTATGGCAATCCATTTTGATACACTCCAAGTCAATATGAAGAAAGAGGAAACTAAAAATTATTTGGCAGTTATTTTCCCAAAGTGCACAAAAGACATTTTTTTCATGAATGCCCGCTAAAAAGCATATAATTCTACAACATTTACAAATAAAATGATGAAATCAAACATTGCCCACAACTACTAAGTTTGAAGGCTTTATATGAGGGAGCATATCAGAATTTGGAGTAGGTCTGTTTCATCGACCACCAAAGGAAACAAATACCATGCATAACTAGTCAAGGTATGTCATATGAACACCCTCAATATTTCTATTATTCTTGGAATAGTCAATTTAATCCCTTGAAAAATTAGTATTTTCAACACTGGAAAAAACCATTTCCACCTGTTGGTAGCCAATTCAGTTTTTATACTATCCTTATAATCTACCTACACCAGCATTTTGCAACCCTTGATTTTCATCGCAATCTTTGAATAAAACGACACTATTATTTCGTGCAATTTGCACACCTTCCGTTGTTCTCGTTTTCATGACTGAAAGCGTGAAAACTTTGATTTCGAAGTCACATTTAAATCATCACTGGTCACTCTTGTCTATGTGGTCATTGCGTTTCCAATTTAATTATAGTTGCACAGTTGGCAAGGCTCCAAGATCTTTACTCATTTGGCATTCTTTAATTGTTAATATGACTTCGTTTTTATAAGACTGTGATGATATTCTTATGATCGAGTTTTTGGTACATTGGTGTTTTGATGTTCTATAGTCTTTCATCGATTTCCTTRACACATTGGTTTCATAAAAACACATTGACGTTGTGGTTACACCCTTGGTATAATCATTTCATGAAAACACACATTTGATATGATCGAACCCTTGGTGTTGATTTCGAATCATTGTTTTGGTTTTAAAACTATGCTAATACTATTGCTTGCGCAAATGTTTGGTCCACTTACCATAGATTTTATTAATTGTTGGAATGGCATAATTTTTGACATACACAATAGTGATTTGAATCGCTATATGCGCCGTCATTTGTACTGTGGGAAATGACTGTTTTGCATGGGCTGAGCTAGCTCCACCACCCTCGCACATTCGGTCATTAATTCCTTCCCCCTATCTCGGGTTAACTCTGTTATTTTTGGGTAATCCTGTGAGCAGATCAACCCTGCGTATACCACTGTTCAAACCCTTACCCGTTCACCCAGCTCACCGTGTGCTCCTGTCTATGGCAACGGTGGTGTGCATAGAGCCAAACGGTAGCCAAACTCTGTTGCTATATGATAATGCCCGCAAAGATTTGGAAAACAGTGGTTGGCTGGTGTTTATATAGAGGTTCGAGGGTTTCAACCTTTCGGTTGCCCAACAATTCACCCTCACCTTCGACGGGTGTAGGGATAAAGTCGGAGATGTACAGCTTGAGCTTAATGAGGAATTCATGAGCTTGGCTACAGGACTACCAGCGACAGGGAAAAGGTGGTTTAAAAATTCCAAAGTTGACGAGGTGTCGTGACCTCTCCTTTTCACTTCAAGAAAGGTTGTTTCCTATGATAAAGGTATGCCTGTCACTACCCTCAAACCCAGGTGGCACAATCTTTTGGTAATTGTTAAATAGTTTGTGACTTGTGAAGGTCGGTATGGCTTGGTATTCTTGTATCACCTCCAGTTATTGATGAATTTTATAGGCTATCCCTTGAATATGCCACATTACTTCTTGCGTAGTCTTTACAAGATGTTTAAAAGATTCAAGCGTGAGAAGGCTGATAGCACCCTTTTTCATCACAGCTTGATCAAAGTTATTATCGTCCACCATTTGAGACTTCATGGTGATAGTTGGCAAGACTTCCTATCTAGGAATGACTTTGCCACTCCTGAGTCTGTCCAAGTGGACAAGGTTGTGGTTACAAAAACTATGGTTGGGCCAGCCATGCCATTTCATATCCTTCTACCCCCTTCTAAACCCTCGGATTGCCCTGACATCGACCTACCTAACACCATAGCCAACCCGTGTACTAAAGACAAGACTGAGGCCGTAAAGAAGCCTGTGAGGAAGAAAGGTAAGTTTGATACTACTACCAACAGTAAAGGGAAGAAAAACGCTCGATGGATATCGAGGTGTGCCAGGAACAAACCCAAGCAAAACGTCGACCAAAAGCCCATAGTGTTGAGAGAGGACTTGGACTCCAATATTGAGCATTTATTAGCCGAGGAATACCCCTATTCCCATGGCCTATGCTCTAAGGAACCCTATGACTATGTCTCTAACTTACCCCCGTGCCTTAAAAACAACCCTAACTACCTAGGAATCAAGCTACACAATGAAACCCCTAGTGACTTAAACAAACCCTCGACTGTTATTCCAAAACCCGATCAATCATCATGTATCCAATGTAATTCTTGGCTAGAGCATTATTACACCGACGTTCCCCTGTTGCAATCAAAGATCAAATCGTTAGAGGAACGGGTAACAGTGCTGGCGAAGGAGAACGATAGGCTACAAGCCAATGAGAAGAAACAAAAAAAACCCGATTCGATTGTCTTCAGGAATGTCGAAGCAACAACGAACTTTGTCAATTCAAAATTATCATAACCGAGTTGCCCAGGTATGTGTTTTGATATCGATTTCGCTTTATGAGTTTGCTTGAATTAATATAACAGATTGGGTTCTGCTTTCGATTACTCCTGTTTGTTTTAATAGAGTCAGAAATGGTTCTGTTACTTCGAATTTCGAGGAATGATTTCATTTTTATTTGAAATAATATAAAGGATTTCATTTGCAATTAGCATAAATTAGTTCTATTTGCATAAATTCGTTTTCCTAAAAAATCCAATATAGCTATGACTTGGTAAATGAGATTTTATTATTCTCAGATTAGTATAAGCAATTGATTTGTTTTTTATTCTGTTTGGCTTGCTTTTGAAACAATTTTGTTCGTCTGATTTAGGATAGTCGATTGGGTTTGATTTTGATTAGTTTTGTTCGGTTCAATAGATTCAAAACAATCCTGTTGACTTCGATTATCTGAATAGCAAGTCTTTTTCGTTTTGAATAAATATTCTCATTGGATTTTGATTACATTCAATCTGTATAGGAGATTTATTTATCAGACACAGCTATGATTTGGATTGATACGATTTCGTTGTTTTTGGATTATGTCGGCCCCAAACTGGCTCGATTCATTTCTTTTGGGTTGATTTTGAAATGATTATGTATGCTTGAATTGGCATGATCCTTTACGTATGCAATGCATCAATATCAGAGTTTTCTTTGATGAGTATAATGTAATCTATTGATTCGCAAAATGACTCTGTTAGCTTTGATTTTGAAAAACGATTTTGTTAATGGCTAAGGCGACATAAACTATTGCATGAATGATTTGTTTAACCGGTTACAGTTTGTGTCGATCGAAATTGGTTCATGAAAATGATTTCATTGCTGTTGAATTATCTAAGCGATTCTGTTTACCCTGAATTGGTAATAACAAATGTTGAATAGAGTGCATGTATCTCTGTTTCCATTCGTTAGACCACAATTTCGTTTGTTTCAATTTGCATACAAGTTTTAGTTTGATATTGCATGAATGATTCACTATGTTTGGAATTAGTAATTAAAAGATTTGGTTGAATAGGTCGAATATAATTCTATTAAGTTTTGGATTGATTTTAAAATTATTATGTGCTCAAATTAGACCAGCTACAGAATCGCAAGATTCTGTAGCTCGTCTTAAAAATTAGATTTTTTGTCAATTTTATCAATAAAATATCCTCTAAACTTGTCTATTCTTATCTTCTTTCGGGTGCATACGAATTACAATGATCAATTGGGCATGCTATGGCAGTTTAGGAGATACTTTTGTGATATAGTTTTTGTTTTAGGTTGTTAGCTTGAGTCAGAAATAGAGACTTGGGATATTATCCCCAAATTTTTGTAAACTGTTTTGATAATTCCCACAGGGATGTTTTACCCTGTGGGAGGTCTTTAAATACTTGTCATTTTTTTTAATGAACCCATCATCATCACTGTTGGGAGAACCAGACTATGGATTTATAATAATACAGACTGGGATGAAAGTTGATGTCTTGTAACAACTTTCGCTTTCAACATATCAAACTTTTGTTTCAAGTTTTCTCCATATCAGTTGCAATTAATTATCGACTAGTTTAGCTATCGTAATGCATTGCAGGTTGATGTGATTTGGTTTATATGTTGTCCATATCTGATCTCTCTTATTTAAAAATATAGCAATTACTCTATTTCAATTTAATGAATACAGGTTTATCTTTTTCGTTAATTGAATTGTTTCGTACAAATTTTGCACAAGGATTTATCTGACTGCGATAATTTGTTAATTATAAGATTGTTGTAATTTTTTATGTCTTGTTTGTCATGTCATTTATATTTGAAGAGCACAACCGCTTCCCGTTTACGAGAATCTTGTGGAGAATCAGGTGCGGGTTTCCTCCCACCGAACAACTAAATCGACTATTGGATACAGGACAAACCTGAAGCGTTACATCAGGTCAGTTTGCTATTTGTTATTTGATAGTTAATATATTAGTGTCATTTAAGTAATTTAGATAGATATATGTATAGTTCAGATTTGTAGTTAGAGTTATTATTTTAGTTTCTTAGCTTAGATAGTTTTTATTTAATTTCTCTCTCATAAAATTATAAAAAATCAAAAAACAATAGTTTCGCTGTCTTAGGATAGTTTACAAATGACTTTTGCAGGTTTTAATCTAAATATGTAATCTATAAATATTGTATATTTGTAATTGAATCCGATTCTGTTGATAATTGAACATTTAATTTTATAGAATTATAGTTGTATGATTTAGGTAATAGATTGTATATACGTAGTTTAGATTTGTTTATTAGTTTGTTTTAATTATTGTTTTCATTTAGATTAGTTCCTTAGTGTAGTTTTCATTTGTTTTCTAGGACTTAGATTGGCCAACGGAGCCGCTAAACTCGTCAGGGTGGGTTATCCCAAACGGCTTGGATTATTTAGACAACCCCGGACCGGATCCACTCTTCCAGTTGGCGAGCGTTCAATTTTGCCTGTCAACAAATGGTGCTAGAAGGAGGGCCTGAAATTTATTAATGGCACAAGGCGGTCGCAAGACTCCTCCACCACCTAACCGCTCACCTATAGTGACAAGAAGTCATTCGAATGACAACATTCCCCCTCAAACAACAACCACATCAAACAATGATCCACGGATCACAGTCGAACCAGCAACCCCAAATCCTACAGGTGGTGACATACAAGAGATTGTCCGCCAATCTCTCATAAGAACACATGGTGCCTTAGCCCGTTTGAGGCAACCAAATCGACCTTTGGACCAACCTTTATATTTCTATGACATCAGATAACAACTCGGAGGAACTAACCTCACTGTGAACCCTACAGATCCAATCCTCACTCCTGCTGCAGGAGGATCTGGAATACCTCCCTCACCACCTCCATCATCTCCTTCTTCTTTGGGAGAAGACTCTTCTGACGAAGGAAGTTCTCCTTCGCAGCCTTCCACACCGCTTACACCAATGTCCAACCAGAACAATCCTGCTAGACCTTGGCTTGACTAGGATGTCATAGTTGTACCTGGAGATCGGCATCCCTTACCCAAACATCCGGAGAAGTGGCTTCCCAAGTTTGACCCTGACTCTAAACAGATCGCTGAAGATCACATTAAAAAGTTTATGTTAGTCATTAGACTCCGCAATGTCGAGAATGAAGACGTAGTCTGTAGGTTGTTCCCCTATACTTTCGAGGGCAATGCATCTACATGGTACTTTTCCCAACAACCCCATACCATCATGTCTTGGGAAAAGTTCGAGTCATGCTTTTTGGAAAAGTTCGGAGATGATCAAACTCCAGAAGTTCTAGTTATGGAGCTTTCTAGCTTAAGAATGAACCCAAAAGAGAAAATTAAAGACTTTAATCAAAGATTTTTAACACTTAAGAATCGAATCCCTACGGATTCTATGCCTGCCGAGAATCTTATCATAGCATACTATACTAAAGAACTGCATCAAAGTATAGCCATTTGGGTTAAACAATCTAAGAAAGCCACGTTGTTAGAGGCCTTCGAAGAGGCCAGCCAGATTGAAAAAGACATCCTTAGTCTAAAAGACACTACTAGCAACGAAACAGAGACCAGTTCTTCTTCCAAAAAGAAGATCGAAATCCTCCCTACACCTGCTCAAAGTAAAGCACAACCTGAAAGCTCTGATTTAGAAAACTTAACTAAAGTCATTCAAAAACTGTCAAATCAAGTTATAGATTTGAAAAGGACGGTCGAAGAAGCTTCTTCGAGCAAAGGGCCTTACAAACCCCCGTTCAGGAAGCCTTTTCCCACCAACCGACCTAATCCTACTACTGAGGGCCTTAATCTAGAAAGTCTGCAATTCGCCCTTCAAACAATTCTAGAAGCCCAGGATAACTTGATGCCTCCTGAGATTCCTGAGGAGGTTGTTGAACAAGAGACAGTTCAAGAAGAAGAGTCTTCCCCAAACATTTTTGGACACTTCTCTGATCAGGGGATCAAATTTTGCTCAATTTTCAAAGTGCTCAGAATGCGACGAAA
This sequence comes from Picea engelmannii, assembly GCA_009831015.1. Lineage (NCBI taxonomy): Eukaryota > Viridiplantae > Streptophyta > Pinopsida > Pinales > Pinaceae > Picea > Picea engelmannii. The sequence goes on from ML780243.1 coordinate 490,670, forward strand.
ATAGTGCCATTGCGTCCATCTCATCTTCCTGATTCCGACGGTATATTTACTTTCGAAAACGGAGTCCGTATGGAGGAGATATTGCGATCTGTCCGCCAATCCAAACAAGCAAAAATTTGGGATGCTGACTGTACCTATCCGTATAGTCAGTACGACCACGTGGAGGGCCGTACCATCATGATGACATGGCAGTGAGTGATGTGGCGCATTTTCATTGGACAGTTGACGGCGAATGCAGGGTTGACACGTGTCCGGTTTGAGGCGAATAATAAGGAGACACGTGGCCCAATCCTTGGGCGCCACGTGTCCCCCTCATAGTTTGGTTATATGTAAAATTTTATGGGAGTCCGCGGGGTTTGACCCCCAGACCTCCCCCATTGTAAAGCCTTGACACATATCTGCTAGCCAATATTCTCGCCAATGTTCCTTGTTGGCTATGTTGTAAAACATTTATTTAAAGTCAATGTTTGTTTGAAAAGGAAAGGGGGGTCGGGCCGGGGCTAAGCCCCGACCCGTGGACACGTTGTATTCCATACGACCATATGTATTGGCTCAAGTATTTTGGCGTGCGCGTTCCATTTATATTTATATTGCATTGCAATACATTGCATTGCAATGTATTTGTTATGTATATATTAAATGTGCGCGGGGTTTGTAAAACTTTAACCTTTGGTTAATGCGCGTATGTAATCCGTTTGACCAGTGGTTTAACCGCGCGGGTGGTTACACGGCAGTTACACAACGACTAACCACTTTTTTGCCGAGCCCAAGGTCGCATGGGCCATATGACCTAATGCCGAGGCGGTTAGGGGATGGAGGCACCTTAACCGTCCTACGGTTTGTACCGGTGCGCAGTTGCATACGGGACTTGGTTTTTCCGCTTTAAAGAGCGTGTGTGCTAGGTTTGAAGCACAAGGGTGCGAATTGTAGAACCAGAGACAGCAAAGTTGAAGAGGGAGATTTCAAGAAGGCTATCTTCTTCATTTTTCGACTGTTTCAGGTGCCGAAAGAGCCCAGACAGGGGTTTTGGGACGCTGCAGAGCCATTGAAGCAGTCAGTTTGTCATTTTGAGCATTGTAAGGCATGTTTTTTAGCACTTTGAGCAATTTAATAATAATGATCCATTGGAAGCTGGACCAGGAGATGTAGCCCGGAGTGGGGTGAACTCCTTTATCAAGTTGTTGTGTTTATGTGCTGATGTTCAATGTTTTATGTTGCTGTCTATGTGTATCTTTACATAATTAATCCTTTATTATGTGTTGCAAATTGATCCGGTTGCTTTAAAACACATAACATTTCACTTGCAATATTTATTCAAGTTTCAAGTCTTCTTCATTTTTAGATCAAGTTGGTATCAGAGAACTGGTTTTGAAGACTTGATTGTTTGCAAGTTTTGTTTCTGATGCTCACAAGGTTGAAACTCACAAGAGGAGAAGGTCAACTAGTGGAGCCAAGTTCTTATCTGACGAGGAGGAAGCAGTTTTGTTCACCGCAAGTTGCAGAGAGACATTCACCAAGCATGGCACATGCAGAAGATCATGAACGTGTTCCAGATGAAGAAGCAGACTTCAGGCAGACTATCATACAGTTGAGAGATATGATGAAAGTCATACTGGAACGAACTGTGATGTCGCAGGGTGAAGGCTCTAACCCTTCAATGCATAAGGGAGGCGGTGGTGACAAGACTCCAGGCAGAGATGGAGGGAATGGTGCTTCTCCACCACCCTCTCCTCCTCCTCCATCATCATCATCATCATCTTCTTCTTCTTCTTCAAG
>ML780243.1:495532-514478 GCA_009831015.1 Picea engelmannii
GAAAATAGTACCATTGCGTCTGTCTCATCTTCCTGATTCCGGCAGTATATTTACTTTCGCAAACAGAGTCCGTATGGAGGAGATATTGCGATCTGTCCACCAAGCCAAACATGCAAAAATTTGGGATGCTGACTGTACCTGTCCGTACAGTCTGTACGGCCACGTGGAGGGTCGTACCATCATGATGATGTGGAAGTGAGTGATGTGGCACATTTTCATTGGATGGTTGACGGCGAATGCAGGGTTGACACGTGTCTGGTTTGAGGTGAATAATAAGGAGACACGTGGCCCAATCCTTGGGTGCCACGTGTCCCCCTCATAGTTTGGTTATATGTAAAAGTTTATGGGAGTCTGCGGGGTTCGACCCCCGGACCTCCCCCATTGTAAAGCCTTGACACATATCCGCTAGCCAATATTCTCGCCAATGTTCCTTGTTGGCTATGTTGTAAAACATTTATTTAAAGTCAATGTTTGTTTGAAAAGGAAAGGGGGGTCGGGCCGAGGCTAAGCCTCGACCCGTGGACACGTTGTATTCCATACGACCATATGTATTGGCTCAAGTATTTTGGCGCGCGCGTTCCATTTATATTTATATTTCATTGCAATGTATTTGTTATGTATATATTAAATGTGCGCGGGGTTTGTAAAACTTTAACCTTTGGTTAATGCGCGTATGTAATCCGTTTGACCAGTGGTTTAACCGCGCGGGTGGTTACACAGAAGTTACACAACGACTAACCACTTTTTCGCCGAGCCCAAGGTCGCATGGGCCATATGACCGAATGCCGAGGCGGTTAGGGGCTGGAGGCGCCTTAACCATCCTACGGTTTGTACCGGTGCGCGGTTGTGTACGGGACTTGGTTTTTCCTCTTTAAAGAGAGTGTGTGCTAGGTTTGAAGCACAAGGGTGCAAATTGTAGAACCAGAGACAACAAAGTTGAAGAGGGAGATTTCAAGAAGGTTATCTTCTTCATTTTTCGACCGTTTCAGGTGCCGAAAGAGCCCAGACAGGGGTTTTGGGACGCTGCAGAGCCATTGAAGTAGTCAGTTTGTCATTTTGAGAATTGTAAGGCATGTTTTTTAGCACTTTGAGCAATTTAATAATAATGAACCATTGGAAGCTGGACCAAGAGATGTAGCCCGGAGTGGGGTGAACTCCTTTATCAAGTTGCTGTGTTTATGTGCTGATGTTCAATGTTTTATGCTGCTGTCTATGTGTATCTTTACATAAGTAATTCTTTATTATGTGTTGCAAATTGATCTGGTTTCTTTAAAACACATAACATTTCACTTGCAATATTTATTCAAGTTTCAAGTCTTCTTCATTTTTAGATCATTCTCGGATAGCATCTTTCAAGCTAAGTTCGAGACAGTCCATCCCTACAATACTAGGAGTAAGACGACAAACAAACCTTCTTCCGAAAATACTACGACTTTGCCTCCAAAGCAATCTAAACCAACTGAGACTAAACATAGTCATGTAAGACCTAACTTAGATTATGATTTAGTTGAAGATCTTAAAAAGTTAAGGGCTACCATTTTCGTTTATGAGTTGTTAAAATTTCCATTTTTGTTACAAAAGATGTTACAGAATATCGCAGAGAATGGCAAAAATGGTAATTCAAGCAGTAACAAGGTTGTTCAGAACAAAGTTCCTCAGAAGACTTCCACTAAGAATAATCCTGATCCTCATGATAAGGGAAGCCTTCATGTAAATAATGTAAATAATGTAGATAAAGTAGCTTTAGAAACTGTGAGTAAAAAAACGCAAGCTACCACCCTTAGCACTCGCAGAAATGTACCTCCATTTTTTTTAACTTTCGAAATCTTTAATAGAAACATGCACAATTGTATGGTAGACTCAGGAACGTCATCCAATGTGATGCCATGGTCTGTATGTCAGAAGATTAATGTTGAAGTTGAACCATCCACTTTAAAAATCATCCAACTTGATCGAACCAGTGTTAAAGTTGTAGGCGAATTAAGGAATGTGCTTATAAGATTATCGTCTAACCCCAAAGTTCACCAAGTTATTGATATTATTGTTGTGGATATTCCAAAAGTGTATGGTTTGTTTTTAAGCAAGGACTGGTTGGAGCAGCTACACGGCTATTTCGCTACAGATTGGTCTCACTTGTGGCTTCCAGAGAACGAAAAGCCCAACAAAATCAAGGTAAATCATGAACACTACCTTAAGTTCATGGTCACAGATTTGAATGATCCCAACGAACCATTTACACCTTCTGCTGATTCACCCGAAATACAAGGGATGGATACCTTTTTCGGTAATTTCATGGCCGAAGCTTCAACTATCACCAACCCTGAACAATAGTATGAGATTGTAGCATATGTGCAACCAACAGCTTCTACACAATGGTCTCATGAACCCGATAAAAATCAAATTTGGTCTCTTTATTTTGACGGGTCAAAGTCCAAAGAAGGAGTTGGTGCAGGCTGCATTATTATCGATCCCTCAGGTAACAAAACTTTGATTGCATGTAGGCTAGAATTTGAATGTACTAATAACGCAGAAGAATATGAGGCTTTACTGCAGGGTCTCAGAAAATCTTTAGATATGAACATTCAAGACTTGGTTGTTATTGGTGACTCTGAAATCGTAGTTAGACAGGTAAGAGATTCTATCCACTGTCTGTCTTCTCATCTTAAAAGCTACCAATCCGAGGTATGGAATTTAATGAATTAATTTTTTGCTTTCAGTATAAATTCTATTCATAGATTGAATAATTCTGAAGTTGATCTATTAGCTAATGTAGCTTCTAAACTCTTTCCTGCAGAAGGCTTGTCCCCAGACGCATTCTCCGTCGAACTGTTGTTCAAGCCATCCGTTCCCGACAACATCACAAACTGGGGAGTCTTCGACAACGATCAGCAGATTATTAGCTTCCTGCATATGGAAGAAACTTTTCAAGGCACGGTGATAGATGAATACACTCACGACGACAATTTGCGTGATTTCACGGTAATACCAGATCCGAGAACTCCTGAATCTTCATCGGACATGGTAAATTCGATCCCTAAATCTGTAGTTAGATTAGAGAAGTTTTATGATCTTCAAGATAAATTCAAAAAATCGGTCAACTGTAAAACCAATAGTTCCTCTTTATCATATGAAAAAGTGAACTTAGGAACTAATGACAATCTGCAGTGCATTAATCTTGGGGTAGGATGTTCTGAACAAGAAAAAGTTTCATTCATTAAATTGTTCAAAGAATTTAAAGATGTTTTTGCGTGGACATATGATGACCTCAAAACTTTTGACCCTAACATCATAAAACATGTCATTCCTATGAAACCCCAAACCTTACCCTTTCAATAGAAATTAAGAAAAATGCACCCTAAGCTCGAACCGACCGTCAAAAAAGAATTAAATAAGCTCCTAAATGCTAAGATAATTTTCCTTGTTAGGCACACTCAATGGGTTTCCAACCTTGTCCCTGTCTGGAAGAAAAGCAGGGAAATTCGACTTTGCGTCGATTTCTGAAACCTTAATAGAGCGTCTGATAAAGACAACTACCTGGTCCCACCCATGGAACAGATCCTTCAACAAGTATCTGGTTCTGAGAAGCTATCTTTATTGGATGGTTTCTAAGGGTACAACCAAGTCCTAATGTCTCCTCCAGACCAACTTAAAACTACCTTCTTGTTGGCAGCCAATTCACATTTTTCCACTGTCTCTTAAGCTGCCTACACTAATGTTTTGCAAACTTTAATTTTTCGTCGCAATTCTCAAATAAACGACACTTTCATTCTTTGCGCCTTTTGCAAACTTATCTTCATTTTGTTTTCACGACTGTAAGCATGAAAACATTGGTCTTTCAAAGTCGCATTAGAATCAGTATTGAGTTGTCGTTATCATTCTTGTCGATATGTCCATTGCATTTATACTTCACTTATCACTATGCAGTTTGCAAAAACCCTTTTTGATCTGTACTCATTAGACATTCTTGGATTGATTGTGTGACTTTGTCTCRTTGAGTTTGTGATGCAATGGTATTCTTGTGATGGTGATTGAATCCTTGATACATTGGTGGTTTGATGTTCTTTGTTTTTGATCAAATGCCTTGGTGAAATGGTTTCATAAGAACGCATTAACATTGTGATTAAACCCATGGTGCAATGGTCGATGTAGTGGTTTCTTTGAATAATACAAACACTTTTGTTGATTTAATATATGGACCAATTGTTGAACACTATGGTTTTCAAGTGGATATTTGATATTTCATTTGGTTAAAATATTTTGGTTATGAATGTTGTGAGTATGTGAATAGTCCATTTGATAATTGGTTTACAATGTTTTGATTGTGATTTGAGTTAAACTCTTCACTAAGGAACTATCAATTGTAAAGCTGATATGATAGTTATGCATGGATTTACTGCCTTCCACCACCCTCACACACTTTGGCATTAATGCCTGCCTCCTTACCGAGTTACCTCTGTTGATTTTTGGGAAAAGCTCTGAGAATACCCCATTCAAACCCTTGTCCCTTAGCCCGACTCACTTTGTGTTCTCTCCTGGCTCCTGTAGGGAGAATTGAACCCCCATGGTGTTCAGAGTCAGTTTTGGTTTCATTTTTCTAGAGAAGACTGCCCCCGTAATTGCCCCCAGAGTCACGTTTTTGCATGAGCGATTCTGGGAAACCCGATTTGAATTAGATCAAACCGTTGAAAACCCAGAACCGTTTTTATCCCCTTTGCCCTCATCACAGGCGGTTTCCTCAAAAATCGAGTGGTTACAGAGATATAGCTCATGTTTTTCAGGTCAATGTTCAGATCTTCTCAATGGCTGAAGGGAACGTATTGGGTCTGTGTGCATTTTCCAGAATGCTTATCACTTCTCCAGATCTGTGCTTTAGAACTCCCTCTCACCTGTCTATCCTCTCACACTCCTGAACCCTTGATCAATCCTCCCAGGTATGAATTTCGATATCAGTTTCGTTTGGTCAATTGCTAGGAGTAATAAAATGATTTGAGTTGATTAAGTTGGCGAAATTCATGGTTTGTTTTTAATTGGATTTGTTTCGTATCTACTCAGGGCAAGAAATTTTCATGATATATTTGGAATACAATCACATTTTGATTTGATTTGTATGCTGTGATATTTTAATGATTGTATGAGTTGGGTTGTTACATATGTTTTCATATGATTTTCAACGCTGGAATACAGTTCTGACCGTTTCCAATTTGAGAAGAACAACTCTGTTTTTACGCAAACAGTGCTCTCACTTAAGCCTGTGCAAATAATATTCATGCCCGAATCATGAGGTAGTTTCGATTCACGATGATTTTGTTAAAACCCTCGCTGTTTGATTCGCTTAAATGGATTGTTGTCTATTTTCAGTTGGTTTGATCACTTTCAGGAGTTAGATTCACAACGTGAAAGCTGCTCTGTTTGTTTTTAGTTTGCAAATGAATTGATCAATAATTGTTATCTTTATCAAATCCGGTTATAATGCGTTTGAAAAAAATAATTTTTAATCAAAGCAAATATATCTTGTTTTCCCAGTTTGCTAAAAACAAACGATCAGATAATTCTTATGAACCCTGTTACTAGCTGAGTGATTTCATTATGATTTCGTTTATAGACAGTTACGCGCCAGTGTTGGTTTAGTTCGCTCACGGCATGAAAGGTTTGTTATATCAATACAGTTATAACAATTTGAACATGATTCTATTTAGATTCGATTTTGTTACCTTTTGATGAGACGGCATAACAATTGCATAAAAATTGTTTTAATTATATTGATTGCATTGGATATGAAACGATTTCCTTAACCTGACTTTGCGGTAACAAAAGAAACAAAGCACGCATATCTCTATGATCAGTTGAGTGATTTTGATCCTGTTTGATTTCAAATGGTGTAACCATTTCAATTTCAATCATTCATTTTCAAATAGTTATTGGATGTTAATTCAATTTAATTCTTTTAAAAGATTTTTAATCGATTTTGATGATGATTCTGTGTCTTATTTAGACCAGCTACAGAATCGTAAGATTCTGTAGCTAGTCTATAGGATCAGATGTTTATCATTCTGTTAAAAAAGAATCCTTCTAACTTGCTCATTTTGGGCCCTTTTCAGGTAAATTCGAATTGAATGGGACATGATGGACAGTCTAGGGGAATATTTGTGTATTTTAGTTTTACTTTAGATTCCTAGTTTAGTTAAACTTGGGATATCTCCCAGATTTTATGTAAACAGTTTGATAACTTCCACGGGGAGGTTTTACCCTGTGGAAAAACTTATAAATACTTATTATTTTTGTAATAAGGATCATCCTCACTTGTGGGAGAACCAGGCTATGGATTCCTAATGCAAACTGAGACAGAAGTTGATGTTCTTCTACAGCTTTCACTTTCATAATATCAATCTTTTGTTTCAAGTTTATGCTTATCAATTTGCATTGGATTAGTGACTACTTTAGCTATCATTGCCTTTTGCAAAATGATATGAATTAATTAATATGATCCATGTCTAATTTCTTTCAACATTTAAAAACGCAACAATTACTTGATTCAGTTTATGAATGGCATATTTCTCTTCTTCATCAATTGAATTGTTTAGTATAAGTCTTTTTATACGGATTTATCTAATTGTAGAGATTTATAAATCATATGATTGTTGTGATTTTTATGTCTTGTTTGTCCTATAAACACACTTGAAGAGCACTGCAACTATCGTTTACGAGAAGCTCCTAGACAATTCAGTGCGGGTTTCCTCCCTTCGATATGCTAAAACAGTCATCATACATAGGACAAATCTGCAGCAATTTTCCAGGTCAGTTTGTATTTTATTTTCGTTAATTTGTTAGTATATTCTTAGTACCTTAGTTAGATATATTTGTAGTTCAGATTAGTGATTTAGTTTGGTCAATTTTCTGTTTCATTTCTATTCATAAAAGTATAAAATCAAAAAACAATATCTTTCCCTGTCTTAGGGCAAAAAATCAATGAGTTTTTCAGGTTTTATTTAAATCTGTAAATTGTAGATATTGCACATTTTGTGAATAAGTTATATTTCAGTTAATAATTAGATAGTTAATTAGTTAGAGTTAGTATAGTATTAGTTAGTAGATTGTATATATAAAATAGTTAGATTAATTTAGTTTGTTTTAATAGTTAGTTTTAATTTAGTTTGTTTAATAGTTAGTTTTAGTTTAGTTTATTAGTTTGTTTTATTTAATTATAGTTAGATTAGTTAGTTTAGATTAGTTTTCTTTTTGTTTTCTTAGGACCTTAGATCGGCTAACGGAGTTGCTAAACCCGTCAGGGTGGTTCATCCCAAACGGCTTGGGTTATTAGACAACCCCGGACCGGTTCCACTCTCTCAGTTGACGGACGGTCGATTTCGCCCATCAACAAATGGCGCTAGAAGGAGGGTCGACTGACAAGTTGTCCTTGTAAGAGACTTTATTTTAAATGTATTCAATTTCCCCCATGGCTCCCCAAATCACTGTGTTGGAACATGCTTTCAGCTTCTCATTACCCAATGTTCCCAATGAGACAGTCTCTCGCTTGTCCAAGCTCACCTTTGATGGTGAAGGCGATATATCTGCTAAAGACCACCTTAACAAGTTTTGGTGTAAATGCATCAAACATGACATCTCAGATCTAGGAGTTTTATGCAGACTTTTCACTTTTACTTTTAGAGGTCGAATCAAACAATGTTTTGAATCCTTTCCAGCATGTCACATTTTTTATTGGTTTCAATTTGTAGATGAGTTTCTAGATGCTTTTGAAATTTATAATTTTGATCAATTATGTGAAGAATTTCATACTTCGCTAATCAACAGAGATTCATCTTCAGAAGGATTTTTGACAAAAGTCTATCATATCCTCTGTAAATTTAATCTCGATGACATGGCATTGGCATTAAATTTCTTCTATGATGCTTCCATCCCTTCCATCCAATCATGTTCAATCACGAATGAAGAACCAATTGCAAATCCTATCACTCAAATGCAAGAACAATCTTCTTCGCAAGAAGAGAAAAATTATTCCGATAATGTTGAACAAGCTAGGGAGGTAGAATCTATTTATCAAGCTCTTGTTGACAACCAAATTGGTTTTTCCTTTGAATCATTGTATTTTTAGTCTAAGACTAGTATAGAAGAAGATTCATTGTCGGCTCAAGGTGAATACCCTCATTCTTGTAACTCTTGCTCTAATCAACATTTAAAATCAGTCATTGAAGAACACTCAAGCAACGAAAATCTTCTTGAATGTTCTAGTACTCCTATGAAACTAATTAGAGAAGAAGTTACGCAACTAGAAGAAGAAACTTTAAACCTTCATCCTCAAAATGCACTTTGTTCACAGGAAAGACTAGATGCTTGTCACATAAATTTTGAATTATCTATCACACAAAAGGMAAATCCAGATGATCATATTATGTTGAGGAATTCATCACCAAAACAGAGTGAGAGTCTTAAAGAAAGTGAAGAGAATTGTCTTGAGAATACCGTTGTTGATTATCATAGTTCAAGAGATTCTTTTCATCTGCTTATTTCTAATTCCTTTTACTCTTTATATCTTGATCTCTTCCTAGGCTCTGTTGGACTTGAAACCCTACCTACAATATACTAATCTTTTCCGCCACAATCATATCCTTTCGATATGCTAAATTTTGGTGAATTTAATTCCGAGCATAACATTGATAAAACTGGATTTGATGCTTGTTCACTTCCATCACTCACATGAGAAAAGGACATGTTGCGAGATGATTTTACACAGTTTATTGTTGAAAAGGATGATACATTATATTTTATGGAGATCAAACATTCTAAGTTTCATATTCGTTCTTTGCTTAGCTCGAATCTTAATGTTTATGCTTCACTTTTTGAAATGATTAATCTCGTCGAAGGAAACATTCAAACCAACGATCTAATTGATTGCACGAATCCTCCTATGAGGAGTTTCCCATTGATATATTCATTTCATCAAAGTCATGGTTTTCATCCCCATTTTTGTGACAGGATCTTAGGATGGCTTGAATATTCATATATGAAAAAATTTCACAATGAAGACAAAGTTGAGCTTGCTTTATTTTTACCCAAGTATCTTGGAAGTAGGTGTGACATATTTATTTTAGATCCTCCATGTGAATAAATTAATGAGTACTTAGAGAACTGTCGGGAGGATGGGGCATTTCAGCCTCAACTGATAGTTATTTTGTTTCCTCATTATCCTGACAAATTTTTCAAAACTACTTACACTCGCCTATGCCATTATGACCCTTATCACGACGAGATTGCGCAATGGCTGGAGGATTCGTACAACAAGAATATCTGAGGAAATGGTAAGATCATGCTTACTTTGTTTTTAGATGTTGATTATGAAGGTAAGCGTGATATGTTTCTGTCATTTGTTGATATATTACCATGCTTTTTAATAATGCTTGATCTTGTTTTCATTGCAGGATTAGAGTTACTCCGATGGCTACATTGGAAACATGACTTCACGTAGTATCATGATATGTTTAATAGTTAGGATAGGTTTAGGAATAGGTTTTATTTCAGTTTGATTTCTCACTATTTCTCTTTTTAATAATGCAGTCATGAACGCAAGTGGGCGTACCAACATAACCATAATACGGTTGTTGTCAGGGAAGTCCTCTTAATCCTTTTTCTCTTTACTTCTAGTTGAACATTTATTTTTGAAAACACAGTATTGTCGTGAAAATCCTAAATGGAAAGTAAAGAGATAAATGAATCTAAATCAACCCTAACCCAAGGTACCATGAGTAGGACTGCTTTCCCATCAAATAGGATTTTTCTACTTTTCAGTTTCCCAAGGGATTTGTTGCTTGAGGTTTTCAGATGCACCTTTTGTGCATATTTGCTTTTTGTTTTTGTTGTTTGGATTTCTTTGCTTTCCAATTTTTTCTTCACTGGTGTGTTTTGATTTCTCCCTTATGCTTACTAGTTTTTGCTGTTGAAATACACATACCTGATTTTTTTTGAATTGTTCAGACAAGGAAAACAGAAAATCCTTTCTCTGAAATAACTGCTGAGAAATTGTATAAACATCAATTATATACTCCTGGAATTTACATCTGTATTGAAAAGACTGTTGTTTGAAATAAGTTAGTTGATTTCAATCTATAAGTAAAGCCTATCACGATCATCCATTATCTTATTACACTGTCCCTATTCCTTAAGGGAACGACTCAGAAGATGTCTCCCTGCCTTTGAAGGTTGGTTCTTTAAATAAAACATCTTTGGATCTAAATAAAGGACAGCTCTAAAAAATTCTGATCAGGTCTGAAAAATATGTTAAAATATCATGATTTTCATGTGTCACCCCGCTCGACTATATGTCTATGATAAAACAAAACAAAATAAATTATTAATAAGAGCTGTGGGAAGTGCTCGTAAACCAGTCGGGATGTTGAACAGGTCTACTGGCAGCGGGTAAATACATGCATGGCGCCAAGACAACTTCGCCGGGGTACTGAACAGGCCCGCTGGCAGTGAAGCAATGTCGGGTTTATGAAAATTTGCAAAAAAGAAACCTCTTTAGTGTCCTTTATTCTGATCCAGAACTTCTTGGCAGGATACAGATGTCAGAGTGGGTTAAATGGAAACCCTGTCGAGGCTATGGATGCCTGCTGGTAGCAGTGGCCATGCCAATAGTATTGAAGATTATATCTTTAATATCGTGACTTGTTGATCTTAAGACTGTTATCAGTTTTCATCTTTTAAAACAATGCTGGAATAGTTGGTAACTGATGATGTTTAATACGATTTTCTGGTTGTTATTTTTGAGTTGGAATTATCTTTGTTGTCCTAATCTGAATTTGCTCTTTTTGGCAGAGATAACTACTTCTACCAGTGTGTCGCCATTGTTGGCAGCCAATTCACATTTTTCCACTGTCTCTTAAGCTGCCTACACTAATGTTTTGCAAACTTTAATTTTTCGTCGCAATTCTCAAATAAACGACACTTTCATTCTTTGCGCCTTTTGCAMACTTATYKTCATTTTGTTTTCACGACTGTAAGCATGAAAACATTGGTCTTTCAAAGTCRCATTAGAATCAGTATTGAGTTGTCGTTATCATTCTTGTCGATATGTCCATTGCATTTATACTTCACTTATCACTATGCAGTTTGCAAAAACCCTTTTTGATCTGTACTCATTAGACATTCTTGGATTGATTGTGTGACTTTGTCTCGTTGAGTTTGTGATGCAATGGTATTCTTGTGATGGTGATTGAATCCTTGATACATTGGTGGTTTGATGTTCTTTGTTTTTGATCAAATGCCTTGGTGAAATGGTTTCATAAGAACGCATTAACATTGTGATTAAACCCATGGTGCAATGGTCGATGTAGTGGTTTCTTTGAATCATACAAACACTTTTGTTGATTTAATATATGGACCAATTGTTGAACACTATGGTTTTCAAGTGGATATTTGATATTTCGTTTGGTTAAAATATTTTGGTTATGAATGTTGTGAGTATGTGAATAGTCCATTTGATAATTGGTTTACAATGTTTTGATTGTGATTTGAGTTAAAATCTTCACCAACGCACTGTCAATTGTAAAGCTGATATGATAGTTATGCATGGATTTACTGCCTTCCACCACCCTCGCACACTTTGGCATTAATGCCTGCCTCCTTACCGAGTTACCTCTGTTGATTTTTGGGAAAATCTCTGAGCATACCCCGTTCAAACCCTTTTCCCTTAGCCCAGCTCACTGTGTGTTCTCTCCTGGCTCCTGTAGGGAGAATTGAACCCCCATGGTGTTCAGAGTCAATTTTGGTTTCATTTTTCCAGAGAAGACTGCCCCCGTAATTGCCCCCAGATTCACGTTTTTGCGTGAGCGATTCTGGGCAAAGAGATTTGAATTAGATCAAACCGTTGAAAACCCAGAACTGTGTTTAGCCCCTTTACCCTCATTGCGGGCAGTTTCCTCAGAAATCAAGTGGTTACAGAGATCTAGCTCGTGTTTTTCAGGTCAATTTTCAGATCTTCTCAATGGATGAAGGGAACGTATTGGATCTGTGTGCATTTGCCAGAATGTTTATCACTTCTCCATATCTGTGCTTCAGAAGACCCTCTCACCTGTCTAGCCTCTCAAACTCCTGAACCCTTGATCAATCCTCCCAGGTATGAATTTTGATATCAGTTTCGTTTGGTCAATTGCTAGGAGTAATAAAATGATTTGAGTTGATTAAGTTGGCGAAATTCGTGGTTTGTTTTTAATTGGGTTTGTTTCGTATCTACTCAGGGCAAGAAATTTTCATGCTATATTTGGAATACAATCACGTTTTGATTTGATTTGTATGCTGTGATATTTGAATGATTGTATGAGTTGGGTTGTTACATATGTTGTCATATGATTTTCAACGTTGGAATACAATTCTGACCGTTTCCAATTTGAGAAGAACGACTCTGTTTTTACGCAAACAATGCTCTCACTTAAGCCTGTGCAAATAATATTCATGCCCGAATCATGAGGTAGTTTCGATTCACGATGATTTTGTTAAAACCCTCGCTGTTTGATTCTCTTAAATGGATTGTTGTCTATTTTCAGTTGGTTCGATCACTTTCAGGAGTTAGATTCACATCGTGAAAGCTGGTCTGTTTGTTTTTAGTTTGCAAACGAATTGATCAATAATTGTTATCTTTATCAAATATGGTTATAATGCATTTGAAACAAATAATTTTTAATCAAAGCAAATCTATCTTGTTTGCCCAGTTTTCTAAAAACAAACGATCAAATAATTCTTATGAACCCTGTTACCAGCTGAGTGATTTCATTACGATTTCGTTTATAGACAGTTACGCGCCAGTGTTGGTTTAGTTCGCTCATGGCATGAGAGGTTTGTTATATCAATACAGTTATAACAATTTGAACATGATTTTGTTTAGATTCGATTGTGTTACCTTTTGTTGAGACGGCATAACAATTGCATAAAACTTGTTTTAATTATATTGATTGCATTGTATATGAAACGATTTCCTTAACCCGACTTTGTGGTAACAAAAGAAACAGAGCACGCATATCTCTATGATCAGTTGAGTGATTTTGATCCTGTTTGATTTCGAATGGTGTAACCATTTCAATTTCAATCATTCATTTTCAAATAGTTATTGGATGTTAATTCAATTTAATTCTTTTAAAATATTTTTAATTGATTTTGATGCTGATTCTGTGTCTTATTTAGACCAGCTACAGAATCGCAAGATTCTGTAGCTAGTCTATAGGATCAGATTTTTATCATTCTGTTAAAAAAAAATCCTTCTAACTTGCTCATTTTGGGCCCTTTTCAGGTAAATTCGAATTGAATGGGACATGATGGACAATCTAGGGGAATATTTGTGTATTTTAGGTTTACTTTAGATTCCGAGTTTAGTTAAACTTGGGATATCTCCCAGATTTTATGTAAACAGTTTGATAACTTCCACAGGGAGGTTTTACCCTGTGGAAAAACTTATAAATACTTATTATTTTTGTAATAAGGATCATACTCACTTGTGGGAGAACCAGGCTATGGATTCCTAATGCAAACTGAGACAAAAGTTGATGTTCTGCTACAACTTTCGCTTTCATAATATCAATCTTTTGTTTCAAGTTTATGCTTATCAATTTGCATTGGATTAGTGACTACTTTAGCGATCATTGTCTTTTGTAAAATGATATGAATTAATTAATATGATCCATGTCTGATTTCTTTCAACATTTAAAAAAGCAACAATTACTTGATTCAGTTTATGAATGCCAGATTTCTCTTCTTCATCAATTGAATTGTTTAGTATAAGTCTTTTCATACGGATTTATCTAATTGTAGAGATTTATAAATCATATGATTGTTGTGATTTTTATGTCTTGTTTGTCCTATAAACACACTTGAAGAGCACTGCAGCTATTGTTTATGAGAAGCTCCTAGACAATTCGGTGTGGGTTTCCTCCCTCCGATCTGCTAAAACAGTCATCATACATAGGACAAATTTGGAGCAATTCTCCAGGTCAGTTTGTATTTTATTTTCGTTAATTTGTTAGTATATTCTTGGTACCTTAGTTAGACATATTTGTAGTTCAGATTAGTGATTCAGTTTGGTCATTTTTCTGTTTCATTTCTGTTCATAAAAGTATAAAATCAAAAAACAATATCTTTCCCTGTCTTAGGGCAGAAAATCAATGAGTTTTTCAGGTTTTATTTAAATCTGTAAATTGTAGATATTGAACATTTTGTGAAGAAGTTATATTTCAGTTAATAATTAGATAGTTAATTAGTTAGAGTTAGTATAGTATTAGTTAGTAGATTGTATATATAAAATAGTTAGATTAGCTTAGTTTGTTTTAATAGTTTGTTTTAATTTAGTTTGTTTAATAGTTAGTTTTAGTTTAGTTTATTAGTTTGTTTTATTTAATTTTAGTTAGATTAGTTAGTTTAGATTAGTTTTCTTTTTGTTTTATGATGCAAGATGGCTCCTTGCCACCCAGGGCACGTCCTCTCTCACGGGACCTTCTCCTTCTCGGCCCAAAGAACTCGAAGATTCTTCTATCTCCCTATCGAGAGATCTGCACCCACAACAATCTGTTCCGAGGTCTCCCCTTTACCACCGGGAGATCTGCTAAATCTCATTGTCTCGTGAGTTCGGGACTTGAACCCTGTAACTCTTCCTTTCAAACCTTGCGATACCCAAGCAGGCGATACAGATATAGCTCCTTTTTTCTATGCGTGCCTTCACCACATGAAATCGTGGGCTAGGATAAATGTTAGTGCCTCTCGCAACCTTGCAACCTCGCGACCTCGCCAGTTGAACCGTCGAGTTTTCACCCTCCTAGCTCGTGAGTCCCCGAGATGCGCGGTCTCACCTTATGCTCTGCCACGCGTCCACCAAAATCTCAGCTCCTCGGCACTTCGCGACTTGCGAATCCCTTGTGCCACCTGTATTCCACTCGCTCTCCATTATGGCCCACACGGCTCCAGCTGTCAGGGTATCGCTACCTCGCGACCTCGCGATCCCCGCGGCCAAACTCTCGGATATTTTCTTGCGAGGTCCCGAGACACGATCCCTCGCGCAGATCCAACAGTCCTCCTGTGCTCCAGATCCAACGGTTATCCTTCTCTCTCCACCTCACGACCTCATGACTTGGAGTACCTAAATATTGACCTCTCAACCTGCGAGCTCCCGAGTTCGCGAGATCCGTCGATCTCTCGCCACCTGCCCTCCTCAGATGAACGACTACGATCTTCTCGCCACTTCGCTACCTTGCATCCTCACGCCTCACGACCTGGAATACCCAATATTCGGGCCTTTACCCTGCGAACTCCCGAGTTCGTGAGATCTCTCGATCTCTGACACCTGTCCTCCTCTTTGGATGATTACGATCCTCTCGCCGCTTCGCTTCCTCGCACCTCGTGACTTTGAATGCCCAATTCTTGGACTTTCACTCTACGAACTCCCGAGTTTGTGAGATCACTGATCTCTGCCACCTGTCCCTTCAGATGGATGGCTTCTAATGTCTCGCCACCTCGCCACTCGAGAAAACGAAGGTTTCCCTTTCTATTCTCCAACGTCCGAGTCTACGAGATGAGGATCTCCTTACACGTGTCCTCCACAACAAACGACTCTGATCTTATCACGTCTCGCGACCTTGCCACTCTGGCTTCACATCTTTGGGGCTTCAACTCACGAGTCCCCAAGACACGAGACCACGTGTAGATCCGACGGCTCCCGTGATTCTGAACCGACGGTCCTGCCTCTCCTGAGCTTCAAATTCTTCAGAATCTCCTTACCGTAACCTCCTTACACCTCTGCAAGATCTGACGATCTTCGAAACTTCGTGAACCCTCCTCAGATAATTTCAATGGTCCGTTCTTCCTTGGTTAATCAAAGAAATGAAAAAGAGTATTTTCCCGTGAGATTCTTCTGCCACTTCGCCAACCTGCGATGCTTCTTTCTCCCCAACTTCAATGACACTAGTCTGCGCTGAATTTTCAGCGACTCAGAGGTCTATCCGTCCTGAGCTTGTTCTCGACTTCTCAAGCCCTTTCGAGAACTTCTTGCACGCACTCCTTGCGGCAAATCTTCAATCACATCTAAGTGTTGAAGTCACTTGACTCTGTGCACTCCTGTAGTAGCAGTCCTTCAATACTTCGCTCAGTGTTACGACTGAGACTCTCCTTAGCCTGCGCACTCCTTGCACGGCTTCAACAACCCACTTTCACTTCTGAGTGTTTGAGAACAAGAGTTTAACTCTCTGAGCCTTTTGTCAACACACTCCTTGCAGACGAATCCAACTGCACTCCTTGTAGGAATCCTTGCTCAAGAGAGAAACAATTGTAACTCACCTCACTTCCTCTCAGACTTCAATCTTAACACATGAATCCATACACACAACATGATAATAATGCATAACAGGAAGTAATATTCATAAGCAGATCATTCATCACACATACACAGAAAATAACACAACAGCCATGAATCTGAATCAACTTCTTCTATTAATTCAAGATTTGTACATGGGTGTTCTTCTACAGTTCTCTGCTATTCTCCTATGCTCTAGACTCTTCTCTTTCCTGTTTTTTTTTTTCTCTCTAATGCTAATGTTACAATGATACAAATGAGGGTGTCTATATTCGGTTTTCCCTCTTCCTTCTAGAACTATCTAATCTAAGAAATTAATTCTATCTACCTGCAACTACTACTATAAATGCCTCTGTCTATCTCAGATGAGAGCGTATGGCTCAAGGTCTGAGTACATTTTTACCAAGGCGCTTAAATTAAATGATCTCATTTAAGTTAGGCACGTCAACTTCAAGGGAAGATTTAAAAATTCAAAAACTTGCGCTGGACGTCTTCCAGCTGGTTTCTGCTTCCACGTTGGTTTTGCTTGTCGTGAGGGATACTCCTGCATCATACTCCCTCGCTTGAAAATTTGCATGGGATCCTATCCATGAGCTCCTGCATGGTATGTCCATGCTTCAAAATTTCTTCTTCAGTCTCCCAGCTGGCATCTTCAACTGGATGTCCCTTCCACTTAACCAAATATTCAAAATATTCTTTCCTCCTGGTTTTCTTACCCACTCTTTTATTCAGTATCTGCTCCATCTGTGGCTTCTCTGCAACTGGCATCTACTTCTGCCACTGAATCTCTGGTTGATCATCACTTTCTGCTCCTACTTCATCAGCTTTATATGGATATAAATCTGAAACATTAAATATCAGAGATATTCCAATGCCCTCTGGTAACTCAATTTCATAAGCATTCTGTCCCATTTTCTTCAAGACCTTGCATGGCCCAATTTTCTTTATATTTAGCTTGTTGTATGTTCCTCTCGGGAACCTTTCCTTCCTCAAATGTGTCAAAACCAAATCACCAACTTCAAACTGAAGTTGTCTCCGATGCTGATCTTCTCTACGCTTGTACTCCTGGCTTGACTTCAGCAGTCGCTCCTTCACCTGGCTGTGAAGTTATTTCATCGCTTCAGCGAATTCTCCTGCACTAGAACTGCTAGTACCAGTCTGTTCTGAATCCCTTATTTTAGAAACTCCTCTTGGCTGCATTCCATATACAATCTGGAATGGACTTTTCCCTGTGCTCCTATTCACTAAATCATTGTAAGCAAACTCTGCTTGCGGTAATATGCTATCCCAACTGTTATGGTGCTCTGTCACCAAGATTCTCAATAAATCTCCTAGACTTTTGTTGACCACCTTTGTTTGTCCATCCATCTGAGGATGATAAGAAGAACTAAACATCAAATTAGTCCCTAGCTTCTTCCACAATGTTCTCCAGAAATGCCCTATGAATTTTGTGTCTCTGTCCGAAACTATGCTTTTCGTCAATCCATGAAGTCTTACAATCTCTTTAAAAAATAAATTTGCGATGTGAGTCGCATCGCTGGTCTTTTGCATGGAATGAAGTGTGCCATCTTAGAAAACCTGTCAACTACCACAAAGATGGAATCAACACCTCTTTGTGTCCTCGGAAATCCCAATACGAAATCCATGCTGATTTCATCCCACGGCTTCTCAGGTATGGGAAATGGTTGATAAAATCCTGCATTCTGCTTCCTTCCTTTTGAATGCTGGAAAATCCTGCATTTGTCCACAAACTTCTTAACTTCTGACCGCATCCCTGGCCAAAAGTATGACTCGCTCAACTTTGCAAATGTCTTATCATGACCGAAATGTCCTGCTAATCCACCACCGTGTTTCTCTTTCAACAAGTTCTCCCTCATGGAGCAATTTGGAATACACAATTGATTGCCTTTGAACAAAAATCCATCCTGGATCACATACTCTATCCACTGGCTTCTGTCTCTGAGAACTGGACTCTCAGCTGCTTCATAAGCTTCCTTAAAGTCTGAATCATCTGCATACATGTCCTTAAGATCATCAAAGCCTAATGTCCTGACTTTGAACTCCTGCAACAGCAAACACTTCCTGCTCAAAGCATCAACAACTTTGTTAGCAGTACCTGAAATATGTTTTATCACAAAAGTGAAATTCTGCATGTATTCAACCCATTTAACATGCCTCTGATTCAATTTTTCCTGTTGAGTCACAAATTGTAATGCATGGTTATCACTATATAAAACAAATTCTTTTGGAATTAAACAGTGCCTCCATTTCTTCAATGCATGTATGATGGCATAGAATTCTTGATCATATGTGGAGTATTTTTCTTTTGCCTCATTCAGCTTCTCGCTGAAATATGCAATCGGCCTGTCTTCCTGACTCAAGACCGCTCCTATGGCAAACCCGCTTGCATCACATTTCACCTGAAATGTCTTTTGAAAATCTGGCAACACCAAAAACGGTTGCTCTGTAATCTTTCGTTTCAATAAATTGAAACTCTTCTCAGCCTCTTCTGTCTAGTGAAAAGATTTATGTCTTTTCTTGACTGTGTCCATCATTGCTGCACTAATTCCACTGAAATTTCTAATGAATTTTCGGTAGAAACTA
>ML780243.1:529019-541570 GCA_009831015.1 Picea engelmannii
TAGCAATATGAGGAGAAGGCATATGTGGTTGATTCGCGTCATGATGAAAGACTATTGGGACTCCCATCCCTAAAGGGTAATGAAAAACAGCATGAGTGTCAAAAAGTGGCAAAAGGTGTTATGAATGGGACAACTCATGTGGGTGAGAATGCTACCGGGTAACAATATCGAAGATGCAAATGGAGGCGTGGGTACTGTAGAGCCGGGAATGGGGATCCTAGAGGCCAATATCAGAGGGTGTGACTGGAAATGTAAATGCGATATAGTGGGAAAGACTACATGCTAGTGCTGAGTATATACCTGAAGGGGTTGTGTCAATGTATGATGATCAAATACCTGGACACATGAAAACCAAATACCCAAAGTGAACAATATCTGAAAAGAATCGAGGATATGAGCATGTATTTGATAGGCGTGAAATATGTGCATGCGTACCTGACCATGGATAAAAAAGGTGCCCCGGGGGCTCAGGATGAAAAGAGGCCCAGGGACTGCTGTGATGTAGGTGATGGGATGCTGATGAGTATACATTTTTGAGATTTTTATGTTGTCGACATGCTTTTTGCTGATGAGTTGATTACGTCCATTCTATATATATGCTGTGACAGGTTTTGTGATATGTTTATGTATGTGTAGCTTGATGTGATATATGCCAATCTAACACCATGTTAGCTATGTGATCTATTATTTTATTCAATTGTCTTGGAATATGTGTAAATGTAATGGAATCAAAATGTCGAGATAAAAGCCTAACCTACAGGTATTTGCGAAAGAGGCACGGATCGCGTATGCGGTACACATTGTTGAGTTGGAGAATGACTAGTTGAGAGTCAAGGAAGATGCTAAGGTGACGAATATGATGATGCTGGGTGTCGTCCAAGAGGCCAATGACAGCAGTGTATTCGTCTTGGTTGTTGTTTTCTGACCCCAAACATATTCCACTTGAATGGAGCATTTCATGTGAGGGGGTGTAGAGAGCCCAAGCAGCCGAAGTGAGATTTTGTGTCCAACAGCTGGCGTCGTCGGTGTAACCGATGTGGTAGGATGGTGAAGGAAGCATCTATCAATAGAAAAAAGGATAGTTTAGACGAGAGGGGAGAAGAAAAAAGATTAAAAACACTAGAAAAAGAAATAACCTAAAGTAGAATGACTACTTTTAAGCATAAAATTTCTTGAGATACAACCCATTGATGGGTTCCTTGAGAGAGAGGCCTTTGGGGGAGGCCAGGATGTATGCGCCTTTGGTGAGGCAATGTTGGATAATGTAAGGGCCATGCCAAAGTGATTCGAGTTTGTCGTGGCCAAAGGTATCATGAGCGATATCATAAGCCAGGACGAGGTCACCTTCGCGTAATGATCGAAGGTTGACATGGCGATCAAAGGTAGCCTTGGATCATTTTTTAGCTGCCTCGTTGTTCTGTAAGGAAGATCGACGATCTACATCTAGAGACTCCAAGTTCAGCAAGAACTACTCCATTGGAGCAGTGTCAGGTAATAGCTCAATTACGGTGCGTAAAGTGGGAATTTCGCACTCGATGGGAAGAGTTTCCTTGACCCCATGGACTAAATGGAATGGTGTGAAACCGGTAGCGGTCTTCACAGCCATTCGATAAGCCCATAGCGCAGAAAATAACATATGATGCCAATTGGTTTTATGTTTATTAACCGTGCATTGTAACATGGTCTTGAGGACTTTGTTAACTGCCTCGACCTGTCAGTTAGACTGAGGGTAATATGGCGAGGAAAACTCGTGAGAGAAGCCTAACCGAGATGAGAGTTCGACGAAGATCTCATTCTCAAAGTGTTTCCCATGGTCGGAAATGAGTTGGAGGGGTACTCCAAAGCGGGATATGACGTGGTTAAAGAAAAAACACGCTGCAGTGTCAGTGGTGTTGTTGAAAGTGGGCATAGATTCGGCCCATTTTGTGAAGTAATTGACGGCAACAACGATGTATTTATGGCCATTGTTGGAGGGGGGATTACAAGTCATAAATTCGATGCCCCATTTACAAAAAGGGCTGGCAGTAATGACAGGGTGAAGAAGAGCGAGGGGATCTCAGGCTTTGTTGGCGTAGAGCTGACATTGCTCACATCGTTTCACGGCATGAATGCAATCATGAAACAAGGTAGGCCAAAAGTAATCTGCTCGGATAATTTTATAGGCAGTGGATACACCCGAAAGATGGCCCCCACATGCACCACTGTGGTAGTCATTTAAGACTCTGTCAGCCTCATCAATAGTCAGGCATCGACGAAGAATGGTGTCAACGCCCCACCGGTATAAGATGTCGTCGATGAGAAGGTAGCGGGGGGCCTGATGGCGAATACGTCGACGATCATCCTGCGAAAGGTGGTTACCAAACTTTTGAGTTTGGAGATAGACGAGAAGGTCATCGTACCAAGGATCATCCGAAGTAATGTAAAAAATATGTTCGTCGAGAAAGTCGGTATTGACGGGGGTATTGGTGGTGTCAGAGGGGAGGGTTGTGACAAGTTCGGCGAGAACGAGGGCCTTCTTACTCTTAGGTGTTGAGAACTCAAGGTCGTACTCCTGAAGAATAACGATCCATCGAGTGAATTTTTCATTAACTTGTCGACCGCTGAGCAAGTACTGCATAGGGTTGGAATCTGCGACGACCTTGGTGGTGCGAAGCAGAATGTAATGGCGCAGTTTCTGGACTACGAGGACAACTGCAAGAGCAAGTTTCTCTTCATGTTTATACTTCAAGGGTGGTCCTGAGAGGTTCTTACTAAAGTAATAAATGACTTGTTCACGATTGTCATCTCCAAGATGGACGAGGATGCCGGTTACTGATACAGCTGATGCTGATACGTAGAGGATGTAGTCGCGATTATAGTCAGGTGCACTAATTAAAGGAGCGTTTGAAAGTGTTGCTTTAAGATCGTCAAATGACTGTTGGGCATGGTCGTCCCAGTGAAAAGGGATGTCGTGACGTAGTCAGCGGAGGAAACCGTGTGTGCGTATGGCGTAATCTGGGACAAAGCGTCTAAGAAAGTTAGCTTTGCCCTGTAGACTCTGCAGTTGTCGTAAATTTCAGGGAGGTGGAATTTCGGTGATGGCTTGGACTTTGAGGGGGTCCACGGTAATACCTCTTTGGGAAACAATAAAGCTAAGAAGGCACCCTGCGGTGACACAAAACACGCACTTGAGGGGATTCAAGCGGATGTTGTATTGTCGACACCATTGAAAGATGATTCGTAAATCATCAAGATGCTGAGTGCATTTCTTGGAGCAAGTTGTGAGGTCATCCAAGTAGGCGAGGATGATATTAGCCAGATCGTGAAAGATGTATGTCATCGCCCACTGGAAAGTTGCGCCAGCATTTTTTAAGCCGAAAGGCATGACACGATATGAAAAATTACCCCATGGGGTAGTGAATGTGGTTTTATACTGATCGACTGGGTGGATTTGAATTTGATTATAGCCAGAGAATCCGTCCATAAAGGAGAGAGCCTCGTGGCCGGCGCAGTCGTCGATAATTTGATCGATGAAAGGCGTTGGAAAGTTTTCTTTGGGACATGTGTTATTAAGATCACGAAAGTTTGTGCAAACGCGGATAGTGCCCTATTTTTTGTCAACGGGTATAGGGTTGCTAACCCATGAGGTATAAGCGATGGGGTAAATAAACCCGACAACGCATAATTTGTCAATTTCGACTTTGATAGCTGTGGCTTTGGATGCGTGTAGCGGTCGCTGTTTTTGGCGAACTGGTGTGATGTCGGGCCAGGTGTCAATGTGATGTTCGACAATAGAGGGATCGAGGCCAGGCATTTCCGTGTATGACCAGGCAAAAATATCCCTATATTCCTGGAAGAGGGCTTTATATGCGTCGATTTCTTGAGGAGTGCAAGTAGCTCCAATGATGATTTCTTCGACGATGCCATTTTTAATGGAAATGTTGATTTTAATGGTGGGTGGAATGTTGGCCATATTGCCTTCTTCAAAAGCATCAGGGGCGGGAATGGGATTGTTGAACCAGTCGATAGGCCCTGATGGGATAAAATCTTTGGTTTTGATCGCGTAAATGGGGTTTTGGTTAGGAGGCATGGGGGCTTCCTGTGGAGAGAAGAGTGTGCGGTGATGTAGCACATCCCAGGGAGAGTCCAGGTGGTTTATCTCTTCCAGCATTTCCTCCTCGCATTGGAAATGTCGGGAATACAAGGGGTCATGAGGAGTGATCTCGGTGACAGTGTGGTTTCCCCCTGATGGAGAAGCAGGGGGAACAATGCTAGGAGATGGGGAGGGTTCACTCGACATAAACCATATATTGAAGTACTGAGGGGTACCCGTGGTGGTTGGGTGGAGAGTGTCCGTGGGGGGATGAGCAGGAGAGTTGGGGGGGTTGCGGGGTAAATCCTCAGAGACGTCATTGAAAAACCATGGAGGTGTTGGGAGTGCCTTGGGCTTGGGAGAAATGACATGAAGATCCTCTAGTGACGAGGTAATGTCAATTATCGTTTCTGCGGGTCGGTGAAGTAGGGACAATTGGCATTGCCTGTATTCGAGGATCATAGGACACTAGTATGTAAAATGCGCTAATGAATCGCAGAGAGAGCAAGGGCGTCTCATACGTTCATTGACTGAAGTAGTGACATAACGAATGTCAGTGATATTTGTTGAGGAGGACTTAGCAGGGCTGGGGTTGTTCTGGAAGTTCTGGCGTACAACGGCTAATGTCTGTCGAAAGCGTGGCAGTGTTGGGCAATGATGGGTATAATGGCCATACTATGAACATATAGCACAAGCATATTTGGTCCTCAACCCTTTACTACTGGAAGGGTGGGTGGTAGTGGCGGGACTAGCAGTAGTGGCGGGTGTTCGGGGAGTGGGATTGAGGGGGATTAAATTCCTTAATTCAGGTAGTGATGGACAGTTGTTGGTTTGGTGGCCCTCTTTCTCACATAGTGCGCCAGGTGGTGGGATGCGTGGAGGAAGGGGAGCGGTGGGCTCTCTCTTCTTTCTCCTACCTCTAGCTGTAGCAGGGGGGTTAGTGAGTGGGGGGATGGTGGGGGTAAGGACGAGAATCATCATGGGGAGTCCTTCCTGTGTGGGAAGCAATGGTCGAGGGACCATCTTTGGTGGGTGTAAATACCAAGCTGGGATTGCTAACACCATATTAGGTAGTGTGAGCATTGTGGCTACCTGAAAAGCTTCGATACTGGGTGGAGGGTAAAAGAAGGGAATTTGAGTGAGGGGTTGGGGGACTGTCTCCCAAATGAGACTATGTCCTTGAGGGATGGGGATTCGTGGATTGTTGAGGTCGACGAGTGTGCAGGAGGCTCCGGTGGGAGTGGTTTTGTGACTATTGGGACGTCAGGAATGACTGAAGCCTCCTGATGAGGAAGAGAATCCTCTGTGTGAGTTCCGTTAGATGATATGATGCATACTTTATTAGCAGGATGAAGGAGTGGTGGTGCTCCATTGTACATCCCTAACAAGGATGGATCTTTGAAAATCCCAGGACCCATCTCGACGAGTGGATAGGCGTCTTGGTTGGTGTGGATGAGAGGAAGAATGTTATCGAGGTTGGTAGAGGGGTTAGGCTCATAATGTGAGACTTGGTCAATGGTAACGATCTTCCCATTGTGAGGGAACATCATTGTCCAAAAGATGGAAGATGCTACTGCCGTCATAGCGTACATGTAGCTACGACCAAATAGAATATTGTAATCGAGCGGAGCATCGATAACTTCTATGTCAATGAGAATAGTTTTTCCCCCAAGTTCAACGGGGACATTTTGGAAGAGCCCTTCAGGAGAGGATGGTCTTCTGTCATAAGCTCGTAATGTGATGGAAGAGGGTATGAGTTTCAAGGAACCAATTTTCTACCATACTGTTTTGGACATGACGCATGTAGATGCACCTTCATCGATGATACACCGATGAACTATGATGTTCTGTATTTTGACTGGCATTTGAAAAGCAATCAAGGCGGGAAGACGAGGTTCTCCACTATCAAGATCGAAGGTGATGAGTCAGGTATATGTAGGTTCGACTGCCCCCAAGGTGGAAAGTAATGATTTCCGCTGAGTAGGACAAGTCTGAAGGACTTCCAAGACTGACATGGCAGCCGGGGATGGTGCTAAGTCATCTACCAAACTATAGTTATGAGCTGCCCTAGCCTGTGGGTTGTGGACATTCCTACGCAATGGGATGCGAGGAATGCGTAGTGGTGGTTCGGTGGAAGGGTGAGGGATCACCAACGGGGGTCCCGTCGGTGTAGGGTTTGTCTCTGGAGAGATGGGAGTAGACTCAGCGGGTGCATGATATTGACGACTACGTGTTTGCAGAAGGATTTCTTCCTCACCGGTGAGGAGAATTATACGCTCTGCTGGATTTTTGGGGTTGAGGTATTGTCCCACCTGAGGTGGGGGATGCTGTGTGTCATGTTGGGTGTTCATCACACCTTGATGTGGAATAGTATTTTGCAGCACGGCGGGAGGTGGTTGCTGCATGTATTGTTTTGGTGCCTGTTGAGGGGCAGGTTGTGCAGGGGAATGGGGAAGACTACCAGAGTCTTTCAACCATTTGAAATCAATGATCTGGGGGCAATGATGAGTGTAATGGCTGAACTCACCAAAAAGGGCACAAGGGAAGATGGTCTTAACATTATTTCTCCCTTGGCGTTTATTATTATTATTGCCCCCTTGGGGGTTTTGGTTCCCTTGGTTCTGGTTGCCTCCAGTGGGTTGGTATTGTGAGGGTTGATTCCCACCTTGACCTGGGTTGTTGTTATTCATGTTCCATCCTTTCTTCTTGGCATTGTTTGATGGATGAGTTGGGTTGGCTGTATTCAACTGTTCAAAACTTTGGTATTGTTGAGCAGCAGAGGGTTGAACAAAATTTACCCCCGCATGAGGATGTGGGGGAGCCATGGGTTGTGGAGGACCAGGAAATGGGAAGTATGGATTTTGTGGTGGTACCGATCCATAAGGTACATAGGAAGGCATAGTTCTTTCAATAGTACTATAAGCTGATGTTGAGGGAGTACCACTGGTTGTTGGAAGCGGTGGATGCATGGGAGGTGCCGGCGGTGGTCCACTGATAGGTGGAGGTATAGCAACAGGGTATGGTTGTTGATAAGGGGGTGGGGGGTAATAAGAAGAGCCCTCGTATGCCAGCGGGTATTGAGGTGTGCCATACATTGGTGGTGGTTGGGGTTATAGACTGTGGTGTGTGGTGGCATCGATCAGTCTGTCTGCTGAATGAGACATCCCAGGTTTGTCTTGGCCAAATGGCACAGGTTTTGGAAGATCAGGAAGTACCGTGTATAAGTACCCTGACTGTGCATATATGAGGTCATATTGTTGGGCCTTGCTGATGGCTTCCTCTTTGGACTGAGGGAAGGTGGAAGCTACATCCTTACCGAGAAGAGAGACAAGGGATCTAAGAAACCAGTCGAGACACTGTTGCTTGGTGGTTTCTACTTTTCACAAACTACGTCGTCTACGCCACTCGTGAATGTGGTCAACGATGTGTGTGGCTGAGGTTTGTTTGAAGTTGGACAGTAGTTCGAGACCATTGTCATGGAAGATGGGTAATTGGAAGAAGGTCAAGAATGCTTTGGCCAATGACTAAAAGGTTGCGTGGGACCCTGATTTTTCTTCGACATACCATTTTTCCGATGGGACAGTGAGTGTGCGTTGAAATAATCGCAGTCTGACGGAATCATACATAATTCTATTGGAGGAGCACCATAGGTGAAAGGTCATGACATGGTTGGCAAGGTCATCACCTTCCTTTCCTTCAAACTTGGGTATGTCTGAAGGTAGTTTGGTTGGCATTGCAGGCCATATGGGATCATGCAATATAGGATCATTGGTGAGTTTGGTGAGATCCAGTATGTTGAGAGAGGCCAAGTATGGCATCTGTATTGGGGGGGGAGGATTAGCTCCAGTCATAGTATGTTTTGAACTGGACCCTTGATGGGGGCTAGGTGGGTTTGTGCTCCCTCCTAGAGAGGAAGTGGGTCCCCCGCTTCCTTGTAAAGGAGAGCGAGTGAACAGATGACCTTGGGAAGTTGCCCCAAGTAATGTAGAACCAAGCAAAGATGATCCTAAGATAGTAGCACTCACAGGAGTGTGTGAAGGAAGTGCCGATGAGTGGGCATGACCAGATACTCCCCCTAATATAGGAGGGAGGTTGAGCAAGCATCGTGAATGACGGGGGTTCTGTGGTTCCTTTATGATGTCAGACTAGCGATATGAATGTGTGCAAAAAAAGTGGTGAGAGAAAATATAGAAACAAGAGCCTTTTGCGTTGAATGTTTACACAATATATATATCCAAATCAAACTGTAATCAGATGTGCATCATACATAAAATGAGAAAGAAGCATATATGTGGGTAAGTGGGTTTTGTCCATGTGGGGGAATCAAAAGAAAGAAAATGCTCGTGTCCTAGAAGACGTAACGTCCTTCCTCTCAAATAGCACTGGACCTTCCAATAGTACTCAACAGTGGGATCTGAAGTCACTGGAAGAGAAACTAGTGAAGGATGAAACAATTGGTTAAAATGAGGGGTAGAGGGGGCATATCCCGAAAGAGTTGGTGATATTTCCCAATAGCCACACAAAATCCAATCAAGGTGCAATTGCAGCCCACAATTGCCACCTGGGTAGATGTCCTAAAGTTAGTCACTCGATACCTCGGTCAAAGTGCGTCATTTATATTTTCGGCCTAAGAAATGGGTCACGGGCTGGATCCCGTCCAAGAGGTGGGTGCCTCAAGGGGGGACGCACAGAACAACTGGACCTCGGCCTTCAACCCTTCACGAGTATCTCCCTGCCTTATGGTAATTGGAACACTTGACTTGGAGGATTTTCAGTTCCCTATTTGACAACCTCTATGTTTGATAATGTGAGAACCAGATAACGGGGAGTTATTTGGATGCCTATCCCCGAAATCCTACCTAGACTAAAAAATTTATTTTGGCACCTCCTGTGGAGGAAAACTTAGTGAGTTTTTAGAAAGATTTTAGATGTAGTTTTTTTGGGAGGTTGGGGGTGCAAACCAACCTCATTGATTAAAAATGGGAGTGGATAGTCCCGTCAAGAAAAGATGGGGTATTTTCGGAATCCCTTTGGAGGAAACTTACTTTGACCTCCACGTTTCAAGAAGAAGCTATGTGAGAGATAAGTGACTTTTTTGTGTGAGTGAAAGTGTGCCAACTTTTAGTGAATTAGATGTCACCTTGCTGCATGTGGACTTCGCTTGGTCCTTACAAGAGTTTGATTACCTAATTAACTAAGTTCCTTTGGTACAACCTTGCATAATTCAAAAGCCCTAGGAAGCTAGCATGTGGACATGTGGGTCCGTTACTATCATTTAACTCCCTATTATGATGTAATCTAAGAAAATCTTTGAAACTATCCTAGATTGAACATGTGGGCATGTATGGGCCTGTTACAAACCTTTAAACTTCCCTAGTGTTTTGATCTAAGAAAGAAAAAATTCAAACACTATCCTATCTTTGTAGCATGTGGGCATGTATGGTCCCGTTACAATATTAAGATGTGTTTAAAAAAGAAAACTAAGAGGGGTCCCAAGAAGGGTCGTTGTCCTCTCCTAAAGGTTTTAAACTTTGTTAAGGGAGATGAAATCGCTTCACAATATTTTTCTGATTCTCAAGATCGCTTGGAGGCACGAGAGAAGAGCATACTAAGTGATTGTTACTCAACTTCTAGTCCCAATGTGAGTTAAATGTGATTAAAAATGTTTTCCACCTTATATTATAAGTCAAAACAAGCCATCCATGTGACAAAAAACAAAGAAGGGAAATTGATTTTATCCTCCTAAGTGCCTATGTGTGTTTAACTAACCCCTTTATATGATGAGGGGACTAAGTGTGGTGCAGTTTCAAAACATGCTTGACATCATTTTTAAGAAGGAAAATGGCCTTCCCCACAGCTCAACAACTCTACAATGTGAACTTTTAAACAAATGAGTGGGTCTCAGTGGAGACAGAGGCGCATAGAGCGCATGCGCGCGAGCAGAGATGAGTTAAAAAGCGCATGTGAACATAATAGAACCGTGAGTAAAGCGCATGGGTGCACAATGCATGTATGTGGGCTGAAAAACCCACGTATATGTGGTACACGGCCGAGAAAGAAAAATCCGGATGGATTTCTCTCAATTATGCTCTGAATTGGATGATTGGCAGGTCGGCGTAGGCTGGTTAGTGTACCTGCAAGTTAAGCAAACTAAAAGAAGAGCAAAATAAACCCAAATGAGGTAGGAAATTGATACCTTTCCCCAGTACGGTCGCCAATCTGTTGCGCCTCTTTCGTCACCTTGGTGAGCAAATAAGAGGTGCTTGCAATATCAGTTGCGTCTGCTGAGCAGGACAACTGTAGAGAAAAGAGTTAGAGAAAGAAAAACAAAACTATGATTAAGAATTAAACTAATAGATGCAATAAAAATTAAAATCATGAACATAAGGACATAGAGATACAAGAACAAAAAGACCCATGTCACCAATGTTTGAGGCTTGATCTATTGATGAAAACAAAGCACCAAGAAGAAAGGGGACTATGAGTCCCTTCTTCCTCCAAGGGAAGGCTCTTGGAACCTCACTAGTTGGCTCTTCTTACAACAAAGAAAATGAAAACAGTGATGAAAGAAATCCTCACAAATCCACTCAATGGAGAGGTGGATTGTCCAATGTAATGATGCCAATGTGCTCTTGTCAAGGATGGAGTCCTTAAAACAATATAGGAAGCATAACATTACTTATAATTCCTTGAGAAAATGAGGTGCATTCATGGCTTTTTATAGCATTTCTTTGGGATTTTGTTTAACTGCCTTGTAGTGTGAAAAGAGGCCATTTAGGCCATTTTTAGGTCTTTGACCAGCCCACCATTCAGATCCAGCCTAGATTTGGAGGTCAAATCGGCTTGGGAGCTGAACCATAAGTGGTTGGGAGGCCGACCACTTTCGTAAATGCGTCGTTTAGCAGGTGCACGGATTTTTGCACTAACAGTCGCGCATCGTGCGCATGTGCGCGATTTCTACATTCCTGTTCTGCGCATGCGTGTGCGCACCCAACATCTGCAAAGCGCTCTTCAATTTTTCACTACTTTGTATAGTTTTTGACCTTTTTTGAATGTTGTGATATTAATTCAGGGCCATGAATGACTTCATTACTATTTGACGATGCTGAGTTCTTGTAACCATGTGCAGACGAAATTTCAGTGATAACACCATGTCAGAAGACTCTCCTTTTTAGCAGTGGGGCCTTGATATCATATGTCCAATCAATTCGCCATCCTCACAGCAGCACAAGTTTATTATAACAGCCACAGATTACTTCACCAGGTGGTCTGAAGCTGCCGCATTAAGGACTGTAAATACCAATTAGGTAATTGCCTTTATAAATTCGAATATTATCACTCGTTTTGGTATCCCTGACTGTTTAGTATTCGATAATGCTTCTTACTTTTCATCTCTTGACATGAGCGAGTTCGCTTTAGAAAAAGGAATTAAATTGAAGTATTCTGCTAGCTATTACCCCCAAGGCAATGGATTGGCAGAATCAACAAATAAGAATCTGATTAAAATTATCAAGAGAATGGTATCTGAGAATCACAAAAACTGGCATAATGCACTGCTAAACGGGATTTGGGCTGATAGGGTAACACCGAAAACTGTTGTAGGTAACTCCCCCTTTTTTCTCATTTATGGCAGAGAAGCAATTCTACCACCACACATTCTTCTTCCCTCACTTCAGCTATCGTAGAAAATAAAAGAAGAAGACTATCCCCCTTTGGAAAACCGAATTAATGCTTTGATGAAGCTAGAAGAGGTAAGAGCCCAAGCTAAACGTAAGTTAGATCAACATCAACTAGTGGTCAAAAGTTGGTTCGATTCTAACTCTGCCTCTGATAGGAACTTCGAAGTAGGTGATCTTGTCTTGAAATGGGACAAACCGCATGAGGGGAAGGGAGAGCACACGAAATTTCAGAACTTATGGCTTGGACCATTTTTAATTGTTGAGAAATTGGGTCCCAGCTCTTTCCGATTGCAGAATCTAGAGGGGTAGCCTGAGACCTATCCGATGAATGGCCAAGCTCTGAAAAGATATTTCGCTTGATGACAACCATGTGTATACTATGTACATATTTTTCTTTTGTTTGCCTTTCTTTTGTTGTTTTGGTTTTGATTTTTCCTTTACGCTTATCATTTTTTTTTTTTGGAAATACACATACCTGAATTTTGGAACTATTCAGACAAAGAAAACAGAAAATTCTTTCACTAAAACGACCATGGAAAAATTGTGTAAACATCAATTATATACTTCTGAAATTTACATCTGTGTCAAAAAAATTGTTGTTGGAAAGAAGTTAACTGATTTTGATCTGTGAGTAAATCCTGTCACGATCATCCATTATCTTTTTACGCTGTCCCTGTTCCTTAAGGGAATGACTCAGAAGATGTCTCCCTGCCTTAGAAGTTCGGTTTTCTAAACAAACCACCTCTGGATCTTAGTGAAGGACAGTTCTAAAAATTTTGTTGAGGTCTTTAAAAATATAT
>ML780243.1:581646-613619 GCA_009831015.1 Picea engelmannii
GGGATCAACCAATTTACAACGAATTTTATATTTCTTAGGTCAATACACAATTCACATCCTCTAACTACAAAATCCATACACAACAATAATTGTTTTCCAAGCTCATATTTCTTCATGTTGGCTTGCAATTAATTGTGTTGAAATGTTAAAAATATCATCTCCAAATGTTTCAAATGATCTTCCCAAATATTGCTAAAAGTCAAAATATCATCCAAGGAGGCTACATTAAACAAGTTCAAGAGATGGTCTTAAGATATCATCCATCAATCTTCGAAGTGTTGTCATAGTATTGTGTAATATAAATTTCATAATGACTCACTCATGCAATCCATGTGTTTTTTTGAAAGAAATACTCCAAATTATTCTTTGTGTATATTGTCATATTGGTATCCCTACTTCTAATCCAACTTCATGATAACACATGCTTACAATATTTGGTTGATTAGTGCTTTGATTGTTTGTAGGGGATATATATATTACAATATTACAATGTAATAGTAATGCCATATTACAATGTAATATGGAATTACCATATTACAATGTAATATGGTAATGCCATATTACAATGTAATATGGCATTACCATATTACATTGTAATATGGCATACAATATGGTATACCATATTACAATGTAATATGGTAATACCATATCTCATGTAATTTTATTTTTTAAACTTAAAGCCATCGTCGCAATATCGACGATAGTTCGTCAAAAACAAATTTAGTATTTTACCACAATCGTCATTATAGCGACGAAAGTTCGTCGCAATTTGCCACGATTTTTTGTCGCACATACAACATATGCGTCATAAGTTTGGTTTTGAGATATATTTTCATTGATATTGCCACGGATTTTCATTGCAAGTTGCGACAGTTTTGCATTACACATTCATCATATACATTGTAATTTATTGGATTGGCATACATTTTCATCGCAATTGCAACGAATTTTCGTCGTAATTGCCACATTTCTTTGTTGTTATTGCGACGTAATTTCATCGTAATTTCTACGATGCATAGGGTTAATCGATCTTGAATGTGGTGACACGTGGAGTGCTTATTTCATCGATGTTTCCACGCACACCTGGATCATGGATATAGCAACGAAATTATTCCGAAGAAAAAAATCTCGGCTGTCGTGGAAATTGCGACGGATAAGTGTGGCAATATCAATGAAAAAACATCGCAAATTTGGTCATATGTACTAGTGTGTTAGATCTGCAATTCACATCTTTATGTCCAAAATTATTACATACATAACATAAAACAAAAAATATAGTTTGATACCTGGGAGTTGAATATCTTCTGAAAGGATGTGCTCTTATGAATCGTTCTTCTTCTTGAGGCCTATCTGTCTGTTGTTGATTCTGAAATATGAATCTTCTTGGTGGAGGAGTGTCCATGTAATCTTCCTTGTATATCTTCCTATCCCCTTTGATTATTTCTACATAAATTTTTGGATATGTTTCTTTCTTTGTTGTTTTGGAGCTTGATCCCTTTTTTGTCTGATTGTATCCAAGTCTGGACTTGTCAAGATGACATTTTTGACTACTAATAATGTCATCCAGAACTTTTGAGCTATTCTGCATATTTTTCTTTTGAATATCTTTTCTTAGTGCGAAAATCTCTTCTTTCAAGTCTCCAATGATCTTGCCCTTTTCTTCTAGATTTTATTTGAGTGGTTCATCAATTCTTTTATCTTCTTCTATTTGAACCTTCAATTTTTTGATCATTTGTTATAGTTCTTGAGAATCCTTTTTCTTGTCTAGTTTTTCTTGTAGTTTCTTGTTTTTCTTATTTTCTCTTCTGATAACTTCTATGGCACACATTTATTCTTATCGATAGTCAACTTCTTCTTCTTCAATTTCTTCTTCGACTTCTTCATATTCTTCTTCGGCTTCTTCATATTCTTCTTCGGAGTCTTCTTTGTTAGATTCTTTTACTTCCATGAATAGAACTCTTCTTGAATCCTATCTCACTGTCACTGACTTCATCTTCATCTGATGATGGGATGTCTTCTTTGGTGCATAAGCTTTTCTTGAAAAAATTCTTTGTAGTTCTTTTGCCTTTATATGTGTGTTTTCCTTTTGAGTAACTTTCATCATTTCTCTTTTTCATATGAGGATATTTGTTAGAGAAACGACCAATACCATCACAAATAAAACAAATTAAAGGAAGCTTACCTCTATACCTATCGTCGGTTCCCTTGTTCAATCTTTTGACAAACTTGGCCACTTCTTCATCATCTTCAGAGATGTCATTGTTGCTGCTATATTCTTTTTGTTCCTTTTTCTTTTTCTTTGATATTTTGGATGCTTTGAAGGGTGCTTCTTTTACATCTGGATTTTCCTATTCAATTCTCATTTCATATGCTGTGAAGATTCCATATAGTTCATCCATGATTATTGAGTTTAGATCCGATCTTTCTTCTAGTGCTAGTATCTTAGGCTTAAATCTCATAGGAAGAGATCTTAGTACATTTCAAACAATTATAGATTCTTCAATTTCTTCTCCCAATCCTATGATTGCATTCACTGTTTCATTGACTCATAAGAAGTAGGCTACAACATTCTCATCTTCCTTCATTTTTAATTGTTCGAACTGACCTCTGTAAGTTTGAAGTTTTTCTACTTTGACTTTTGTATCTCCTTCATAAATATTTCGAAGCTTGTCCCAAATCTCTTTAGCGTATTTACAATGTGCAACTTTGGTGAATACCGTATCACTCAGACCATTCAAAAGTGCATTTTTTTCTTTGGAATTATTCTCACCAAGTTTCACTACTTTGTCATTTGTTGTTGGAACTGTTGGTGTTGTGTATCCATCTAAGATTGATTTCCAAACTTGAAATCCTTGTGCCTATATATATATGTCTTCATCCTTGTTCTCCAAAAATCATACTTCTATCCATCAAACTGTAGTATTCCATTTTTATACAAGTTGGTACTCTCT
Organism: Picea engelmannii; assembly: GCA_009831015.1. Lineage (NCBI taxonomy): Eukaryota > Viridiplantae > Streptophyta > Pinopsida > Pinales > Pinaceae > Picea > Picea engelmannii. The sequence goes on from ML780243.1 coordinate 584,598, forward strand.
ATGATCTACCTTTCAGTGGTTAAACTAATTTATGAAGGAACCTACTCTGATACCAATTGTTGGATTAATGAGAGGGGGGGTGAATCAGTAATAGCGTAATTATAATCCTTTTTCTTCAAATAATCCAAGTGTTATATCAATGTAGAATTATTATCCAATAATGAAAAATCACACACATACACAGTACACCAGTGTTTTACGTGGAAACCCAAATCGAGAGAAAACCATGGAATGATTTTTCTTATATGTCTTGAAGAATTACATTCATTGGAAGCACCAACTTCCTTTGTTTTCCATCTGCAACTGGAAGGAGGTTCCAACCCCCTAGTTTCTTAGGCTACAACCTGAGGGAAGCTCCAACTCCCCAATTCTCTGGCTATAACCAGAAGGACGCTACAACCCCCTATGTTCTCCGGCTACAACCGAAAGGTGGCTACAACCACCTGTCCTTGCCCCATCCAACCACCCTGAAGTAGAATTAGAATGATGGAACCACAGTCACACTATCACTATGATATATATCATTGTAAACCTGTACCAATAAACTTGAAACATGCATCAACCATGCATCAACCTATACCTCAACCTATAATCAACCTGTACCATAAACAAGTTCATCAACCATGAACCAACCTGTACCATAAACAAGTGCATCAACCATGCACCAACCTGTACCAAAAAATCTATAATCAACCTGTACCATAAACAAGTGAAACCAACCATGTACCAAGTATGTACCAATCATGTTTCAACTACTCATCAACTATGACTCATCAATATGTACCAATATCATCAACTATACACCTCATGTATGTGCCAACTCATCAACTACTTGTCTCAACCATGTACCCAACTTGTACCTCAACCAAAATCCCTCATCAATTTCATCATCCAAATATGATTTATAACTTTGTAATAGACCTGGTGTATATAATCACATATCTGCAAACCTTCATTAACTTTAAAAAACAAGAGACTAGCATTTACATCAAACGTTTCTTTAGTCTCACGTGACTAGTTTTGGATTAGTCAACAACCCTAACTTGAAATAATCATAACTTTGTACCTATAATGAATAAATATCTAAAACTGATACACAATGTTCTTCAGTGTGTTTTATGCAATTCCTCAAGGTTTCACTACTTGGAATATCTCATAAAAGTAGTTATAGCAAAAATGGCATACCTTGTTGAATTATGGCTTATTCTAGAGAGAGACCTTGTAGAGCGTGCCCCGCATAGAATATTTATTGAATCGATATGAAACTATTAAAAATCATACTAAATAATTTACTCTAACCAACACATTTAGTCTTACTAAATTTGGATCTGTTATGAAGAAGTTATGATATTTTTACCCGAAACACATGTTTTTGACTAGTTTCAGGACTCGCCACAAACCCTATTTTCCACGGAATGTAACTCCAAAATACAATGACTCACAAGATGAATTTTATACAAAATATGCTTGGATATATTTCCTCAATGGCATAGAAATTTAACAGTTTGAATCATTCTAGAAGAAACGTTATTGCGAAAATGGTGAGATGACCTGTAAATAACATACCTTAGAAAGCATCATCAAAAGAATTTATCCTTCCATGAATTCCGACCTTCTTTTCTTCACTTTGAATTATAATACACTGATCAATTCAATTTATTATTTACCTTCTAAAATCTCTTAAACCACTTTGACTACTTTGACTTTTTGGGGCTTCTAGATGACATAAGAGGGTCCTCCAAATTCGTAAGGCCATAACTCTCAAACTGTGAGGAGTTATGTGACGTTCCACATACCACCAGAAATGGAATGACATGTACCATCCATATAGAATAGTATTACCTAAAAATATATCAAAACTTATACCAGTATTCATCAAACAAACTTGGGTCCATTACTCGAACCTGGGTTCTCCAAATTCTCATGGCCATAACTCTTTAACCGTGAGGAGTTATGTGATGTTCCACATACCATCGGAAATGGAATGAAAAGCACTATCCATATAGGATAGTTTCAATGAAAAATTCATTGACCTTCATCTCATTATTCCACAAATAAGTATGGGTTCTCTAACCATACTTCTAGGATAACTCAATATGCAAAGCATCTTCCTGTGAGGGCTTTCATCATAAGGGGACCACTTTGGAGTTAATCCATTTATACTTATTATCAATCATGAAAAGAAAATAGTGAGTCATCTTTACATCAAACAATATTGGGTCCATTACCCAACCTTTTTTCTACGGGGCTTTCTTCAAGGGTTGACATCAATGACAACCAACCTTAATCAACAACCTCAACCAAAAATTCAAAATGGTTATTAATCAACAAATTAACTGACCTTCAAGAGAAATGGACATGCATAATATGTAATATTCCAGATATAAAATAGTATGCAGAATAAAAACATTTTAGCTAGAAATGGCAGAACAACAATGATATAACCAAAACAATACCAAAACAATACTAGAATAACACTAGAAAGAGAACCTTGATTAATGATAGAAATTTTTACTTGCCTCTTCAAGGGGGAAACCTCTAGTGGAGAAGAGATCTATTACAATAATATCCAAGACAAAGCTTCTCATACCCTTTACTCTTATTTATACTAAATCTATCTATTCAAAAGAACAATATAGAGGAAGATCCTTCTAGAAGCGGAAGCTTCTATTAGGTCTTTTTACAATTGACTTATTCCTCCTTATTGCTAGGCCTTATTAATATTGACCTTTATTACATGGAAATATATTATTCTACCCACTTGAGGGGTTAGGTAGGTTAGGTCCGTAACATGCCCTCCCCCTTAAAATACACCTTTTCCTCAAGGCTTGGGATGAGGAAATTGTTGCAGAATGTTAGATGGCTCTCAGGTGGAATATGTAGGAATTGTATCTTTCCATTATACAAACACTTCCTTGACGGTGCACTGATGAAGACGATGCTCACACTAGTCCAAAAATTCTTGTGGATGCAACCAGATGGATCCTTCTTCATCCAACTCAGGAAGGCTGGTTTGAGTTTGGCACTTAGTTACAATCACCTTGTTTAAGAAGGAGACATCAAAAATAGGATGGAGCTTAGAAGAACTAGGAAAATCTAACCGATAGGCCACCTCTCCCACATGCTTGAGAATTGTATAAGGACCATAAAATTGGGCACTAGTTTCTGTAAATGCTCAACCTTGAGTGAAGTTTCTTTATAAGGTTGCAGTCAAAGAAATACCTGGTCTCCTTCAAAAAATTGACGTTCTAAGCAACCTTCATTGGCTTGTTGCTTCATGCGATTCTAATCCATGAAAAAAATCTCTTTGAGGGTACAGATAATATATTCTCAAACTATAAGCGTTTGGTCAACCACTTGAACCTTCAATACACTTGATATGTAGGAGAGAATGGAAGGTGGATTTTTTCCATATACTTCTTCAAAAGGAGTCATGAAAGTAGTTGTATGGTAAGAAGTGTTGTAACAACATTCAACTAATGGTAACCATTGAGCCCATTAATTTTTCCTTTCAGAGGAAAAACACCTCAAATAAGTCTCCAAACACTTGTTGACAACTTCTGTTTGACCATTAGTCTGGGGATGATAGGCGGTGATGAGATGAAATTGGGTGCCCTATAGCCTGAACAATTCTTGCCAAAAATTATTGGTGAAAGTGGGGTCCCAATTGGAAACAATAGAATGAGGCATGCCATGAAGCTTGAAGATATGATCCATGAAAATTTGAGCCACAGTGGATGCAGTAAATGGATGTTGAAGACCATAGAAATGAGCATACTTGGAAAGACTATCAACTACCACCATGATGACTGACTTATTGTTTGATTTAGGTAATCCCACAATGAAATAAATAGAGATGTCCCTCCAAATAACGTGTGGAATCATAAGTGGTTGGAGTGTACCCAATGCTTTGATTGTTTCTCCTTTTTTACGTGGACAAACATCACATTCTGCCACAAAAGTGAGAACATCCCTTTTCATACCATCCCAAAAAAATGAACGTTTGACCCTGTCATAGGTTTTGGTAAACCCTGAGTGCCTATTTGTGGGAGTAGCATGAAGCTCATAAAGCATCGTGGAATTAAGTTGTGACTTCTTCCTTAAATACAAACAGCCTTTGTAGTGAAGATCATCATTGTGCCAAGACTACCCTAGGGAAACTGGAGAATTGTCTTACAATTTGATGCCAACGCCCTTCTCACAACCCGCAGGTTGGAAAGGTCCACGTCAGCTCACAGGATCTTCTCTTTCCTCAGCTCGAAGAACACTAACTGGTCCTTTGATTTCCTTATCAAGAAATATGCACCCACATATCTCTTCACGTGATCCCCCTCTCTGCTCTCAGAGGATCGGACTTCACGATTTCGCGAGGTCAATGATCAAGCGCTATACTCTCAGATCATTGAGACCCGATACCTCACTCAACGTTGACCTTTCCCTTATCTATTGGGAATTCTCCTATTTTGATTTCTCTACTCGCGATGTCGATCACTTCATTTTACCAATTCCCGACTCCTGATATGTCGATTTCCCGACACGCGTGCGAGTTGACCTTTCAACGTCCCGTCACCTATATCAGGAATTTGGGGTTCGCGATTTTGCAAATCCTGATGCTATTGTATCATGACTTCTCACCATGAAACTCCGATAGCTTGTGCCACCTGTCCTCCACTCGCTGACTCCATTGTGGCCCACACACTGTCCTTCATCTGTCGGGATATCATGTATCGCTATATCGTGATTCCTGTTGCAATAATTTGGAGGTTCGATCTACGAAACCCCGATACACGATATACGTGTAGATCCAACGGTCCTCGTGGTCCTGATCAATGGCTCTACCCCTCCTGAGCTTTGAAGCCCTAGAGAATGTGATGCCATATATCCCCTGCACCTTGGTGAGATCTGACGATCCACAGGATGTCACGAATTCTCCCTGGAGGATTCTAACCGTTCGTTTCTCCTTTGAGGAATCTGCGAAATGACCAAGTGTTCCTCCACGGAACTCATCCTCCTGCATGAAAACTTGCGACGTCTACTCAACTCTTCAAGACCCAGCTTCTATGTGCTGCCCTTCAACAAGTTCAAAGGCTCTACCCTTCCTGAGATTTTTCACGACCTTCACGTCCTTTAGTGGAAACTCGTGCACGCACTCCTTGCGGCAAACCTTCAACCATGTCTAAGTGTTGAAGTCCCTCAACTCTGCGCATACCTGCAGCAGTAGTCTCTAAATTCTTTGCTCAGGTTCGCAACCCTAAACTTCACTCGGCCTGCGCACTCCTTGCATGACTCCTGTGCCAACTCCACCTTTGGGATGAATGAGAAAAAAAGTTATCTCTATCTGGACCCTTTGTCAACGCACTCCTTGCGGACACTTCAACTGCACTCCTTGCAGGAATTCTCTGGCTCAAATAGAGAAACAATTGAAACTCATCCATCCTTCCTCTCAGACTTCAATTCAACCATGAAATCACATACATAGCCTATAAAGAAAATGTATAACAGGAAGCAAACATTCATGAGCATATCAACATCAATACACAGAGAACAACACAGAACCATGAATTTAAATCAAACTCTTCTATAAATTCAAATACCAATACATGGGTGTTTTTACATAGCTCTCTACTTCTCCTATGCTCTTCCTAGATAATAATACAAATGCACAATGAGGGTGTCTATATCCCATTTCCCTCTTGCGCTCTACAACTGTCAAATCTAGAATTAAATATTCTATCTACTTTACATTAACTATCTTAAATGTCGTCTACCTACTAAGGACGAGAGAAATCCGCTCAAGGTCCATTCACAATATACAAGTGTGCTTCATTAAATCTCCACATTAATTTTCGCACAACAGTTTCAAGTTGTTTTCAAAAATTGTGCTGGCTTGTCCAGCTGTCTTCCGCTTCCGCGTTGGCTCACTTGATGTGTTGGCGATACTCCTGCATCATACTCCCTCACTTGAAAACTTTCATGGGATCCTATCCATGAGGTCCTGCATGGTCTTTCCATGCCTTTGTATCTCTTCTTCAGTCTCCCAGCTGGCATCTTCAACTGGATGGTTTTTCCACTTGACCAGATACTCAAAGTATTTCTTTCTCCTAGTCCTCTTGCTCACTCTCTTGTCCAGTATGCACTCCATCTGTGGCTTATCTGTAACTGGCCTATGTTTCATCCACTGGATCACTGGATGCTCAGTTCTAGTCCCTGTTTCCCTAGCTCTATATGGGTACAAATCAGAGATATTGAATATCAAAGAAATTCCGATTCCATCGAGTAATTCAATCTCATAAGCATTCGCCCCGAATTTCTTCAAGACCTTGCAGGGTGCAATTTTCTTCATCTTCATCTTATTGTATGTTCCTCTCGGGAACCTTTCCTTTCTCAAATGTGCCAGAACCAGGTCACCAACTTCAAACTGAAGTTGTCTTCTATGTTGCTTGGCTCTGCGCTTGTATTCTTAATTTGATTCCAGCAATCGCTGCTTCACCTGGCTGTGAAGTTCTTTCATCGCCTCTGTGAATTCTTTTGCACTAGCGCTGCTAGTCGCAGTTTGTTCTGAATCCCTCAGTTCAGAAATTCCTCTCGACTGCATGCCATATACAACCTGAAATGTACTCTTCCCTATGCTCTGATTCACTGAGTCGTTATACGCAAACTCTGCCTGCGGAAATATATGGTCCCACTGGCTGTGGTGCTCTGTCACCAAGCTTCTCAGCAAGTCTCCCAAACTTTTGTTGACCACTTTTGTCTGTCCATCCGTCTGAGGATGATATGTTGAACTAAACAATAAGTTAGTTCCCAGCTTCCTCCATAAGGTCCTCCAGAAATGCCCTATGAATTTAGTATCTCGATCCAAAACAATACTCCTCGGCAATCCATGAAGTTGAATGACCTATTTGAAAAACAAGTTCGCGATGTGAGTCGTGTCACTGGTCTTCTGACATGGAATGAAGTGTGCCATTTTGGAAAATCTATCCACTATCACAAATATTGAATCAACACCTCTTTGTGTTCTTGGCAACCCCAATACAAAATCCATGCTAATCGCATCCCACGACCTCTCTGGTATGGGCAATGGTTGATAGAATCCCACATTCTTCTTCCTTCCCTTCAAATGCTGGCAAATTCTACATCTGTCTACAAATCTCTTGACATCTTCTCACATTCCCAGCCAAAAATATGATTCATTCAACTTCATGAATGTTTTGTCATGACTGAAATGTCCTGCGAATCCTCCACTGTGTTTTTGCTTCAACAAGTTCTCCCTCATGGAGCATTTCGGAATACACAGTTGATTGCCTCTGAACAACAATTTTTCCTGGATCATGTACTCTATCCATTGACTCCTATCTCTGAGAACTAGATTCTCAGCTGCTTCATATGCCTCTTTGAAATCCTGATCATCAACATACATGTCCCTGAGATCATCAAAACCCAATGTTTTGACTTTGAACTCTTGCAACAGCAAACACTTCCTGCTCAAAGCATCAACAACTTTGTTAGCAGTACCAGAAATGTGTTTAATCACAAAAGTGAAATTCTACATATACTCAACCCATTTTACATGTTTCTGATTCAACTTCTCCTGTTGAGTCACAAACTGCAATGCATGATTATCACTGTACAATACAAACTCTTTCAGGATCAAGTAATGCCTCCATTTCTTCAATGCCTGTATGATAACATAGAACTCCTTATCATACGTGGAGTATTTCAATTCCGCTTCATTCAGATTCTCGCTGAAGTATGCTATTGGTCTGTCTTCCTGACTCAAGACTACCCCGATCGCTAATCCGCTTGCGTCGCATTTCACCTGAAATGTCTTTTGGAAATCCGGCAACACCAAAACTGGTTGTTCCGTAATCTTTCGCTTCAACAGATTAAAAATTTTCTCAGCCTCTGTTGTCCAGTGAAAAGATTTATGTCTTTTCTTCACTGTGTCCATCATCGCTGCACTAATTCCACTGAAATTTCTAATGAACTTTCGGTAGAAACTAGCCAATCCATGGAAACTTCTCACCTCAAAAATATTCTTCGGTGATGGCCAATTCTTGATCACTTCCACCTTATCTGGATCCATCCTCAACTCATCTACCAAAATAAAAAATCCCAAGTAAATGAGTTATTTCTTCATGAATGAGGACTTCTTCATGTTTATCAACAGCTTCTTCTGATGTAACCTCTGCATCACTGTAGCCAAATGCTTCAAGTGTTCTGCCAATGATTTGCTGAAAATCAGTATATCATCCAAATACATGATGACAAATTTCCCGATGAACTCCCTCAGGACTTTGTTCATCAACCTCATGAAGGTACTCGGCGCATTTGTTAAGCCAAATGGCATAAAAAGCCATTCATACAACCCTTCGTTGGTTTTGAATGTTGTCTTCCATTCATCGCCTTCTCTCATGCGAATCTGGTGATATCCGCTCTTCAATTCAATCTTTGAAAAGTATTTTTCTCCGCTCAAGCAATCCATCAGATCATCCATCCTCGGCAATGGAAATCTGTACCTGATGGTTATCTTATTAATCTCCCTTGAGTCATTACACATCCTCCAGCCTCCGTCTTTCTTCGGACTGAGTACTGTTGGAACAACACATGGGCTCAAGCTTTCCCTGACCCAACCTTTATCCAATAACTCCTGGACTTGCCTTTTAACCTCTTCATTCTCCTGCGGCGTCAATCTATACATGGCTTTGTTTGGAAAACTGGCTCCTGGTATGAGGTCAATATGATGACTCACACTTCTCATTGGTGGCAATGAACGAGGTAATTCATCCACTAGTATATCATCGAACTCTTCCAGCAGTTCCTAAATTTCTTCTGGTAAATCATCCACTCTTGTGTTGGTCAGAACAATCCTCAGTTTCCTGACCACAAAGAATTGTGGATCTTCCTTATTCTTAACCTCTGTAAGAAGTTCCTTCCCACTCATGAGAAGTACTGTGTTGCTCACTTCCGGCTTCACCTCCTTATCCTTTATCGGAAGCAACATGTGTGTCCTCCCATTCTTCTCCAGGGTGTATGTGTTCATTCGCCCACATGAATCACATTTGTCATATTTCCATGGTCTACCTAGAAATAGATGAAAAACACCCATAGGAATGACATCACATAAAATATTATCATTATATCCTCCTATATTGAATTCAACCAAACATTGTTTAGTAACAATTACCTGGTGTCCCTTCTGTAGCCAAAAAACTCTGTATGGGCTTGGATGATCAGTCATCTCCAGCTCCAGCTTCTCTACCATATCTGTAGATATGAGATTATCCGTGCTACCACTGTCTACTATGACCTTACATACCATATCCTTAGTCTTGAAAGAAGTCCTGAAAAGTCTGGTCCTTTGGAATGAACTTTCCACCTCCTTCTCGGGTGTCAAAAGGACTTTTTGCATCATCAACGATCTTCCACCTTCAGCGTCTTCTGCCTCAACATCCCGCCTCTGCGCTTCGGTGATGTGAGTCTCTCCAATGTCCTTCTTCTTCTCTGGACACTCGTAATACTTGTGCCCATTCTTTCCACATGTGAAGCATGTAATTACTCCACCTCTTCCTCTTCCTCTACCTCTAGTACGAGGAAAACTGTTGTTGTCAGCATCATCTCCTCTCTGCTCATTATGATGTACTTTATGTTCATCATATTGCCCACGCTGTGAACTTCCACCTCTCTCTGTGCGAGTCTGAGGTTTCTTCCAGTCTTCCTTGGGCTTCTAATATTTTTCCTGGGCAACTGATTTGCCTCTGGGCTAACTTTTGCCTCGACCCCTCTGACCTTGCTTTCGACTCAGCTTCTCTTTTGCTTTCAGATCCATCTGATAAGCATCTTCCACCATTTGGATGGTTACCATGCTCATCTCATCCTAGATATCATATCTTGGGCCATTCATGTATCTGGAAACTTTCTCATCATCGCTCTCCCGATGACCTGCCCTGATGTTCAGCCGATAGAATTCCTCAGTGTATTCTTTCACTGTCATCAACTATCTCAGGTTTTGCATTCTCCTAAACAGAGTAATTTGATAGTCTCTAGGGATGAATTTCACCTTCATCTTCGCGATCATTCTATCCCATCTCTTGATCTTTTTCTTTCCCTTGAAACATCTGTCAGCTTGTAGTTCATCCCACCACAATGCTGCATGTCCTTTCAAGTGCGTGACAACATGCTTGACTTTCTTGTCCTCTTCAACATCTTCATATTCGAAGTATGTGTCAAGAGATCTAATCCATTCTAGAAGCTCCTCTGCATCCAAGTTTCCCTCGTAAACTGGAATGTCCATTTTTTCTCTTGCACCCATCTTAGCAATAGCTCTGATCAAACGCTCGTTTGATGCATCTTCGACTGCAACTTCCTCTTCATGTTCAGCCTCAATATCTCTTTCGGAATAACTAAGATCCCCTGCACTGGTTGTGCATCTTTTCGCTGTCTCCATGTCTTCGAGTCTTTCTCAGAGATCACGCATCTGTCTCTCCATTTCTGGATTTGCCATATGCCTGCCTCTTCTTCTCTACATCTCCCTATCCTCTAGATCGGGTGACTATCTTTCTCTCCTCAGCGGCATGGTGAATTATCTTTCTCTGCTACAGAAAGAAAAGAGTCTTTCGAAGCTTTGATACCACCTTGATGCCAACACCCTTCTCACAACCCACAGGTCGGAAAGGTCCACGTCAACTCACAGGATCTTCTCTTTCCTCAGCCCGAAGAAAACTAACCGGTCCTTCGATTTCCCTATCGGGAAATATGCACCCACATATCTCTTCGCGTGATCCCTCTCTCTGCTCTCGGAGGATCGGACTTCGCGATTTCGCGAGGTCAATGATCAAGCGCTATACTCTTAGATCGCCAAGACCCGATACCTCAGTCAACGCTGACCTTTCCCTTATCTATCGGGACTTCACCTATCGCGATTTTGCTACTCGCGATGTCGATCACTTCATTTTACCGATTCCCGAATCCCGATATGCCGATTTCCTGACACACGTGCGAGTTGACCTTTCAACGTCCCATCACCTCTATCGGGAATTCGGGGTTCGCGATTTCACGAATCCTGATGCTATTGTATCGGGAATTCTCACCACGAAACTCTGATATCTTGTTCCACCTGTCCTCCACTCGATGACTCTGTTGTGGCCCACACACTGTCCTTCGTCTGTCGGGATATCGCGTATCACTATATCACGATTCCTATTGCAATAATTTGGAGGTTTGATCTACGAAACCCCGATACACGATATACGTGTAGATCCAACTGTCCTCGTGGTCCTGATCAATGGCTCTGCCCCTCCTGAGCTTTGAACCCCTAGAGAATGTGACGTCATATCTCCCCTGTACCTTGGTGAGATTTGACGATCCACGGGATGTCGCGAGTTCTCCTCAGAGGATTCTAACCGTCCATTTCTCCTTTGAGGAATATGTGAAATGACCAAGTGTTCCTCCACAGAACTCGTCCTCCTGCACGCAAACTTGCGACGTCTGCTCAACTCTTCAAGAACCAACTTCTCTATGTTTCCCTTCAACAAGTTCGAAGGCTCTACCCTTCCTGAGATTTTTCACGACCTTCACGTCCTTTAGTGGAAACTCTTGCATGCACTCCTTGTGGAAAACCTTCAACCACATCTAAGTGTTGAAGTCCCTCAACTCTGCACATACCTGCAGCAGCAGCAGTCTCTAAATGCTTTGCTCAGGTTCACAACCCTGAACTTCACTCGGCCTGCGCACTCCTTGCATGGCTCCTGTGCCAACTGCACCTTTGGGATGAATGAGAACAAAATTTATCTCTATTTGAACCCTCTGTCAATGCACTCCTTGCGGACACTTCAACTGCACTCCTTCCAGGAATTCTCTGGATCAAATAGAGAAACAATTGAAACTCATCCCTCCTTCCTCTCAGACTTCAATTCAACCATGAAATCACATACACAGCCTATAAAGCAAATGTATAACAGGAAGCAAACATTCATGAGCATATCAACATCAATACACAGAGAACAACATAGAACCATGAATTTGAATCAAACTCTTCTATAAATTCAAATACCAATACATGGGAGTTTTTACACAGCTCTCTTCTTCTCCTATGCTCTTCCTAGATAATAATACAAATGCACAATGAGGGTGTCTATATCCCATTTCCCTCTTGCGCTCTACAACTGTCAAATCTAGAATTAAATATTCTATCTACTTTACATTAACTATCTTAAATGTCATCTACCTACTAAGGATGAGAGAAATCCGCTCAAGGTCCATTTACAATATACAAGTGCTCTTCATTAAATCTCCACATTAATGTTCGCGCAACAGTTTCAAGGTGTTTTCAAAAATTGTGTTGGCTTGTCCAGTTGTCTTCCGCTTCCGCGCTGGCTCGCTTGATGTGTTGGCGATGCTCCTGCATCACAATTGTTGGATCAGATGGAAAATCTTAGGATCGTGTAGCCATTCCTGGAAAACAAATTGGAGTCAATCTGGTACAATGAAATATAGGGAGAAAATGGACCCTTCATCTTCATATTTTCGAGAAAGAGCATCATCAACCACATTTTCTTTGCCTTTCTTGCAAATGATATCATGGTCATATCCAAATAACTTAGTTACCTATTTTTATTTCTCTAGAAAGGAAATTTGTTGCTCCATAAAATACTTGAGGCTTTAATTATCTGTCTTAATTTGGAAGAGTTTCCCCAAGAGATAAGGGTGTCATAGATCCACTGCATGCAGAATAGCCATCATTTCCTTTCCATAAATTGATTTGCTCAAATGGAGTTCTGACAAATTTTTTTTGGTAAAGGCCAAATTTCTTCCCTCTTGCATAAGGACTACTCTAATTCCTCTCCTAGAGGCATCACATTCTAGGACAAAGGTCTTTGTGAAATCAAGTAGAGCCAAGATTGTATTAGTGCACATAGCCACCTTCAATGCTTGAAAGTTCAGATCAACTGCGAGAGTCCAAGTGAAAGAATTCCTTTTAAGTAGAGTAGTGAGAGGTGCCGTGATATTTCCATAATTATGAACAAACTTGCGATAATATCATGTTAAACCTAGAAAACCACACAATATTTTGATAGTCTTATGGAGACACCAATCATGAATTGCTTCAATCTTCTTAGGATCCACCCGAACACAAGCCTTGACAATAATATGACCCAAGTACTTGACTTCTGAGGCGACAAAGGCACATTTAGAGTGTTTGAGGAAAATTTGATGCTAAGAGAGTAGATGAAGAACTTGATCCACATGGGTAAGATGGGATTGCCAAGTTTTACTATAGATGAGAATATCATCAAAGAAAATTAGGACAAAATGATGAACAAAAGGACGGAAGACATGATTCATGAGGCTTTGGAAGGTGGAGGGGGAATTACACAGACCAAAGGGCATGACCAAGAACTCATAGTGACCCTCATGAGTTCAAAAAGTAGTCTTGGGGATGTTATTGTCTTTCATACGTATCTGGTGGTATCTAGAACACAAATCAATTTTATTGAAATAATGAGCACCACTCAACTCATCCAAGAGATCTTCAATGACATGAATGGGTAACTTTTCCTTGATGGTGATTTTATTGAGGGAACAAAAGTTAGGAAACATGCGCCAAGTACCTTCTTTCTTAATTACCATGACCACGGGAGAATAATAAGGGTTGGTACTAGGGAGGATAACACTTGCTTGTATCAATTCCTCCACTATTTTCTCAATTTCATTCATTTGGGAAAAGGGATGACGATAAGGGAGAACATTGGGAGGAATACTTCCAGGAACAAGGCGTATGGAATGATCATGAACACCATGAGAAGGAGGAATTCCCTAAGGAGTGGAAAACCAGCTTGGTCTTTGGAGAGAATAGCTTGGAGGTCAAGATGCACAAAGGGTGTCTCAACCACGTGAATAGAATGGAATTGAGCAATAATACCGGATTTTCCTTTATTGAGGAGATTTTCCATGCGATGAGAACTGATGATATCAGGAGAACCAACTGTGAGACCTTGGAATTGCATGGTTAATTCCTTAAAATCCATAATAATGGGACCCAAAGTGCATATCCATTCAACACCTAGAACAATGTCACAACTGCCTATTTCAATGGAAAACATATGAGTTTTCAGGTGGTAATGTCCAATTTTAAGACATACATTTTCACAACGCCCACCACATTTCATGGACCCACCATTTTCTATCATGATTTGAAAATTATTGACAACACACATATAGCAATTGATTTCCTGGGCAATGCAAGAATGAATAAAATTGTGGGTGCTACCATTGTCAACAAAGATGATGACCTTCATATTCTTAATATAGCCAATGAGCTTGAGGGTTTGTGGAGAAAAGAAGCCAGTGAGGTCATGCAAGTAAATGAGTGGTTCAAATTTAGGTGGGTCAACAAGATCCTAGGTAGCATCAGGAAGGGAGGTCTCTTCAACAAGTGGAACTGTCACATCTTATTTGGGAACATATTCAGAAATGGCCATAAAAATAAATAAATAAAATCCTTACACTTGTGCCCCGGAAAATATTTTGCATCACAATTATAGAAAATACCCTTCAGTTGGCATTCATCCATTTCAACCCTAGTTAATTTTTGGACCTTGAGGGGAGTGACAGGGGGGTTAGGTTTAGTGGTTCAAGGTAGAGGAACAAAAGAGGGTTTTTTGTTCTGGGAAAAAACAACTTGTTGGGCCTCTTTAGCACATTTAGTAGCTTCCAACCAAGTCTGAGGGTGGGACATGAGAACCTAGGATTGGATTTCATCCTTTGGACCACTGATAAAGAATTCATAGAAGAAAGCATCTGACATGCCCTCGGTTTGAAAGGCCAAATGATCAAAATTAGTTATAAACTATTCCACTATGTCTGATTATTTCAACTTGGTCAAATGACCGATATAGTGGGTATCAGTGTCAAAGCGGTCATAGATCTTTGCAACAAATTAGGTCCAAGAAATATACCCCTGACGTAACTTTTTACGCCATTTTCACCATTTCCATCGTTCAAGATATAGATAGAGGATATCATAGTGAAGTTTGGCCAACTCATCAGTAATACCATGCAGAGAAAAATAATATTCCATTTGAGTGACGCAACCCGTAAGATCAAAGCCATAAAATTTATTGACCTCAACGCAAGGAAAATGGGGTTCACACTGAAAGGATTTGAATTGAAAATGCATAGAATGAGAGGAATCAATAGCATCGGGTTGGTCCGAGGAGGAAGGACCTGAAGGGTAGTTCAACAACTAGTTGATAGAACACTGGAGGGTATTAAATTCGTTCATGAATTTGGATTCCATGGTGTCAAATATGTGTTCTACTTGGGTCTCAAATTGTGCAAGTCAGGAATTGGTAGAGCCAATATCAGATGTCATATGCTGTATGGATTCCTAGGCTTGATTGATGGAATCTTGTAGGTCTTGGTTGCGATTGGTGGCCATTTGGAGAGGGGAAGTGTGGGTAAAGAAAAATGGGTGGGTGGGGCCACAAAAAAGGACTTATAAGTGATAGGTACCACGACGATCAGGGTGAGAAATGAAATATAATGGAATAGGTGGAAAAATAGGGAAGTTGAGAAGGAGTCGGGCCCACTGAAAAAAAAAAAGAATTAAAAACCAAAGGTATGATTGTGATCATGGAAAAAAGGGGAATCCAATGGGATAGGTCCCAAATAAGTGTGTCAGTGGGACCACTATACTTTTTTTTAACTCTTGTGGAGTTATACTCTGGCCTGAATAATACTGCAGTGGCGAAATGCCCAAATTCTTAACAGGAAGAAATGTGTAGTAATTTCACAACCAGAATGCACAAGGCACAGTTGTGCAACAATAGATATTGTTTGTTCTATTTTTGTTTCTATCCCAAGGGTTAGGGTATTCGGGGTTTCTATAGAAAAGGGTTTTCCCTGTGCTATAGCTCTTTGATATATGTGCAGGTTCCAACAGTAGTAATCGGTCCAATATCTCACGGCACCAACTAAGAAGGCTAGACTGTTCCCTTAGTTGTACTACCTGACTACCCAAGTACTAGAGAGTATATTCCCGAGTGTTTTTCTCGGTGGAACTATAGAAGTCAGGCAACCAATTGTTTTATCTATGGAGGGATTTAGGAAATCTAGGCCAATTCGGATACAGGTGTTGTCTGATGTAATACCACTCGAAGGGTTGGCAACATGGGCTACGAGGGTGGCGAACAGATGTGCACTTGCGTACCTCTTGTATCTCCTATGTGTATTACTCCCCAACCATGGGTTTATGCACGTAACGACAAATCTTTGTAGTTTTAAGATGTTGAAATACATTTCTACCCTGGAAACAAAATTACCCACAATTTTCTACCAAGGAAAGTGCTTTGATACCACTTGTAGTATTCCAGATATAAAATAGTATGCAAAATAGAAATATTTTAGCTATAAATGGTAGAACAAAAATGATATAAGAATAAATTTTGATTAAGGTTGGTTTTCATTGGTGTCAACCCTTGAAGAAAGAACGATAGCACAAAGGTTTGGGAAATGGACCCAAGTTTGTTTGACGTAAAGATGACTCATTATTGTCTTGTCATGGTTGATAAGAAGTAAATATGGATGAAATCCAAAGTGGTCCCCTTATGGTGAAAGCCCTCACGAGAAGATGCTTTGCAGAGTGAGAGAACCCATGCTTCATTGTGGAATAATGAGATGAAGGATATTGAATTTGTCAGTGAAACTATCCTAGATGGATAGTGCTTGTCATGCCATTTTCGGTGGTATGTGGAATATCACATAACTCCTCATGGTTAGAGAGTTATGACCATATGAAGTTGGAGAACCCCTCATAAGTCTTATAGAAGCCCCCAAGGGTCAAATTGCTTTGCAAAATAAATTATTTTAATCGAAGAAGCCCTAAAATAAGGAAAATGTAAGGCTACATGAAGACATAAATAAGAGGCAAAGCTCACTCATTAAACACACACTTGTACATATTTTATATCTACTTTCTTGTGTAAATACTATTGTAAATACTTGTGGATACATTTGAAGTGGTGAGCGTCTGAGGTAGCATGAAGGGTTGAAGACAAAATTCTCAGAATTATAGTGAATACAAAAAACCCTATTTTTTGAGGTGTACGTGGGCTGTCTGTGTATAGGGTGAGTACAAGTACACAGTTTTTCTGTGAATAGGGTGTGTACATACGCAGGTTGGTTGTGTATAGGGTGCATACATGTACGTGGGTTGTCTGTGTATAGGGTGAGTACGTACGTGGGTTGGCTGTGTACAGGGTGACTACATGTTGGTGAAGCCATGTAAACTTGAGAAGATGAAGATGCAAAGGTTATAGATTCTGAGATCAAGCTCCCGGGAAGGTCTAAAGTGCTCAGAGACATAAGATCCATCCATTGGTTCAAAAGGTATGTCTTATTTCTATGAATAGTTGAATTTTGATGTATTCATGAGGAATGACAATGCATTTTTGAGGATTCTCCCTAGAGAGATTAGTGGCTACATGGAATTTTCTGTATAAGTTATATATACAGAAATACAGTGCTTGTATGTTCATCATTGATACTTATTGTGAGGCACATCTTGTATTTCTTGGCATATGGCTAAGGGTTTTTATGGCACATGGTTGAGATCTTGTATTTGTGTAGTAGTTGATGTATTAAGAGGCTGAATATCAGAAAGGGTTTGGTGACTAAGATCATGTGAGGGATATTATACTTGTTCATGATTACACACACCTATGTGGAACATGACTAGAGAGAGACATATTTCCCCTGAGTAAAGATTATGTATGAGGATGCATGCACAGGGTACAATTACATTCTAGATATAATGACAGGTTACAGATCTATGTGAAAGAAGTTATAGAGGGTCTGAAGTTTTCAATAAAAAGGAAACCCTAGTTTTTAGAAGGCATACACAAGCTGCATAACTGTTAGGTGGCATACATACATGGGTTTCATAACATATAGGGGGTGTACATGCACAAGATGCAGCACTATAAGTCATGTACATGTTGTATTTTTGTTGATACATGTTTAGTTCATGTACACATCAATTACAGGACAATTGTATAGATTGGATACAGGTCAGTATTATATTTTGATACAGTTGTATAGTGGTATATATCACAGTGATAGTGTGACAGTGGTTCCATTATTCTAATTATACTTCAAGGTGGTTGGATGGGGCAAGGACAGGTTGTTTTAGACACCTTCCAGTTGTAGCCGAAGAACATAGGAGGTTGTATCCTCCTTCTGGTTGTAGCCAGAGAATTGGGGAGTTGGATCTTCCCTCAGGTTGTAACCTGAGAAACTAGGGGGTTCAATCCTCCTTCCAGTTGCAGCTGGAAAACAAAGGAAGTTGGTGCTTCCAATGAATGTAATTCTTCAAGACATATAAGAAAAATCATTCCATGGTTTTCTCTTGATTTGGGTTTCCACGTAAAGCATTGTTGTACTGTGTATGTGTGTGATTGTTCATTTCTTATTGCTCATTATTGGATAATAATTCTACATTGATATAACACTTATATTATTTGGATAAAAAGGATTAAATTGTGCTATTACTGATTCACCCCCCTCTTAGTAATCCAACAATCGGTATCAGAGAAGGTTCCTTCATAAATTAGTTTAACCACTGAAAGGTAGATCATGGAGAGTACCAACTTGTATAAAAATGGAATACCACAGTTTGATGGACAAAAGTATGCTTTTTGAAGCATAAGGATGAAGACATATATACAGGCACAAGGATTTCAAGTTTGGCAATCAATTTTAGATGGATACACAACACCAACAATTCCACCAACAAATGACTAAGAAGTCAAACTCGGTGAGAATAATTCCAAAGCCAAAAATGCACTTTTGAATGGTCTCATTGATACGGTATTCACCAAAGTTTCACATTTTAAATCCGCAAAATAGATTTGGGACAAGCTTCCAAATATTTATGAAGGAGATACAAAAGTCAAAGAAGCAAAGCTTCAAACTTACAGAGGTCAGTTCGAACAACTAAAATTTAAGGAAGATGAGAATATTGCAGCCTACTTCTTACGAGTCGATGAAACAATGAATGAAATCATAGGATTGGGAGAAGAAATCGAAGAATCTCTAATTGTTCAAAAGGTACTAAGATCTCTTCCTATGATATTTAACCCTAAGATATCAGGACTACAAGAAAGATCGGATATAAACTCAATAAGCATGGAAAAATGCATGGAATATTCACAGCATATGAAATGAGAACTGAACAGGAAAATCCAGATGTAAGAGAAGAAGCCTTCAAAGCATCCAAAAGATCAAAGAAAAAGAAAAAGGAACTAGAAGAATATAGCAGCAGCAGTGACGTCTTGGAAGATGATGAAGAAGTAGCCAACTTCATCAAAAGACTGAACAAGGGAACTGACAGTAGGTATAGAGGTAAGCTTCCTTTAATTTTTTTTAATTGTGATGGTATTGGTCATTTTTAAAACAAATGTCCCCATAAGAAAAAGAGAAATGATGAAGGCAAACACACATATAAAGGAAAAAGAACTACAAAAAAAAATTCCAAGAAAAGATTATGCGCCAAAGAAGACATCTCATCGTTAGATGAAGCTGAAGTCAGTGACAGTGAGACTGGAAGAGTTCTATTCATGGTAGTAAAAGACTCTGACAAATAAGACTCCGAAGAAGAATATGAAGAAGCCAAAAAATAAATTGAAGAAGCAAAAGTTGACTTTCGAGAATAATTAATGTGCGCCATAGAAGTTATCATAAGAGAAAAGAAGAAAAACAAGAAACTACAAGCAGAACTAGACAAGAAAGAAGACACTCAAGAACTAGAACAAATGATCACAAAATTGAAGGTTCAAATAGAAGAAGATAAAAGAATTGAAGAAGAACTCAAAGAAAATCTAGAAGAAAAGGACAGAATCATTGGAAACTTGGAAGCATAGATTGTCACACTAAGAAAGGATATTCAAAATAAAAATATGTAGAATAGCTCAAAAGTTATGGATGACATTATCAGCAGTCAAAAATCTCATCTTGACAAATCTGGACTTGGATACAATCAGACAGAAAAGTGATCAAGCTCCAAAACAACAGAGCAAGAAACATATCCAAAACGTTATGCAGAAACAATCAAAGGGGATAAGAGGATAGACAAAGAATATTACAAGGACACTCCTCCACTGAGAAGATTCATATTTCAAAATCAACTACAAATAGATAGGCCTCAAGAAGAAGAAGGATTCATAAGAGCACCTCCTTTCAGGAGATCCTCAACTCCCAAGTATCAAACTAATTTTTTTGGTTTATGTTATTCATGTAATAATTTTGGACATAAAGCTATGAATTGCAGAGCTAACAACAGGAACAATAACAACTTTGAGAGTCATACACAAAGGGCTTATTCAATAATACCTAGTGAAACATAGAGAAGAAGCTACAACAGGTTTGAATGTTTGAGCACTGAAGTGGAATGTTACAAATGTAACAATTTTGGACACTTGGACAAAGATTGCATAATGATAGAACCTCCTAAAGAACCTCAACAAAATAACAACATTCACAAACAGGAACCTCAGAAAACGACATGGATAAGAAAGCAAGATCAGTATAGAAATGAAGAATGCACAATTGATCTAACAACTAAGTAGAATAAAATCGGTTGGTATGTTGAAAGTGGGTGTTCAAAACACATGACAAGTGATAGAGACAATTTTCTTACATTACGAAAGGAAAGAGATGGATCAGTCTCCTTCGGAAATGATGATTCGACCAAAATCATTGGAAAAGGCACAGTCTGAATTGGGAACAAAAATGAAAAGGTAGAAAATGGTCTACTAGTAGAAGATATGAAACATAATCTTCAAAGTGTGAGTAAAAAGTGTGACCAAGGTCATAAAGTTACTTTCATTTCACAAAAGTGTGAGATAAGAAAATAAGGTTCAGGGAAATCGATTGCTACAGCTACAAGAACTTCAGGCAACATATATGTGTTAGGTGAAATTGGAAATGAAAAGTGTTGTCTAGAGGAAGATGAAAGTTGGATATGGCACAAAAGAATGGGTCACATACATTTTGATAACCTTATCAAAGTCAGCAAAAGAGAAGCAGTCAGAGAAATGCCCCAGATCATGAAAGCAACCGACACTTTATGCAAGAATTGTCAATAAGGAAAGAAAATGCAGACCAGGTTTAAATCAAAGGAATATTCAATGACAAGACCACTGGAAATTGTGCATACTGATCTAGTTGGAATAACTAAAACAAAGTGCTTAAAAGGTGAGAAATACTTCATGTTATTAGTTGATGATTATACAAGAATGACTGGAGTTTTCTTTCTCAAGAATAAGTTAGAAGCTTTTGAAAACTTCAAGATCTACAAGGAAATGGTTGAAAATGAAATGGATTCAAAAATCAAATGCTTGAGATATGATAATGGAGGAGAGTTCACCTCAAAGGAATTTATGGACTACTGTAGAAATAATGGAATAAAAAGGCAATTCTCCATTACTAGGACACCTCAATAGAATGGAGTTGTTGAAAGAAAGAACATGACAATATAGGAAATGGCTCGAACAATGTTAATGGATTCGAAATTGATAGATATGTTTTGGACATAGGAAGTGCATACAACAGTTCACATTCAAAATAGAGTAATTCTCAAAAACAACACTGACAAAACTCCTTACGAACTATGGAAACGAAGACCAACAAATATAAAGAACTTCATAGTTTTTGGAAGAAAATGATATATCAAAAGAGAAGATGGTGGAATGGGAAATTTTGACTCTCGTGTGGACAAAGGAGTACTTGTTGGTTACTCAAGTACAAGGAAATCATACAAGTGTTACAATCTAAGATTAAACAAAGTTGTGGAAAACATCAATGTAACAATTGATGAAATAGGAAGACTAGAATCAAAGAAAGAAAATGAATCAATGAAACAAACCTTAGAAGAAGAAGAAGAAGATGAAAAATAAGTAGAAGAGGAATATGAAGAGAATCTGACAAAAGAAGAAGAGAAAGTTCAACAAGTGTCTCCAAAGACACCTAGTAAACGAGTACAGAAGAATCATCCTTCAGATCAGATTATCAGAAACAAAGATGCAGAAGTTGAGACTAGAAGAAGAATTCATTCACCAGAACAAACACACCTAGCACTCTTTTCTACAATTGAACCAAACTGTTTTGAAGAAGACAACAAGTATGCATTTTGGAATAAGGCCATGGATGAAGAATTGGATCAAATAGAGAAAAATGACACTTGGGAACTGGTTCCAAGACCAAAGAATAAGAATGTGATCGGCACAAAGTGGGTCTTCAGGAATAAATTAAATGAAGATGGGCAAGTTACAAGGAACAAATCCAGATTGGTATGTAAAGGATATGCACAGGTTGAAGGAATCGAATTTGAAGAGACATTTTCCCCAGTTGCCAAAATGGAAGCAATCTATTTGCTTTTAGCTTAAGCATGCTCCAAAAATATTAAAATGTATTAGATGTGCGTAAAATCATATTTTATGAATGGGGAACTCGAAGAAGAAGTCTACATTGAACCTCCAGAAGGATTCCAGTTGTCAGAGAACGCAGATTTTGTTTGTAAATTAAAGAAGGCCTTGTATGGTCTAAAACGAGCTCCTAGAGCATGGTACGCTAGATTGGATAAGTATCTACAACAGGCAGGGTTCATAAAAGGAAGTGCAGACAACAACCTCTACATCAAGGTAAGTCAAGGTAATATTTTATTAGTTGAAGTTTATGTTGATGATATTATTTTTGGTAGTGATGATGACAGGTTAAGCCAAAAATTTGCAAAAGATATGCAGAATGAATTTGAAATGTCGTTACTTGGAGAACTATCTTTCTTTATGGGACTTCAGATATGTCGAAGCAACCAAGGAATTTTTGTTTCTCAAACCAAGTACATCAGAGAAATGATAAAGAGGTTCATAATGGAAGATTTCAAACTAGTTATCACTCCCATGCAAACCAGTTGCAAGTTGAGCAAAGATGATGATTCAAAGTCTACATATCAAAGGCAATACAGGTCAATGATTGGCAGCCTACTATATGTGACAGCATCCAGACCATATGTAATGTAGGCAATTGGACAGGTGGCACGATTTCAAGAAGCACCAAAGGAATCACATGTATTAGCAGTGAAGAGGATTTTTAGACATCTCAAAAGAACAAAAGAGTTTGGATTATGGTATCCAAAAGGAAAGGATCTATCAATTATTGCCTACATAGATGCAGATTGGGAAGGTTTTATTGATGACATATGAAACACCAGTGGAGCAGGGTTCTAATTAGATGAGTGTTTAGTATCATGTATAAGAAAGAAACAATCATCAATACCTTTATCTACAGCCGAGGAAGAGTATATTGCAACAACATCATGTTGTACACAGGTTCTTTGGATGAAACAAACTCTAACAGATATACAGGTTTAGTATGATGAATCCATTCCAATCTATTGTGATAATACAAGTGCCATCATTATCTCGAAGAACCTGGTGATGCACTCCAAGATGAAGCACATTCCAATAAAGTATCACTTTCTACGGGAGCAAGTTGTAGAAATGAACATCATAATTGAGTATGTGGGCACAAAAGAAAAAGTGGCAGACATTTTTACAAAACGACTTCCATGGGAAGCCTTTGAATATCTTCGCCAGATACTTGGAGTTATTTCTACTCCAAAATGAATGATTTTTGAATTCTTATCTTATATGTCTTAGATTTACATGAGGAAGCCCCATAAGAGGATAGTTCAATCAGGGGGAGCAACCCTAGATGGAAATATACATTTTCCATTGATGAAAAAGGGGGAGTTATTTATCAGATCCAGAGGACAGAGGCATGGTTCCAGGGGGAGCAGATTTATTAGATGCAGAGGATAGAGGCATGGTTCCATGGGGAGAAGATTTATCATATACAGAGGATAGAGGCATGGTTCCAGGGGAAGTATGAGTGATATGATTTCAGTATTACAATAGAGTGTTGACATCAATGCCAAAGGGGGAGATTTTTTTATTAAGGTTGGTTGTCATTGATGTCAACCCTTGAAGAAATCTTGGTAGCACAAGTTTGTTTGATGTAAATATGACTCATTATTGTCTTGTCATGGTTGATACGAAGTAAATATGGATGAACTCCAAAGTGGTCCCCTTATGGTGAAAGCCCTTATGGTGAGAGAACCCATTCTTAATTATGGAATAATGAGATGAAGGAAAGTGAATTTTTCAGTGAAACTATCCTATATGGATAGTGTTTGTCATGCCATTTTTGGTGGTATGTGGAACATCACATAACTCCTCATGGTTAGAGAGTTATGACCATATGAAGTTGGAAAACCCCTCATAAGTCTTATAGAAGCCCCCAAGGGTCAAAGTGTTTTGCAAAAGAAATTATTTTTAATGAAGAAACCCTAAATAAAGGAAAGTGTAAAGCTACATGAAGATATAAATAAGAGGAAAAGTGTAATATACCAGATATAAAAAGTATGCAGAACATAAATAAAATGCTAGAAATGGCAGAATAACAATATTATAACCAACATAATCTCCACAATAACATAGAAATGATATAAGAACAACAACAGAAATAGCACTTTGATTCAAAAAGAAATGTTCACGGGCCTCTTCGAGGAGGAAACCTCCAGTCGAGCAATGCTCTGTTACAATAATCTCCAAGCTAGGGTTTTCATACCCTCGACCCTTATTTATACTAAATATGTCTATCAAGAGAAGCATCTAGAGGAAGATCCTTCTAGAAGTGGAAGCTTCTATTAGGTCTTCTTACGTCTACCTTATTCTATTTTAATGAAAGGCCTTATTAATATTGACCTTGATTACATCTGAATATATTTCTCTACCTATGTGTGGGTTAGGACCCTAACATGTCTGCCCCCTTAAAAACAACCTTGTCCTCAAGGCTTGAGATGTGGAAACTGCTGTAGAATGGTAGCTAGTTCCCAAGTGGCATCTGTTGGAGTTGTATCTTTCCATTGGACTAGCACTTCCTTGATGGTTTGCTGATGTAGGCGACGCTCACGCTGGTCCAAAACTACTTCTGTTTGTAGCCAAATGGATCCTTCTTCAGCTAACTCGGGAAGGTTGGTTTGAATTTGGCACCTAGTTCCAATCACCTTCTTTAAGCATGAAACATGAAAAACAGGATGTAGCTTCAAATGACTGGGCAGAGCCAACCGATAGGTGACTTGTCCCACATGCCTGAGAACTATATAAGGACCATAAAATTAGCTTCTGACAATGCTCAGCCTTGAGGGAATTTTGCTTGTATGGTTGCAGTCGTAGAAACAACTGATCCCATTCTACAAATTGACGTTCAAAGCGACCTTGATCTGCTTGTTGCTTCATGCGATTTTGTGCCATGACCAAGTTCTCTTTGAGGGTATGGAGGATATCCTCTTGAACTATAAGTGTTTGGTCAATCGCCTGGACCTTCGAGGTACTTAGTAAGTATGAGAGAACTGAAGGTGGATTTTGTCCATATACCGCTTCAAAAGGAGTCATGCATATTGTTGTATGGTAGGAAGTGGTGTACCACCATTCAGCTAGGGGTAACCATTGAGCCCACTGATTTTTCTTTTCAGAGGCAAAACACCTCAGATATATTTCCAAATAGTTGTTGACAACTTTCATTTGACCATCATTCTGGGGATGATAAGTTGTAGTGAGATGCAATTGGGTGCCCTGTAGCTTGAATAGTTCTTGCCAAAAATTTCTTGTGAAAGTTGGGTCATGATCAGAAACAATAGAGTGTGACATGCCATGAATCTTTAAGACCTGGTCTATGAAAAATTGAGCCACCGTGGGTCCAGTAAATGGGTGTTGAAGAGAACAGAAATGAGCATACTTGGAAAGGTGATCCACAACCACCATTATGACTGATTTATTTCCCAATTTGGGTAAACTGGTAATAAAGTCCATAGAGATATCCTTCCAAATAGCAGGTGGAATCGGAAGCGGTTGTAGTGTGCCCAGAGATTTGATTGTTTCTCCCTTATTGCGCTGACACACATCACATTCAGCGACAAAATTACAGATGTCCTATTTCATACCAACCTAGAAAAAAGAACGTTTGACCCTGTCATAGGTTTTGGTGAACCCGGAGTGCCCCGCTATAGGTGTAGCATGAAGCTCAGAAAGTACCGTGGATTTAAGCTTTGATTGTTTACTTAAATACAAATGACCTTTGTATTGAAGCTCATCCTGGAGCCAAGAGTACCCTGGGGGAGCTGGAGCATTGGTCTGCAATTGTTGGATCAGATGTGAACTTTTGGGATCTTGTAGCCATTCCTGGCGAACAGCTTGGAGCAAATCTGGTACAATGAAGGAAAGAGAAAAAAGGGATCCTTTTTCTTCATATTTTCGGGACAGTGCATCTACCACCACATTGCCTTTTCCTTTCTTGTAAATGATATCATAATCATATCCAAAGAGTTTAGTCACCCATTTTTGTTTCTCCGGGGAGGAAATGCGTTGTTCCAGAAAGTACTTGAGGCTTTGATGGTCTATCTTAATTTGGAAACGTTTCCCTAAGAGATAAGGGCGCCACAGATCAACAACATGCAGAATAGCCAACATTTTATTTTCATAGATGGGTTTGCCCAAATTCCTTTCAGATAGTTGCTTGCTAGTGAAGGCCAAAGGTCAACCCTCTTACATAAGAACAACACCAATTCCTTTCCCTGAGGCATCACAATCCAACGCAAAGGTCTCTGTGAAATCAGGAAGGGCTAGAACCGGAGTGGTGCGCGTGACCATATTCAAGGTTTGAAAAGATTGAGAAGCAGCTGGAGTGCAAGTGAAAGAGTTATTTTTTAGGAGAGCAGTGAGAGGTGCTACAATCTTTCCATAATTCTTAACAAACTTGCGATAATACCCTATTAAGCCCAAAAATCCATGCAAGATTTTGAGATTCTTTGGGTACGACCAGTCTTGCATAGCTTCAATATTTTTCAGATCCACCCTGACGCTATCCTTGCCAACCAGATGACCCAAGTATTCTACTTCTGAGGCACCAAAAGCACATTTAGACTGTTTCATAAAAAGTCGGTGTTGAGAGAGTAGATGGAGAACTCGATCCACATGAGTAAGATGGTCTATCCAGGTTTAGCTATAGATGAGGATATCATCAAAGAAAACTAAGACAAAATGACAGAGAAAAGGACGGAAGACATGATTCATGAGGCTTTGGAAGGTGGAGGGGGCACTACACAAGCCAAAGGGCATGACCAAAAACTCATAGTGGCCCTCATGAGTTTGAAAGGCCATCTTGGGAATGTCTACCTCTTTCATACGTATCTGGTGATAGCCCAAGCAAAGATCAAGTTTAGTAAAGAATTGGGCGCCACTCAATTCATCCAGGAGGTCATCAATGACAGGAATGGGAAATTTGTCTTTAATGGTCAGTTTGTTGAGGGCACGGAAGTCAAGACACATTCTCCAAGAACCTTCTTTCTTCAGGACCATGACTACAGGATAAGAGTAAGGGCTCGTACTAGGGCGGATAACACCTGCATTAAGGAGTTCCTGGACCATTTTCTCAATTTCATTGTTTTGTGAAAAGGGGTGGCGATACGGATGGGTATTGGGAGGAAGGCTTCCGGGTACAAGGGGAATGGAATGATCATGAACACCGCGGGAAGGAGGGAGTCCTTAGGAAGTGGAAAATACCATTTGATGTTTAGAAAGGAGGGTTTGGAGGTCTTATGGCACCGAGGGTGTCTCTGTTGCTTGTATGGCATGGAGTTGGACAATGACACTAGAATGACCTTTTTTGAGCATCTTTTCCATGTGATGGGAACTAATGACCTTAGGTGAACTAGCAATGATGCCTTGGAATTTATATTGGTGGCATTCCTAGTTGAATTGCATGGTTAATGCCTTAAAATCCATGAGAATGGGACCCAAAGTCCTTAGCCAGTCTGCACCCAACAAAATGTCACAACCGCCCATGTCGATAGAAAACATATGGGATTTTAGGTGGTAGTCATCGATTTGGAGACACACATTTTCACAGCACCCTCCACATTTCATGGAACCACCATTGGAAATCATGATTTGGAAATTGTTGATGGGATGGATGTAGCAATGAGTTTCTTGGTCAATGAAGCGATGATTAAAATTATGGGTGCTTCCACTATCAACCAGAATGATGACCTTCCGATGCTTGATGTAACTAATTAACTTGAGGGTTTGGGGGGTGGAGAAGTCGGTGATAGCATTGAGGGAAATGATCGGTTCAAATTTGGGAGGGTCTGAGGGAGGGGTTATATTAGTGATTTCAGGTGACTCAGGCACAAGGGGAGTTTCAACATCCTCTTCCAAAATATCCTCAGAGATGGCCATAAAAATCTTTTGTTCCTTACACTTGTGGCCCGGGAAATATTTGTCATCACAATTATAACAAAGGCCTTTGAGTTGGCGTTCAACCATTTCATCCCTGGTCAATTTTTGGATCTTCAATGGGGCGGAGGGATTAGTGGGATTTACGGGTTTAGGGTGAGGGATAAAGGAAGGTTTACGGTTTTGAGAGGATACAACCTGTTGTGCTTCTTTATCTTTTTTAGTAGCCTCCACCCAACTTGAAGGTCGATCCATGAGGACATGGGCTCGAATCTCATCCTTGAGGTCACTGATAAAACACTCTCGAAAGAAAACATCAATCATGCCCTATGTTCGAAAAGCCAATCGCTCAAAAGCAACTATGAAGTCTTCTACTATTCCTAATTGTTTCAACTTTGTCAAACAACCCAAATGGTTGGTGTCAGTGTCAAAGCGTTCATAAAGCTCAGTCACAAATTGGGTCCAAGAAGTATACCCTTGACAGGAAGTTTTTCTCCATTGCCAATGTTCTTGATCTATATGGAGAACACCATACCGGAGTTTGGCCAAGTCATCTGTAATGTCGTATAAAGAGAAATAATGTTCCATTTGGGTGACCCAACTAGTGGGATCCAAGCCATCAAATTTGGTCACATCCACCCGCGAAAGGCGTAGGTCACGTTGAAAGTGATGGTGC
>ML780243.1:613669-671967 GCA_009831015.1 Picea engelmannii
TCTATAGGGATCTTCAGTTTGGTGCAGAGTGATGCAAAGACAGATTCAAGATGGGTGGTCAGTTCTTGTTTGACTTCCTCCATTGAGGACTGCATGGTTGTATTTATGGTTGTATTGATGGATGTATCGATGGAGGCAACAGTGGCACTGAGTTGTTTCACTTCTTTTTGGGTCTCAAGGAAACCAAATTGCAAGGTGTTGAAGTGAGCTTCCAGGTCTTGGCTATGGGTGTGGGCCATGAGGATGGGTGGACTGAAAAGGGGCGGGTGGGGTCAAACATTTTTCCAAAAAATTATATGGATGAATGTGATAAGGGCGAAGAGATGAATCCAATGGATTAGGTCTCAAATAATCGTGAAAAAAATTCTAGACTTTTTTTTTTTTTTTTTTACACCTACGGAGTTATACTCTGGTTTGAAGAATACTACAGCAATGAAATCTCCAAATGCTTAACCAGAAATAAATGTGTATTTACTTGGCAACCCGAACATAGTTGTGCGGAAATAGATCTTGTCTATTTTAATTTTTTTATGTTTCTGTCCCCCAAGGGTTAGGTATTCAAGGGTTCTACAGACAAGGGTTTGCCCTGTGCTATAGCTCTCTGATAGACATGCAGGGCCCAACAATAGTACTCGACCCAATATCTCAGGGCACTAACTAAGGAGGATAGACGGTACCCTTAGTCGTACTACCCGACTACCCAGGTACTAGAGAGTATCTTCCCAAGTGTTGTTCTCGGTGGCACTATAGTAGTCAAGTGACCGATCGATTTATCTAAAGAGGGCTTTAGGAAATCTAGGCCGATCCGTACACAGGTTTTGTTTGATGTGCTACCACTCGAAGGGGTACCAACAGGGGTTACAAGGGTTGCCAACATATATGAGCTTAAGAACCACTTGTATTTCCTGCGTGTATGAATCCATCAACCATGGCTTTATGTGTGTAACGATAGATATCTGTGGCTTAAAGATGCCAGAATACGTCTCTAGCCTGAAAAGAAATTCCCACAATTTTTTCCAAGGAAAGTGCTCTGATACCACTTGTAATATACCAGATATAAAAAGTATGTAGAACAAAAATAAAATTCTAGAAATGGCAGAATAACAGTAATATAACCAACATAATCTCCGCAATAACACAAAAATGATATAAGAACAATAACAAAAATAACACTTTGATTCAGAAATCAATGTTCACGGGCCTCTTCAAAGGGGCAACCTCCAGTCGAGCAGTGCTCTATTACAATAATATCCAAGCTAGGGTTTCCATACCCTCGGCCCTTATTTATACTAAATATGTCTATCAAGAGAAGCATCTAGAGGAAGATCCTTCTAGAAGCGAAATCTTCTATTAGGTATTCTTACATCTACCTTATTCTATTTTATTGAAAGGCCTTATTAATATTGACCTTTATTACATCCGAATATATTGCTCTACCTATGTGCAGGTTAGGACCCTAACACAAAGCTCACTCATTAAACACACAATTGTACATATTGTATATCTATTTTCTTATATAAAGACTATTGTAAATACTTGTGGATACATCTGAAGTGGCGAACGTTCGAGGTAGCATGAAGGGTTGACAGTGAAATTCTTGGAATTACAATGAATACAAAAAACCCTATTTTTTGAGGTGTACGTGGGTTGTCTGTGTATAGGGTGAGTACATGTACGTGGGTTGTCTGTGAATAGGGTGCGTACATATGTGGGTTGGTTGTGTATAGGGTGCGTACATGTATGTGAGTTTTCTGAGTATACGGTGAGTACGTACGCGGGTTGGCTATGTACAGGGTGAGTACATGTTGGTGAAGCCATGGAAACTTGAGAAGATGAACATCCAGAGGTTCTAGATTCTTAGATCAAGCTCCCAAGAGGGTCTAAAGTGATCAGATACATCAGATCCATCCATTGGTTCAAAAGGTATGTCTTATTTATATGAATAGTTGAATTTTGATGTATGCACAAGGAATGGCAATGGAGATTTGAGGATTCTCCCTAGAGAGACTAGTGACTACATGGTATCTTTTGTATAAGTTAGATCTACAGAAATACAATGCTAATATGTTCATCATTGATACTTCTTGTGAGGCACATCTTGTATTTCTTGACATATGGCTAAGGGTTTTTAGGGTACATGGTTGAGAGCTTGTATTTTTGTAGTAGTTGATGTATTGAGAGGCTGAATATCAGAAAGGGTTTGATGACTAAGATCATTTGAGGGATATTATAATTGTTCACGATTACACACATCTATGTGGCACATGACTAGAGAGAGACATATTTTCCTTGAGTAAATATTATGTATGAGGATGCATGCATAGGGTATGGTTACAATCTGGATAAAGGGAAAGGTTACATATCTATGTGAAAGGAGTTACAGAGGTTCAGAAGTTTTCAAGAAAAAGGAAACCCTAGTTTTCAAAAGGCATACACAGGCTTCATAACAGTTAGGTGATGTACATATGTGGGCTACATAACATATAGGGTGTGTACATATGTAGGTTGCAACACTATAGGTCATGTACATGTTCTATATTTGTTGATAGATG
Source organism: Picea engelmannii (assembly GCA_009831015.1). Lineage (NCBI taxonomy): Eukaryota > Viridiplantae > Streptophyta > Pinopsida > Pinales > Pinaceae > Picea > Picea engelmannii. The sequence continues at coordinate 616,222 of ML780243.1, forward strand.
TTCAGTTCATGTACATATTGATTACAGGACAGTTGTACAGGTTGGATATAGGTCAGTGGTACATGTTGATACAGTTGTACAGTGGTATATCTCACAATGATAGTGTGACAGTGATTCCATCATTCTACTTATACTTCAGGGTAGTTGGATGGGGCAAGTACAGGTGGTTGTAGACACCTTCCGATTGTAGCCATAGATCATAGGGGGTTGTAGCCTCCTTCTGGTTGTAGCCAGAGAATTGGGGAGTTGGATATTCCCTCAGGTTGTAGCCTAAGAAATTATGGGGTTGGAGCCTCCTTCCAGTTGTAGCTAGAAAACAAAGGAAGTTGGTTCTTCCAATGAATGTAATTCTTCCAGACATATAAGAAAAATCATTTTGTGGTTTTCTCTCGATTTGGGTTTCCACATAAAACACTGGTGTACTATGTACCTGTGTGTTTTTTCATTTCTTATTTCTCATTATTGGATAATAATTCTACATTGATATAACACTTGGATTATTTGGATAAAAAGGATTAAATTGTACTATTACGGATTCACCCCCCCTCTCAGTAATCCAACAAGAACAATACCAAAATAATACCATAATAATACCAAAAATAGCACCTTGATCAATGATAGCAGTTTTCACTTGCCTCTTCGAGGGGGAAACCTCAAGTAGAGTAGAGATTTATTACAATAATGTCCAAGACAAAACTTCTCATACCCTCTACTCTTATTTATATTAAATCTATCTATCCAAAATAAGAATCAAGAGGAAGATCCTTCTATAAGAAGAATCTTCTATTAGGTCTTCTTACAATTGACTTATTCCTCCTTATTGTTAGGCCTTATTAATATTGACCTTTATTGCATGGAAATATATTATTCTACCCACTTGAGGGGTTAGGTAGGTTAGGTCCCTAACATAATATCATCATTGTGTTTTACAACTGGAAGTAGAGCTTTATATGTGAAGCTTACAATGTCATAATCAATTGGCCAAATCCTTGAGTCAGTAGCACAGTTCGAATGGGAAGCGCAGTTAGTTGTGTTGATTAAAAGAAATTGCAAGGATTTCTAGGAAAACAATCAAGTCATCAAGTTTCCATATTTGTTAATATGTCTCGCCATGAGCCAAGTCATCCTAGTATGGGAACCTGCATTCACCTTAAGGTAGATCTCAACCATGTAAAAGTTTAAGAGCTTGGCAATAGGAGAAATCATGTCATATGAATCCCTTCTGAATGAAGAAGTGCTCAAAAAATGGGTAAACAACCTAAAGAATGTATCACATAAATGGAGAGTGGATAAAAACATTCGACGGTATTTATGACCAAGTTCCCATATCCAAATAAGTCTTGAATCCACCAAGGTTTGGTGTTGATTCATCAGGGGGCCAGTTCCAGAAGAACTCTAGTACCAACCAACCAAGTCCCAAATATTTGAGGAGATCGAAAGACAACTGGGGTTTGAAACCCCAATCCCATAAGAGGTATTGAGCAATGACCCAACTATTCTATCACCCTTGACCAATGAAAAACAGGAATAAGAAAGGGAAGAAACACTTTATACAATTCCATTTTCCTCAAATTTATACATGGATGGAAAAAATCCAACAAAACAAACCTCGACTAAGAGAAAACAACAAGAAAAAGTCGTCAAGGGTAAACATGTTACTGACTTCAACGAAGTCCTGGAGGATGTAAACATAATTTGGCAAGAGACATTCAATTCATACATTGGTCTCAACTTTAATGATCCTCTAATGAGAGAGAAATTTTTTGGTTTTACAAACAAGTTGTCCGAAAGGGGAAGATTTAAAGAAAAATAGGCTCGACGGGATGAATCTATCACCCAAAATTTTTTGAAGTTGATCATAGGGATGCAATTTAAAAAATATATGGAAAAAATTAATGTGAAGCATGATGAAGAAAAGAAAACTAGAGCAACTATAGATAAGCATGTATATACAAGAGGACAAAAGAAAAAAATGATGGAGGATTAGAAGGAAGAAAGCACAGGTCGTTCGACTCCAGTTACAACACTTCAGTTGAAAATTGTCTGAGTTGGCCCCAATGAAAAAATGCATTCCAAATAAAAAACACACAAATATAATCACAATCGACCTTACAAGATAATTACGACCACCTAAGTCTACTCTGATTATTGAGGAAACAAGAGAAGAAAAGAAGATGAAGAAATTGAAGAAGAAATCGAGGGCAGGGTGTTGAAAAGTATCATCAGATGAAACCATTTCAAAGTCTCCCTCTAACAACAATAATCAATAAAATGAAACACACTCGGGGTTAGAAGATGTTGAACATAACTTACCAAATGGAACCACCAAAAGTAACACCGTAGTTGATTCAACCCCAAATGATAAGTAGAAGCCCCTTGAACCTGGAACTGGGCCTAGAAAAGGAATTCAGTCAGTCCACGTCGACCCAGTCACAATAGTAGGTACATAAAAACATGAAAAAGGATAGATAGGTACAAACACTTGGGGATCAGTTCACACCCTCCTTGCATACAAGTCACTTAATGCACAACCTATCATAGTGCCATTGGATGACACATACTCTCCAATGAAATCCAATGAGGAAGCAAGGAAAATTAAACAAGGCCAACATATTGAATAAGAAAAGATGACTACCCAGACGGAAAAACAAAAAAAATAATATAATAATGTTGGCACAAGATCTCTCAACAAGACAAACAACCTACCAAAAAATCCTCCTTCATAAATCCATTACAAAGGCCAGTCAGACCATCCAGAACTGACTGAGAGCACATAACAAAATAATGCACAAGTTCAAGGAAATAATGATGGTAGAGATATCCCCAACACATAGATAGAATAAAGGGATCTAAACAAATAAAATCTGGGAAATAATGATCCAAACAATGGAAACGATGCATAAAAAGAATAAGAAAACATATCCAACAAGAATCCTAAACAACAAAATTTGCAAAAGGAAGGGAAGAAAAAGAAGAATATTGTGCATAGGAAGGATAGTACTCCAAAAGAAATCACCTTCACAACCTTCAAGCCATTCGGGTCGACAAAACCACATGTAGAAATAGTATTTGATTCAAAAATAGTATCATATGAATATATGCTCGACTTATATAGTGAACTAACCAAAGATGAAACAAACAGATGGAAGAGGGCCTTGAAGGATGGTGTTCGACTGAAAACAAGAAGAAATAAGGAGAAATGAATGTTGAATGACTCTTCACTTCTCTCCAAAGAGAATCTTGGAATTGAACACCTGAAAAAAGGATTAGACCCTCTAGCAATAATTAAAAGTCTGGTCGATGCAGTCTTATACACAGGTGCTAAAAATCAGTTGGAAGTCCAACACCTAAGATGGGAAAATAAAGAACTTAGGTAGCTACACATAAAAGCATTAAGAAGTAATCAGGTTTGATTGGTTCAACAAACAACAACGATTTTGTAGTGGGGACATGGAAAATTTAAGGAAGTACAACATTAATTAGAACTGGCCAACTCATAGGCAGCAATCCTCAATACAATACCTAGAAACTAGCCTTCATATTTTCCTCAACATACATCAATCTCAAATCACAAACAACAATAATTGTTGATCTAAGAAAAATAAGAGAACTGACCTCCGACAAAAAATGTAAAGTAGCCATATCAACCCACATTGCAAAAAGAAAAGGAAGTGGAAGAAAAATTGTCAAAACAAGAGAAAGAGTGGTTGAGAGAGGAAACTAAATCTCAAGCAACAATAATGAAAGCTATTAATCATCTTGACCAAATAAAAAGAAAAATTGAGGAATCCAAACAGAACTTCGACCAAAGGTCAATTCCTATACAAGAAGCCTCCTTGACCGACAAGCTGGATTTTCTAGGGAAACAAAAATCAGTGGGAATAGAGGTGCAATAATCCATTGAATAATGGAAGATGTTTTCACACCACTTGCAACAAATAGCTATGAGAATATATCAAACAACATTTGGAGGATTATCGCATATGTCTACATAACAATCGAAATCCACATTGAATTATCGACATAACTTCCATTTTTTCAATCGCACACCATCTGAGTCGAACATATTGACCACAAACCATTAAGAAAGAACTTTGGAGGTAGTCATTGAAGGATAAGAACAATCACATGTAAAATTTAAAATTAAACCTCTACGGAAAAATGTAAAAATGCATGAGTGGGAAATTCTTGAAGAAACACATGACCAAACTGTGTGTCCAGAAAGAAATCCATGAACCAACATGTGACATTTAATCAAATTTATTCCAGCACTTCTTGACATCATCATCCTCTTTCTTATAGTTCTTGTTTCTCATTCTCATATTGTAATATTTTCAAATCTGATATAGCCTACTAATGAAAACCTATTTGGGGGTTTCGGTAGAGTTTGTCAAAATTTTCATTGTAATAGCCACACTCCCCACTTGCTTAGGACAAGCAAGGAATTTAGGGGGGGTTGAGATGTTGTAGGGGCTAGTCGTCTCTTCTGACTAGACCTGTTGGTCGACTAGTATATCAAAGAAATGTGATATTTCTTTCCATTTCAAAGATTAATTTATTTTTTAGTTTTGTGATCATGATGATTATCAATAGGTGTTTCAGGAGGGTCCTTGGTTTTGGGGAAGTGAAGTACTTTTTATCACCCCTTGGCTTTTAGATTTTGATCTTAATAGTATGTCCATTACTCAAATGCAAGTTTGGGTTCGTCTCCCCAATTTTCCATTTATCAATTTTTGGGAATGAAGAAAACCTCATGTTCATTTTAGTTGACAATCCATTATAACAAGGACGAATCCATATATTCCTCAAGGGATAAATAATTATTATTTATTATTCATTGATATGGCATGAGATACAATGACATGCATATAAATACATGTAGGGATGATAAGTCATGTTCTTAGAAAAGGCTGGAACTTATAATTATTACATAGACTTATCATTGTCATGACTTATCAGTATTACATAGATTTATCGTTATTACATTATAATACTATATTGCATAATAGTTGTCCTATAACTACTATTACACTATATTTTCCTTGTGACTATTATGACATGATATTTATTTAGTATATTATGATAATAAATGTAATATACAGTCCCCCCCTTAAAAATGGTTTTTTCTTGAAGCATTTAATGGAAGAAAACTTGTGTCCTTTTCTTACCATGTAATTCCTTCTCATGATTTTTGGATTCTTGAAGTTGTGACAATTGATGATACAAGAGGATATGGTGCTCTAAGCATCGAGAATAATCGTTGAAATATAAGAATGCATAACCACCCTAATTCAATTTTCTATAAACATCGTGTGGAAACATATTCTATGATTTGGAAAATGATAAGATTCCACACTTGACCTTCTCTTCAATATAGGATCTTTACTTAGCTTCTCATATTGATTTTGTCTTTGGTTATCTTGTTGAATGATATGATGAATTTTATAATTTGGATGACAATAAGGAATCATTGTATATTACATATTTTTTTTGAAAACATCATCTTTTGATACTTCTTGTAACATACCTAGCCACCCACAGGCCGGCGTACGCTGCCTTCAAGCTCGCCCTTGGAATTATTTCTCTTACATATATCTTTTAAAATTTAAGGATGAATAAAATAAAATACTTTAACGTCATGCATAGCAATATCCGGCAAGCATGCATAGTCTAAAGATTCAATTAAACGATAATTAAATATACACAACGGAAATACATTCATATACATGTAAATGATACCATAACATAGAGCACTTATATTTATGGAAGATGAAACCAACTCGTTGTAGACCAAGGATGTTCCACCCAACCATAGACACTATTGTTCTAAATCTCAACAGCAGCATCACCCCCGAGCCAAGTCTATGAATCCACAAGGAAGGTTCCATAGTGTTACTTGGCTTCCGAAACTAGTCAGCACCCAAGCTCTCACAGGCTTCCCAAATCTCACAGTAATCCAAGTACCCAACTCTCTTATACCCAACTTGCACCACCCGAGAGAATGGACCTCCACCCTTCTCTGCCACGTGGTCCCTCAGGCAGTCCTTCTCCTTAATTCGGGCTCTAGCACAACTGGTCCAGAATCTCAATGTTGGAACTCTCAGGCCTTGAAGCTATGAGAAATGTTGGACACAGACCAACACATCTTAGACATGCAGCCTCAAGTCATAGTTGGATCACACCAGCGGCCACTACAGCCAACTATCCCATGGCTAATCTTCAGCAGTTCAGATCCCTTTCCTCGAGCGAAGACATATATGATGGATGGATCAATGAACGAAAAAGTAGGTGCATGGAGGTGCATGCATGAAAGTGAGTGAGGGATAGAATGGTGCGAATGAAAAGGTGAAGGAGAAGATGAGCCAATGACCACCCCCCCATCAGACCAGAGGGGGGTTTAAGTAACTTCATGGGGAAATCAAGAACCTCCTGGCCTTCCCCAAGAAGCTCACGTAAGTGATCCCCTCCCTTAGACAAAAAGGGTAATTAGAATAGGAATAAACACTTATCCCCTCAATCCCCCTCTCTTTTGGAATCATAGACCCCTATAACTCTAGTCCATCTAGCAACCAACCATGTATTTATTATTAATAATGATAAAAAACATTACATGTCTTGGGAACACTAGCCTTTTAATAATTGTTTGGGAACTATGGCCTCTTAGCATTGTAACAATACATTATTTAAAATGGGAGTTCAAAACCCGAGGTGTTACGTCCCCTCCCCCTTAGTTTGGCACTTTCCTTAGTGCATATACAAAATAGAGATCAAAATCTCAAATTTATTCAAAAAGCTATGGGTACTCTGCCCGGATGGCATATTCATGCTCCCAGGTATCATCTTCAGGGCCGTAGCAGGTCCACTAAACTTTTACCATCTCTATAACTCGATTATGGAGCATTTTGACTTTTTTGTCCAATACCCGCACTAGTTGAACCTGAAAATATCCCTCTGTCTCTACCTGAATCAGATGCCAATCAATAACATGGTTAGGATCATGTACATATTTATTTAGTAAAGAGACATGAAATACATTATGCACATTCATGGAAGTAGACAATGCAAGCATGTATGCAATTGGACCTATTATGTCCAATATTTCAAATGGACCACAGAATCTGGCTGTCAGCTTCGTACAAATATGCAATTTCAAAGAACTTTTCTTGGGCTTCACTTTCAAAAGTACATGCTCCCCTACTTTAAATTCTCTATCTTTCCTTTTCTTGTCTGCATAAACTTTCGGTCTATATATCCTAAGCTTCCTTTAAATTCTGCTTGATCTTGACCACTCGTTCTTCCATGTCCTTGAGAAAATCCGGCCCAAGTACCGCTCTATCTACTAGGTTGTCCCAGCGTACTTGAGTATCGCATTTCCTACCATACAAGGCTTCAAATGGGCTCGTTCTCAATGAATCTTGATACGCATTATTATATGCAAATTCAACCAAGTGTAAGTAATTTTCCCACTTAGATGGCTTATCCATCACAGACATTCTCAGCATGTCTTCAATTATTCAATTGACTCTCTCTATTTTTCCATCTGTCTAGGGATGATATGTTGTGATAAAGTTTAGATTTGTGACAAATCCTTTAAACAATCCCCTCCATAAATTGGAGGTAAACTTCATATCTCTGTCTGAGACAATTTTCCTAGGTATCCCATGCAACCTAAAAATTTCCTTCATGAAAATTTATGCAATATTAGCCACTGTATACGTTGTCTTCACAGGCACAAAATGAGAATCCTTTGTTAATTTGTCAATCACCACCATGATTGAATCATGTTGCTTATTCATTCTGGGTAATCCTGTGATGAAATCCATGGTGATCACTTCCCGTTTCTTCTCTAGAATTGGCAATGGCTGCAACAAACCCATTGGGTTCCTATGCTCAGCCTTTACCTTCTGACATTCCATACATCGAGAAATGTAATCAGAAACATCCTTCTTCATTCTCGGCCAAAAGAACTTGATTCTTACTGCTGTAATTTTTTTCCGGTAACTGGGATGTCTAGCATAAGGAACATGTGGCATTTCCATCAGTACCAAATTCCTCAGTTCTCTAGAACTAGGAACATAGATTCTATTTTTATGCATGAGTAGTTCGTCTTCCTTTATCTAATAGTCCTTTATTTTCTGTTGTACATCTCCTTGCTGTAAGTTTTCCTTTACCTATAGGTAATGTTGTTCTGTAACAATACCATCCAAAATTCTGCTCTTCAAGTCTGACTGATGCATACTGACAATAGTAGCATGCATGAGATGCACTCTTCTACTAAGTGCATAATCAACTTTATTCTCCTTTCCCTTGACATGCTTGATATCATATTCACTTAAAATTTCTAGCCATCTTGTTTTCTTGGCATTCAAGGTCGACTGTTCAAAAATATACTTCAGGCCAATGTGGTATGTCCTTAATTCGAATTTCTTTCCCATGAGATAATGCCTCGACATCATCAAGGCATGAACAATGGAAGCAAGCTCCAAGTCGTGTGTGGCATAGTTCCTCTCATGTTCCTTAATCTTTCTGGACTCATATCCAATGGCATGTCCATTTTGCGTGAGGACTCCCCCAAATCCTTCCTTACATGTGTCTGTAAATACCACAAAATGTTTGTTTGGGTCAACAATCTTTAAAACAGGTGCACTAGTAAGTAATTCCTTCAACAGATTAAAATTATTTTTTCACTTGAGTGTCCAATCAAATTTAGTTCCCTTCTTTTGCAAAGAAGTGATGAGATGAGCAATGTTAGAGAACCCTACTATGAACCTTCTATAGTATCCATCTAATCCCATAAAATATCTGATGTCTGACACATTTATGGGTGTTGGCCATCCTCTAATGGATTTTATCTTATCTGGATATATTGCTATGCCCTATTCTAAAACAATGTATCCCAAGTAATGGATCTTCTTTTGATAAAAAGAGCACTTACTCAACTTGGCATATAACCGATGTTCTCTCAATACTTGCAATACTAGTCTTAAGTGATGTTCATTCTCCTCTTCAGACTTAGAATAGATAAGTATGTCATCCAGGAATATTGTGAAAAAATTATCCAAATAATTAATAAATATACCATTCATTAAGCACATGAAGACAGTTGGTGCATTGGTCAGTCCAAAAGGCACCACTACAAATTCATAATGCCCATACCTGATCCTAAAGGTTGTCTTATGAATGTCTTCTTCCTTGATTCTTACCTGATAATATCCTTACCTCAGGTCAATCTTTGAGAATATATTTTATCCTCTTAGCTGATCAAATAGGTCATCAATTTGGGGTAAAGGATATTTGGTCTTTATAGTGTAATTGTTTAGCTATCGAAAGTCAATACACAGCCTCAAGGTTCCATCCTTCTTTTTGAAAAAAAGTATTGGTGCTCCCCATGGTGAAAGGCTTGGACATATGTACCCTTTCTTCAACAATTCCTCTAACTGCATTTGTAATTATTTTAACTCTGGTGTGCTCATTCTGTAAGGTTTTTTTGACATTGGGGCAGCTCCTGGCACTAAATCAATTGAGAAATATATCTCCCTTCTTGGTGGCAATCCGGGTATTTCTTGGAATACATATTCAAATTCCTATAGTACCAGGAAATATTTGACGCTTGGCCCCTTTCTATTATCTATATCTTCCATGTAAGTTGCATACAATTGACATCCCTTCATAAAACATCTTTTTAGTTGTAAGGCTGAAATCTCCCTTATAGAGATGGGTCTTGGAATTCCTTTCACAGTGCTTTGTTTTCCATTTCCATCAAGACATCTAAATGTCTTGTTATGAAAATCTAGGATAACATGATGCTTGTTCGACCAATCCATCCAAATCAGAATATCATAAGACCCCAATGGTATGATATTTAGATCAATACTAGTATTCATGCCATTAATACTTATGGAACAACTTCTGACCATATCATGGATTCTTCTTTTGGTTCCAATGGCTAACTGTACCAAACTTGCTTTTCCAAGTTTACTTTTCTCCAAATGTAATATATCCACTATCTTAGAATCAATGTAGCAATGACTTGCTCCTGAATCAATAAAAATAGAAATAGGTTGATTTATGATATTACCTTCCACCTCAATCATATTGGATTGGTACTCTGTTTGTTGATCATCTAAAGTTGCATAGATTCTTCCCATATCTTCGATTATTGTAGCCTCTTGGATGTTGTGCACAATATTCACTCGGTCCTGTCTATGTGAGAAATCCTTGTATAGGTGATCTACCTTGCATCCCCAGCATTGGATCGGTGGTCTTCCCCTTTCTCCCAAGGAATCTTCTTTCTTGAAATCCCCCTTAACATATTGATCTTGATGATTTCTATTAGGATCATTCCTAATGAAGGGAGGTTTGAATCCATTCCTCCTCTAATCAGACTTCACATTCTTCTTTTCCTTCCAAGATTTTTGCAGGGATTCTCTTCCCTGGCCTTGTTCATACAAGTATTTATCCTTCCTGATAGCTTCAGTCAAGGTCTTGGGTTCATCATATTTGATCTTTTCCTTATAAAAGGTTGGCAGTCCACTTAGAAATCTTTGTATTTTCACTTTCTCATCAACAATGAACCTAACATACTTTAACAATACCAAGAACTTCTTCACGTATTCTACCATAGTCATGCTTCCCAATCAGAGTTCAAAGAACTCCTACATTTTATTGCCATAGAAATTCTCTTAGAGGTACTCCTTCTGGAAGTACTTCTTGAACTGCTTCCAAGTGATCCTACTTTCATTAACATGTTCCACTTGCATTAGTTGGCTCCACCACATTCCAGCTTTCCCGTGTAAATGGTAGGTGGCAATCTTGGCTTCTAGGTTTGATTAATAGTTATGAGAATGAAAATATCTTTGGAGTCCAAGCAACCATGCTTAGACATCATCTTCCCTTTCTCTTTCACCATTGAAGGAAGGTGTCTTGAGCTTCCTCATCTCTCCTTGCAAACTATCTATCTCTTGTTTCCTTATTTGGTTTCTAATAGGAGACACCTCTGGACTTCTTACGGGATCTTCTGATGCATAAAAATTTCTTTCTATGTAAGGAGGTGAGTGGTGTCCATGAGCTCTTCTAGCAATTTTGGAATAACTGGCTCTTCCACGATCATACATTCTTTCATGGCACCTGCCTTCTTTCTCTTGTCTTGAGTTTGATCCCTTCTTTGTTTGTCTCTGCAACTGATTTAAGATATGCAACACTCGATCATTTATCTGACTTTACTCTCTCATTAGTCTCTCGTTGTCTTATTTGTATCTCTGCACTTCCATCTTCAGGCTTCATACCATTTCTAGTAATGTTTCCTTCTCTCCTTTTCCCTTGCATCCATTGGAATCTATATCTACATTACCAACTCTAGTATTCTGGCCTTTGGCCTCCTTATCATGACTAGAGGCTCCCTCACCTTATTCCATTTCCTCAATACACATCTTGAGTTGATGTGCTTAAGCCCCTTAATTCTGCAAAATGTGCAAGCGACCATTTTGTTAGAATTATGCATATGATAAAAAAAATTGCCAAACCATGCTATAGGTTTCTTTCTTCTTTTTTTTTTTTTCATGGAGATCATATCCCCATTCTTCTAAAATAACAATGTCCTATTATCCTTGGCCGACACAGAATCTCATCCTGCGCATGAACTTCCTTAAAACCACCTTCCTAGGTGACCATGACTAGAAACCGTGGCAAAATCCTTCCTTAGCACCTTTCTATCTCAAAGAAAACCAATTCGGCCCTTATCCCTCTTTCCCTCAGCTCTCAATATTTATATGACCACATCCACGACCCTATGCTTAGCTAAAAAATATCTTTTCCAGAGCTTCGGGACTTCGAAACTTTTAGCCAGGACAGGATCAATGGTCCTTGCCCTCTTTCATAATCAATGATCGAGATCCACTTTGGGACTCTGTGCTTTGGGGGTCTCAACTTTCCCCGCTTGCTTCCTCCTAGAATTTGTTTACCCAGATTTCATGATCTGTTGATGGGTGTCCTGCCATGGATCAGTGGTTGTGAATCGCTTTGGCTCTTTGCACTTCGGAAGTTTCAAACCTTCCTCTTGCACTTTCTCCCAGAGTGCTTTCACTCGAAGTCGATGATCCTTCGACGTGTGTCTTTTGGAATCAACGGTCGATACGTACTCTGGCCTTTGGGCCTTATGGAGTTTTTGAACCAACACAAACTATCACATCTTTCCCCTCCAGAGTGTCGAGTCTCCCAACTGCACGATCTATCGCCACGTGGAGAAATACTAGAAGAAAACACGTGGCCCAATCAGGGGGTGACACGTGTCACATTCCAAATGAATTTTCAATACTCTAAATGCTCAAAACTTACTGACATGTGGCACACATTCCATGTGTCCATGTCATCCCAGGTGATGTTCACAAGCCACGTCACTTCAGAAATTTCAGGGTCCACATCACCTCCTGGTGACGTCATCGTGCCCCATCACTTTGACTCTTTGGGCTTCGGGACTTCAGGAGTTTCCATGCTAGCACACTTCCAATTCTCCCAAACTCCACATTCCCTAACTAGCCAATCTATCATCATGTGTCCTCCTGGATCGGACAACTAATATTTACTTCGGGTCTTCACTCGGAGTCCATGTATTTGCACCGTGTGTCCTCCTTAATCCGACGACTATGATTTCTTCAGGTCTCCGAACTTCAAAAATCTCAAATTTCAAAAATTATCTGTCCCCACTGGATTTTATTCGAAGCCATGGATCTCGTGACATGTGACTCTTAGAAGATCAATGGATGATAATTTTTTGGGTCTTTGGGTTTCGGAAATCTCAAATTTCAAAACCTCCTCATAGTACATGGGATTCTACTACGTGTCCTCTTGAATCAGATGGTCGAGATTTACTTCGACTCTCCGTCTCTTCAGGATTCAGGAGTCTCAAATATCCACTAAAAACCTCTCGAACAGATTTCTCTGGAGTTACTAATCTGCTGACACATAACCTCTTGGTGATCTACAGTCAGGATCTACTTCGGACGATCCGATAGTCGACGTTTACTTCGGGTTTCCGGCTCTTCGGTCTTCGGGAATTTCAACTCTCAATTCCTCCTTGCTCGCTCTTTCTCGGAGTGCTTTCACTCGGAGCACATGGTCAGTAGACGCGTTTCCTTCTATGGATCGACGATCCCTAGCTAATTTGACTATTTGGACTTTCGAGGTTCGATCCCTAACCTGTCACATCATTTCATGCCTTTCAATTTGCGGGGGCACATATCAATGGTTTGGAGTAACCCACTTTTCTCCCTGCAATTCTCTTGATGCTGACACGTAACCCCTTGGGGAAACCGTGGTTTGGATTGCAGGACCTCCTTGGGAAATTATCTCCCTGTAATATCCCCGACCACCCATGGCCGAGCCACGCTACGCCAGAGAACACTTTCATTCTCTCACTACGGAACATATTGTGACCTACCCAACAACCAAATGAACTATTCCACATAAAATATTTATTTTAACTGCATGCAATTAGAAATATATACACGCAGAACTCTTGCGAAATCCTTATATATAAAACATAAACATACAAATACATCTATAAATGCACGAATCCATATTGAAACAACAGTAAACGCATACATGCAATATATACACGAAATACCCATAACTATAAACACAGTTATAAATCATACACATGATAAATTCATAAAATAAACGCATAAATAACAATGCAGCATGTAATTTTATCACACAATTAACACGTTTCTTTTTAAGAATATCACCAACTGCGTGCAGACCTTCCATGAACCTCCCATCCTTAGACCACACTATTCATCACTCTCAACAGTGAGTCACCCTGAGCTGGGACTAAACTCCACTGGGTAAAAGGTTCCTAACCAGGCTAATGGCTCATGGAAAACAAGAAAGACTCTATCACAGGTGCCTACTCAAACTAACAGCCTACAGCCTCTCATTCCCCACATGCCTGTCCCACCCTAGGACGTGTGCCCCTTCTTTTCTCAACAGTCCTTCGGCTACCCCACTTTCCTTCCAGGGCTTCAACAACAGTCCAGACAGGATGTCTCAGATCCCTATAGTTGTAGTTTAGCACCTTCAGGAAATCAATTCCCAACAATTCTCTCACCCAAAGAGAAATTGTTCACGGGCCTAAAAACCCACCTCTTCAATATCCCATGGCCCTAAAAACCTGCTTCTTCAGTATCCCATAGCCCTGACAACCTGCTTCTTCAGTCCATCTTCCCAACTAACAAGCTACACCAACCTTCGTGGCCATGGATACAAGCTCGGTATAGTGACATAAAGTACGGAGGATAACTGACTACGTGAGTGAAAATGGTCATGGCATCATGGATGAATGATGAAAGGAATCATGGAATAGATGATCATAAGAATGATGGGGAAGTGTGAAAATGAGCTAAGTCCCAACAATATGTATGCATGTCCCCAACTTGACACTTGTCATGTTGGTATCTACTTTGGCCCACTTGTCCCCAACTTTGGAACTTAGGATAAAATAATTATCCATACTTTATGTTTTAATACATATTAATATAATATTCCTTTTTGGCTAAAGCTCCCTAGATTATCCCCTTTCCTTAACTTAGCCCCTCCCTTTCCATAACTAGTGGAGTTTAGTCCCCCATCTCTTTTATCATGGTCGGTTTGCACGCAACGATGTATTTTATATTAAATATGAGACATGTACAAAAATAGGCACACTGGCCTTTAACATCTAGGCTCTTTGGCCTAATCAAAACATAAGCATCCTAGCTTATAATAACTGGCTCAGTAGACTATAAAACATATCATATACACAAAGGCTCCCTGGCCTCAACATTGCGCACACTTAAGATGTTGCGCGTGGTATCCTGGAATGTGCACACTTCCTCATTTTATTGAGCAGTACATGCGTGCACTATAACATGAAATGTGCATACAAAAATGATATCAAAAAAGCTCACCAGCTTAAGTACATTTGTATTTACATTTACAATTGGGTTCGGCCTTAGGGATATTACAATCCCCTCCCCTTATTTATGCACTGTCCTCAATGCATCATGTACCCATGTACAACTAAATTTCAAAAATCCTCAAAAAGATGTGGGTATTATGTCTGCATTTCATCCTCATGCTCCCAAGTAGTGTCCTCAGGACCGTACCAGGTCCATTGGACCTTTACAAGCCCTATGGATCGATTTTGGAGCTGTTTGATTTTCCGGTCTAGAATGTGCACCAGATGCACTTGAAAAGTGCCTTCTTGCTCCACCTGAATCACATTCCAATCAATAACATGATTAGTATCAGGTATCTATTTCTTTAGCAATGATACATGGAATACATTATGAATAGACATAGAGGCAGGCAATGCAATCATATAAGCTAATGGACCAATCCTCTCTAGGATTTCAAACGGCCCAAAATAGCAAGCTGTCAACTTTGAACAATTTCACAACTTCATGGAACTTCTGTTGGCTTTCACGTTCAAGAATACATGGTCACCCACTTTAAATTCCCTGTGCGTTCTTCCCTTATCAGCATATCTTTTTTGCCTGTCTTGGGTAGCCTTTAAATTTCATTTTATTTTCAACATTTTCTCTTCCATTTCCCTGAGCAATTTTGGCCTAACCACTGCTCTATCTGTTGGGTTATCCCAGCTTACCAATGTGTTTCACTTTCTGCCATAAAGTGCCTCAAATGGGCTCATCTTTAGATATTCTTGGTACCCATTGTTATAAGCAAACTCTACCAAGTGTAGGTAGTCTTCCCATTTTGATGGTTTATCCATCACATACATCCTCAACATATCTTCAATCACCTGACTCACCCTCTTTGTTTTTTCATCTGTTTCTGGATGATAAGTTGTACTAAAGTTCAAATTTGTTCCAATCTATTAAGTAATCCCTTCCAAAATTTTGAGGTAAATTTTGGATCTCTGTCAGAAATAATTGTCTTGGGTATACCATGTAATCTAGCAATTTCCCTCATATAAACATCAACAATGTGCATTGCCTTGTGAGTGAAATTAACTGGAATAAAATGGGCAGCTTTAGTAAGCTTATCCACCACTACCATGATAGAATCATGTTGCTTGTTTCTTCTGGGCAGTTTGGTAATGAAATCCATGGTTACAACTTCCCATTTCCACTCAGGAATGGGTAATGGTTGTAGCAAACCAGATGGGTTTCTATGCTCGGCCTTAAATTTTTTACATTCCAAACATCTGGCAATAAAATCAACAACCTCTTTCTTCATGCCTGGACAACAATATTGGCTCTTAACAGCTGCAATAGTTTTCTGATATCTTGGGTGCCTAGCATAAGGCACATTATGCATTTCTCTCAATATCATATTTTTCAACTCCTGGGAATTTGGTACATAAATTATGCCCTTGTACATGAGAATTTCATCTTTATCTAGCTTGTATTCTTCAATTTTTTGTTGCAAATTACATTGTTGTAGTTTTTCCACTAAATCCTTGTATTGTAAATCTGATTTGGCAATCTCTATAATTTTGTGTTTCAAATCTGATTGATACATGCTAATGGTTGTAGCATGCATTTCATGCACTCTTCTACTGAGTGCATCAACCACTTTGTCCTCTTTCCCCTTGATATGCTTTATATCAAAGTCATATTCGCTTAGAAATTCTAACCATCTACTTTTCCTAGCATTTAAAGTTGGTTGATCAAACAAATATTTCAGACCATTGTGGTCTGTCCTCATCTCAAACCTTTTCCCCATGAGGTAGTGTCTCCATTTCCTCAAGGCATGTACTATGGTTGTTGACTCCAAATCATGAGTGGCATATTTTCTTTCATGCTCCTTCAACTTCATTGATTCATAACATATAACAAACTCATTTTGACTGAGGACTCCACCAAGTCCCTCTTTACATGCATCTGTGCATACAATGAAGTCTTCATTTGGGCCTGTTATCCATAATATTGGAGCACTTGTTAATAATTGTTTCAAGTGTTGGAAATTCTTTTCACAATCCAATGTCCACTGAAACTTCACACCCTTTCTTTGCAAGGAAGTGATTGGGTGTGCAATCTTTGAAAATCCTTCTATAAATATCCTATAGTATCCTGCAAGGCCCATGCATGATCTCACCTCTATCACATTCTTTGGCACTTCCCATTCTCTAATGTCTTCTATCTTCTTAGGATCCACTGTTATCCCATCCTTTGAAATGATATGACCCAAATGGTGAATTTGCTTCTGATAAAATGAGCACTTGCTCAATTTGGCATACAATTGATGCTCCCTTAATACTTGCAAAACCATCCTCAAGTGATGTTCATGCTCTTCCTCTGACTTGGAATATATGAGAATGTCATCCAAAAAGACAATGAGAAACTTGTCTAAATATTCTCGGAAAACACCATTCATTAAGCACATGAAAACAACTAGTGCATTTGACAACCCAAATGGAACCACTGTGAACTCATAATGACCATACCTTGTCCTGAAAGCGGTCTTGCTGATATCTTCCTCTTTAATCCTTACCTGATGGTATCCTGACCTGATATATATCTTTGAAAAGATCTTTTCATCCTTCAATTGATCAAAAAGATCATCAATCCTTGGCAGAGGATACTTGTTCTTAATAGTCACTATTCAACTTTCTAAAATCAATGCACAATATTAATGTTCCATCTTTCTTCTTCACAAACAAGACTGGGGCACCCCAAGGTGACACTACCCCTTCTTCAGAAGCTCTTCAAGTTGCATTTGCAACTCCTTCAGCTCTGGTGTACTCATTCTATAAGGAGTCTTTAACACTGGAGTTGCTCCAGGCATTAGATTTATAGAGAAATCAATTTCCCTCCTTGGGGGTAGTGTTGGTACCTCCTTGAACACATCTTCAAAATCTTCCAGTAATGCATAATCTTCCAAATTTGGCACCTTATCTTTAGGTGTCTCATCCATATGAGTTGCAAATATTTGACACACTTTTCAGTAACATTTCTTCAACTACAATGCTGAAATCTCTCTGATGGTTACTACACTGGGAATTCCCTGCACTTTCCTTAGTTTCCCTTCCTCATCTAAGAAAGTAAATGCTTTGTTATGACAGTCTAGGAGAGAATGATGTTGGTCCAACCAATCCATCCCAATTAGACAGTCATAGGAACCTAAAGCCAAGATGTTCAAATCTTCCCAAGTGTTCATTCCATTCATGTCCATAAGACATGACTTAACCATCTCATTAACTTTTCTTTTGGTTTTTGTAGCCAGCCACACCAACCAAGATTTCCCATGCTTGATTCTTGGAAAATTCAAACTTTCCACCATCTCAGGATCTATATAACTATGAATAGATCTTGAATCAATTAAAATAGAAATGGTTTGGTTGTTGATCATACCTTCCACTTCAATCATATGTGACTGATAATCTGCTTGCTTGTTGTCTAGGGTTGCATAGATCCTGGGTACCTTTCTGCCCATGTCCTCCACTGTTTCATCTTGTTGTACATTGTGAATAGTCCTCCCTTTCCACCTTTGTGAGGAAAATCTATGAACATGTGATCCCCTTTACAACCCCAACATTGAATCGGTGGTTTCCTTGGCCTCTGACTCCTTGTTTCAATCATTTTGGGTTCTTTAGGAGTTTGATGTCCCTGAGGATTGTTTTTGAAGAATGGTGTCTTATATCCCTTCTTCCTCTGATCCACCTTGAATTTATTTTTGTCTTAACAAGCGTTTTGGAATGTTGGCCTTGATTTTTGTTGATCATATAGGCATTTAGCTCACCTTATGTTCTCCTCCAATGTCTTCAGATCATCATACTGTATTTTGTCACTGATAAATGATGGAAATCCACTAAAATACCTTTGAATCTACATTGTCTCATCCTTGATGAAAGAGACATACTTCAGCAGTTTTAAAAACCTTCTCTAATATTCATCAATGGTCATACTCCCAATCTTGAGTTCAAAGAAATCTTTCATTTTCTTGTCATAGTATCTCTTAGTCGAGTATTTCTTCTCAAAATACCTCTTGAATTCTCTCCAAGTAACACTTTTCTCTTTAATGTGTTTCACCTACACAAGCTGATCCCGCCACATGGATTCCTTTCCCTTGAGTTGATAGATGAAAATTCTACCATCTGCATGAGAAGAATAATTATGAAATTGAAAATAATTTCTCATGCCCAGCATCCATGTCTCTGCATCTTCATCCTTCTTGTGCTCACCATCAAAAGTAGGAGATTTGATTTTGTTCATTTCTCCTTGTAGTTCATCCAACCCATAACTCTTATGCTTCCTGACAGGGGATGGACTTGAGATGATGTGTTCCCTCTTATTAGAATGCCTTGGGGAGTGATGGTGATGTCATCTAACACTTCTTGATTTTATTTTCTCATCGTGAAACTTGTGACTTCCCGATTTGCTCGAGCCACTCTCCTTATCCAATTTATTTTCTATTATGTTCAATTTCTATAATAACTTCATGTTGAAGTCATCCTGCTGCTCCTTGGCTCTCATAAGCCTTTCATTATCATCCTTATGGATTTGGACATCCTTCTGCAAATTTTTAATGATCTCTGTCATATTCATGTTTTCATTCCTTTCTTCTCCATCTCCATTGGAGTTTGTTCATTCAATGCTCAAATGGACATCCATCCCTCTGAATTCATCTTCCTGGCTATAATTCCCTTGTGCCTCTTCCATTACTCTGGACTCTAAGTTGATACTGATCTAGTTGTTGTTAACTTTGCAAAATGTGCATCCAACAAAACTTTGTCAGGCTAACTGTTTCAACAATTTCATGAAAATATGAACCATTTTGGTTCAATAATATATATCAAAAATCTTTCTTCTAATTTCCTAGAAATTTGAATGCCTTGATCAATTTTTTGGGTGGACAATTATATTCCACTATCCAATACCTTTCCAACGCCTTCTCACTTGCTTAATTCTGAGTCTTGAGCAGAAATTTATGGCTCCATGGAGCTAGTTGGGTCTTATAATTTACCCTTCATTGTTTTTGTTGTATCTTCACCCTTCAAACAACTTCGCACATGCAAATTTCAATCTGTGCACCCATATTTTCCATGTGTTGCAACATCACAAGGTAAATCTTGATTTTTGCACTTTAAATCCACTGTGTATCACTTCTTTGCCACGCCAATAACTTGTGCGCACTTTTGTATCGCGCGCTAATATCTACCACGCACAGTTTTGGTTATTGCAATATTACCCATTGCGCGCAGTTTTTTTTTTTTTTTTCGTATCACACACTATGTTCCGCGTGAAATTCACTCTATGTGTTTCACCATGCCAAGTTTAGTATGTCTCCACCACGCATCAATACTCTGTGCGCACCATACTAAACTGTCACGTGACAACATATACCCGTATTGTGCGCGCGCCAACCAAACTCCTCTACGCTCTGCCAATACTGCATACACCCTACGCGCCATTATTGTGTGTGTGTACACCACATGCACCTTCTTATGTGTGTGCACTCTGCGCAATTCTAAATTTAGTGCGCGCACCCACACACCAATTTTTTTTCCGTGCGGCGTCAAAATTTTATGGGCGCACCCTCACACCATATTTTTCCGCATGTACTAAAGTTTTAACGCATGCACCCACATGCTATCATTTTTATGCGGAGCACCAAAATTTAACAACAACATCAGCACACCAATACCTTTCCACGTAGTGCTAAATTTTACCTATCCCGAGCTTTTCACTGTGCCACATAAATTTTTGGTGCACCCAACTGCGCACATTCACCTTTATGCACATCGATTCCTCGTGAATTCCGCTGCAGAAATTGGGGATTTTTCCCAATTCACCATAGACATTATGAAACTATGAAATTCGTTCAATTTCACCCTGATAACACTAGATCAACCTCTGTAACAACAGATCATTGTGGGTTGACATTTCTGGAACAATTTTTTTTTTTTTTTCCAAACTCAATTCACAAATTGGGAATTCTAATTATAAAACTCGCTCCAACTGTCATGGATTCACTATAACTTCAAATTTGACCAATTCCAGGTCCGAATTTCCTAGAACATATATCAAATCAATAATATCTCATCACTTGGTTGGATTTCTCCATTTTCTCATGAATTCAACCATAGAAATTGGGGCTTTTCCCCATTTCCACCCAGTTGTTGTTACTTTTTACCATGGACGCTCTACAAACTGAAATTTAGCCACTTCGAAATAAATCCTCTGTGACAATTTTCTTCAACTCAAATTTCTCGGCCCATACAGGCTCAGTGTTTTAAAGTGAGGCTCTAATACCATATTGTAACGTCCTCAACCACCCATGGTCAGGCCACGCTATGCCAGAGAACACTTTCGTTCTCTCACTGCAGAACATACTGTGACCTACCCAACAACCAACTGAAATATGTCACATAAATATATTTATTTTAGCTGCATGCAATTAGAAATATATGCACATAGAAATCTTGTCGAAGCATTATATATAAAACGTAAACATAAAAAAACATCTATAAATGCACGAATCCATACTGAAATAACAGTAAATGCATACATGCATCATATACAGGAAATACCCATAAATATAAACATAGTTATAAATCATACACAGGATAAATTCATAAAATAAATTTGTAAATAACAATGCAGCATGTAATTTTATCACACAGTTAACACTTATCCTTTTAAGATTATCACCAACTACGTGCAAACCTTCCACGAACCTCCCAGCCTTAGAACACACTATTCATCACTCTGAAGAGTGAGTCACCCTCGAGTTGGGACTAAACTCCACTGGGTAAAGGGTTCCTAACTAGGCTAATGACTCATGGAAAACAGGAAAGACTCTGCCACAGGTGCCTACTCAAACTAACAGCCTACAATCTATCATTCCCCACATGCCTGTCCCACCCTAGGAAGTGTGCCCCTTCTCTTCTCAATAGTCCTTAGGCTTCCCCACTTCCCTTCCAGGGTATCAACAACAGGCCATATAGGAAGTCTCAAAGCCCTGTAGTTGTAGTTTATCACCTTCAGGAAATCAATTCCCAACAATTCTCTCACCCAGAGAGAAATTTCTCACGGGCCTAACAACCCACCTCTTCAATATCCCACATGCCTGACAACCCACTTCTTCAGTATCCCATGGGCCTGACAACCCACTTATTTAGTCCAGCTTCCCAGCTAACCAGCTACACCAACCTCTGTGGCCATGGATACAAGCTCGGTATAGTGACCAAAAGTATGGAGGATAACTAACTGCGTGAGTGAAAATGGTCATGGCATCATGGATGAATGATGGAAGGAATCATGGAAAAGATGATTGTCAGAATGATGGGGAAGAGTGAAAATGAGCTAAGTCCCAACAATATGTATGCATGGCACCAACTTGACACTTGTCATGTTGGGAGCTACTTTGGCCCACTTATCCCCAACTTTGGAACTTAGGATAAAATAATTATCCATACTTTATGTTTTAAGAAATATTAATATAATATTCATTTTTGGCTCAAGCTCCCTAGCTTAGCCCCTTTCCTTGACTTAGCCCATCCCTTTCCCTAACTAGTGTATTTTAGTCCCCCGTCTCTTTTATCTTGGTTAGTCTTCGCTCAGTGATGTATTTTATATTAAATATGAGACATGTACAAAAATAGGTGCACTGGCCTTTAACATATAGGCTCTCCGGCCTAATCAAAACATAAGCATCCTAGATTATAATAAATGGCTCACCAGCCTATAAAACATATCATATACATAAAGTCTCCCTGGCCTCAACATCATGCACACTTAAGATGTTGTGTGCGGTATCCTAGAATGTGCACACTTCCTCATTTTATTGTGCAGTACATGTGCGCACTATGCCATGAAATGTGCATACAAAAATTATATCAAAACAGCTCACCAGCTTAAGTACATTTGTATTTACATTTAAAATTGGTTTTAGCCTTAGGGATATTACACTCCCATGCCACTTGGTTCCTTGCAATGCCTCCTGCCCGTTGATCTCCCTCTCCGATGGGATCTCAAGGTTGTGACCTTAACCCTTTCTCCCTTTTCATCGGACGACCCATGTTCTCCTGTCCTCTGATCCAACGATCCCGGATCTCTCCTGATCCTACAGTAGCGATCGCTCTCAAATTCGAAACGGGCGGTCACGATCCTTCAAAACCCTTACACAGGTCTTTGACATTCTATCTCCCACGTATATTTTGCAATGCCATTCCTCCTGATCTTTTCAACTCCACATTCAGAATTCTATCTCAACCCTAAGACTATGACCAATAGACCCGACCCATATCGGTTCGGTGTTTCAACCAGAAGCTTTGATACCAAACTGTAACATACCTAGCCACCCACAGGCCAGGGTATGCTACCTTCAAGCCTTCCCTTTGAATTCTTTATTTTACAGATACCTTTTAAATTTAAGGATGCATAAAAGAAAAGACTTTAATGACATGCACAACAATATCCAACAAGCATGCATAGTCTAAAGATTCAATTAAACGATAATTAAATATACACAATGGAAATACATTCATATACATGTAAATGATATCTTAACAGAGAGCACTTATCTTTATGGAAGATGACACCAACTGGCTGCAAACCAAGGACGTTCCACCCAACCGTAGACACTAATGTTCCAAATCTCAACAGCAGTGTCACCCCCAAGACAGGGTTGTGAATCCACAAGGATGGTTCTAGAGTGTTACTTGGCTTCCCAAACTAGTTAGCACCCAAGATCTCACAAGCTTCCTAGCTCTCACAGCAATCCAAGTACCCATCCTGCACCACCTGAGAGAATGAACCTCCACCCTTCTCTTCCACACAGTCCCTCAGGCAGTCCTTCTCCTTAATTTGGGCTCCAACGCAACTGGTCCAGAATCTCAATTCTGGAACTCTCAGGACTCACAGCTCTGAGAAACACTGGACATAGGCCAATGCATCTTAGACATTCGGCCTCAGGTCATGGCTAGATCACCCACTACATCCAACTATCTTGTCGCTAATCTTCAACAGTTCAGCTCACTTTCCCCTAGCCAAGACGTGAATGACGGATGGATCAATGAATGGGTAAGTGGGTGCATGGAGGTGCGTGAGGAATAGAATGGTGTGAATGAAAAAGTGAAGGAGAAGACGAGCCAATGACCACCCCCCCATCAGAGCAGAGGAAGTTTTAAGTAACTTCGTGGGGAAATCAAGAACCTCCTGGCCTTCCCCAAGAAGCTCACGTAACTGATCCCATCCCTTAGACAAAAATGGTAATTAGAATAGGAATAAACACTTAGCCCCTCAAGCCCCCTCTCTTGTGGAATCATAGCCCCCTATAACTCTAGTCCTTGTCCATCTAGCAGCCAACCATCTATTTATTATTAATAATGATAACAAACATTACATGTATTGGGTACACTAGCCTTTTAACAATTGTTTGGGATTTCTGGCCTCTCAGCATTGTAACAATACATTATTTAAAATGGGGGTTCAAAACCCGGGGTGTTACACTTCTGATAATATGTTGGATGATAAGATTTTGTTTGGATCTGTATTGGTTCCTTTTTTCCATAGTCTGGGTTTTTACAATTGATGACTTCTCTATTTCCATAGAATCAATCATCGTTTCTTTATCCATCATTAATTCTTTGTTGGTATTTTTCTTTAGTATTTCTTGTTGTGACTTATTTTCGTCCTTAAGATTCTTAATTCTTGTAAGTAGGTTTCGATTATGATTTTTAGGCATGAAAGTTTTTCATTTTTTTCCTGATATGTTCTTCTTGAATTTCCTCTCAAGATATTCCTTCTCTTTTCTATTTTTTTATTAAACTACTTCATAGCCTATGTCTTCTTGATTTGTGCAAGTAATTTTAACTATGGTCTTTTCGGTGAGACATTTCTCCATCTTTATCTCCAATAACTTTGTCAAATTCTTTTTGCATATTTTGCACTAAATTTTGATTATCTTATAGGATCACCTTTGAGATATCTTTAAGGTCTTTTGATGTTACTAAATCTGAATCCAATGTAATTTCCTGTAATGTTATCTTCTTCTTCTTTTTATAGAAGAATGTCAAAAAATTATTCTTTATGTTTAAAATATCAAAGTCCCCAAGGTTTCCATCTAGGGTGAACACAAAATTGTGTCACCATCAATGCTCAACGAGGATTTAATATTGAAATTGTGATACACAAGTATAATCTCTAATGTTCAATTGTAAATTCCTTATGTTATAATTTTTTATGTCCCAAAAATCTAGCTTTTCTATTATATATGACTCAAGAATAAATAATTGGTTAGACAAGTTGGTACTAACATAATTATTACTTTCAACGAGAGCAATAGAAATAGTAATATCCTTCCCAGCAAGTGTACATTTGATTTGAAGTATCGTTGAATGATAATTTCTTGTGGTTTGAGTAAATCTTCCTATTTGATCATTATTAGACTCAATTTTATTTTCTCCTGATTTTCATGATATTTCACTTAATCTTAGACACTATATAAATTAGGGATTATTTTTATAATACCCTTTTTAATTGAACTTTGGAATATAAGTTTGATAATAATATTTGGCCTTCATAAGAATATATCTTAAGAATGTGAATACCTTCACCATTTATTTACTTTAACAAGAAAATCTCTTATGAACTTTAATATTTCATCCTTTGCCAATATTCTCATGGTATTCATCTTTTATTTACAACTTTTCTCGTTATTCAAGTTACCAATATTTCCCCCCTTTTTTTCACTTTTACATGACTCCTTATATACTTGTATTAACTTGGTCATCTCTCACATTGTTTAAAATTGTTTTCCTCGTGTAATAATTCCTCCACATAAAGATTCAATCTGTCTTTCTTCATAATCCTGATATGTTGTATAACCTTCCTTTAAGTTGTCAAATAATATATATATGATTGACTTGATAGTTCTTCACGTGTTCTTCAAAACACTTGGAAACATCCCTTTTTGGTTACTTTTTCTTACCATGTACGTGACAATTGACTTGACAATTCACTTTACTTATGCCAACTATGAAATCTTTGTTTGGATTGATACTTATTTATGTGCACTTTTAAAGATACTTGGAAACTTCCCTTTTAATTATGTTTTCTTACCATACACATGACAATTAAATTTACTTATTTCCAACTATGAAGGCTTGTTTCATTTAAACTTCTTCACGTGCACTTTAAAAATAAATGGATAACTTTTTTTCTTCTCCTCTTCTTTTTTATTTATTATGATAAAAAAGAGTGGGCCACTAGCCTAGATATTATTTGCAGAACTTCTTTTATTTTTATTTTTTTTATATGCCACTGGAAAAATAAACTTGATCACAATTCAACAAAACAACCAAAAAAATAATACTTGACCACATGCCAATGGAAAAAATGCTATAATACCATTTGAACCAAACCTCTTGGTTACTTCACTTGAGAATCCATTATAACATGGACGAATCCATATATTCCTTAAGGGATAAATAATTGTTATTTATTATTCATTGATATGTCATGGGATACAGTGAAGTGCATATAAATACATGTAGAGATGATAATTTATGTCCTTGGAAAAGGTCATGACTTATCATTATTACATTACAATGACTATATTACATAATAATTTTCCTATAACTATTATTACATGAGATTTTCCTTGTGACTATTATGACATGATATTTATTTAGTATATTATGATAATAAATGTAAAATACCTCAGGTATATTATAGAGATTGTTGGGAATAGTTTGGGTACTTACATAAGATCTGATTTTTAAAGAGTTGTAGAGGATTTATGTACATACATGCATATTTTTGTGTAGATAGATCTTAGTAAGGGTCATCTAAACAAAATGATTCTCAGATGGGAAAAAAAAGTAAATACGCACAAATATTGAATGATGTGAATACAATATTTAGATGCAAGATCTGTCATCTTCCAACACATTTACAAGCTACTTGCCCCCATGCTTGAGCCCATCCCCCTAGGGAAAAAAGGACCAAATTAAAATCAAAGAGATGGAATTTTCTGGAGGAATTGAGTTCTGACATTGATATTGATTAGAATGAGGTAAGTCAACAACCAAATATTTTTGTTGATCAGAATGAGGTAAATCAACAACCTCATGAAAAGTAAATGGATGCCCCCATGCTTGAGCCCATCCCCCTAGGGGGAAAAGGACCAAATTAAAATCAAAGAGATGGAATTTTTTGGAGGAATTGAGTTCTGACATTGATATTGATTAGAATGAGGTAAATCAACAACCAAATATTGTCATTGATCGGAATGAGGTAAATCAACAACCAAATATTTTTGTTGATCAGAATGAGGTAAATCAACAACCTCATGCAAAGTAAATGGATACAGGGATTACCTCAAGGAGGTAGGTCATGGTAGCTAAAGTCTCTCTAGGTGGAACGAAAAGGCGACAAGAAACTGATAACTCCATTTCAAATAAAAAATTGGCTCCTTCTAAGAATCTTGATATCCCTCTTTTTTATTCATAATTAGTTATTATTACTCTTATAGTTGTTAGGTGGAAAGAAGTTTAAAAAAATGATGAAGAAAAAAAAAATATTGAGGGTTATTTTTTAAAATGAAAGAGATGGCATGTACATTAATTATGTACTTTTAATCTTTCTAATGAAGTTTGCACCTATACTTTTACAAGTGTAGTATGTACATTTGTAATTACTTTATTTTGTATTGTGCTTTGAGCATCTATACTCTTGCAAGTGTAGTATGTTTTTGTAATTGATTTATTTTTCATTGTGCTTTTAGAACATGAAAAAAGTGTTTTTTATTATATAATGCAATAAAAATTGAGATTTTTTTCTAGGAAAAAAGGAGGAAAATATCAATTCTACTCATGTTCCATGGTAACATAAGAAAATATCCTCTAGTCCCTGACAACATTTCATGATTTTAAACAACTAGAAGTATTAACCAAATTCTTAGCATTTTCAAAATTGGACATCAAAACATCATTAATCTCTTCTTTAACCATATTGTGTCCCATTCCTAATGATTACAAATTAAAATATCTTCAATGCATTGTAGAAAAGAACAGGAATCTCTAGTCAAAATTCCAAGTTTGTAAAATTTATATTAAGATATATTCTTAGAAGCACAATATGGTCGATATTTATTAGATGTGATTGCATAGTAGTTTTTCAAATGGATCACATAATATTTAAAGTTTGAGAAATAATTTTTTTTATCTTATTATATATTGATCTCAATTATTTTATACTTTAAATTGTTTCATTCAAGATTTATATGGCAGTTGTTTACTTAGAAGAAAATATTTTTTTACTAATCTTTATATTAACAAATTGACAACTTTTCTTAAAACCATTATAAAATACATTCAATTTATTTTACACTTATACTTTAAGATTAAACACTATACGTTTATTTTTTTGAAAATTGATATAATTTGATCACATTTTTCAAAAGATTGTGATTTTTTTAATTTTTTTTGTAAGCTATAATTTGTAATACCTTTTGTAAACAAAAATCAAAATACATATCAATAGACCTAATGCTAGGGATTC
Organism: Picea engelmannii; assembly: GCA_009831015.1. Lineage (NCBI taxonomy): Eukaryota > Viridiplantae > Streptophyta > Pinopsida > Pinales > Pinaceae > Picea > Picea engelmannii. Next base: position 644,727 of record ML780243.1, read on the forward strand.
CATTATAGGAAACCAACTGCAAGAGCAGGTTTGAATTTTTTGTAAAAATATGCCCTGTGGGCCAAAATTGATGTCCATAATACTATTGAGTTGTCTATTAAACAAGCCCATATAAACAATAAACAGAGAACTATGTTTAGTGAAATCTAAGAGTAAAAGAGAAAGATACAACATATATGTATAGTCTAATCAAACTCCTTAGGAGCTAATTGTGTCATTGGAATGGGGAGAAACTATCCATACTCAGACAACGTATCACTAGTGTGGCCACTCGTGGTAGTGTTGGATTTGTTTTTGGGCGGCGAGAATATCACAAAGCATCCCAGTTTTATGTTCCATCAACTCCTAGTGAAATTTTTGGTGTGTCGAATCCTGTCATAAGTCAAATATCTGTTGATTATTTGGGTTGGTTGTCATTGATGTCAACCCTTGAAGAAAGTTTGGTATCAAATTTCGATAGAACAAAGGCTTGGGTAATGGACCCAAGTTTGTTTGATGGATAATGGTATGAGTTTTGATATATTTGCAGGTAAGAATATTCTATATGGATAATACATGTCATTCCATTTCCAATGGTATGTGGAACGCCATATAACTCCTCACGGTTAGAGAGTTATGGCCATGTGAAGTTGGAGAACCCTTGTTAGTGTCTGTCAGTCTTTTTCAGTCACCAATGATAAAATGTGCTCTTACCAAGTTTTTGATAGGGTCCTACTACAAGTTTTTATGGTTTCAAATAAAATTTGGTCACTGGTTAGTTGTCTAGGTTTATTACTATGCCTTTCACCCTTCATGGTCAATGGACACCAACATGGTCAGATCATTCCTTTTTGAAAAAATGTCATGGTCATCATGGTCATCATTCATCTCATTCTTCCATGTCATGTCATAATTAGGTCATAGGGTCAAAATCATGAAAATGGTTCATATCACCATCAAAGTCATCTTTTGAAGGAGTAGTAATAGCGAAAAATCTTCAATAAAGGTTTCAGAAGTGTAATTTCATTTCTATTATGATGTAATATGTCTCAAAAGTTCTAAAAGTTGCAGTTCCAAAATAAAAATGTGAAAAGACATGGTGGGGCCAATAATCACCAAAGAAGAAAATCGACTTCCAAGTTATTTAAAGACCAAGAGAGCATCTCATTTTCTCATTCCAACTTCCAAAAATATCATTCCACCAAGAAAAACCATTTTCACCCTTAGAGCAGTTGTTCCTTGCCACCAGAGTGCCGAATCATCCCAAATCCCATGTTTTTCTCTACACCAAACCCTAATTTCTCCTCCAATTGAGCTAGGGTTTGTTATGGAATCAAAGACAACTGAGAAGAAGAAGAACAAGGGAGGTCAGATCAGTAGGTATGAGCCCACTAAAACACATGGCTATGCATAACTATACAAGGAATCAGGTCTCCCAAGTTAGAATCAAGCAATTAAAGAAGAGGTTGAAGGAAACCCTAAGAAGGAAGAAAGAGAAGGATAAACTTGGCTCGCTAGCTAAGTCTTCCTTCATGGCTTAAAATATCATCTCCTGGATTCATGGACTAATTTTGGGAAAATTTGAATATTTTCCAGGTCCTATCAAGCTGCCAACTGGGTCTGTCTTTGACCTCAAGTTGGCTCTATGTTTCAACTGTCTTGTGAAGGTTTTGTTGTTGTTTTAGGACAACCAATAGTTTAGGAACTTCTTGTTGATTTGTTACGGTTACATTTGCAATTTAGGTGCTCTAGCATGTAGTTTTAGTCACCGAGGGTTAGCACATGCATACCAAAATAGATGTAACACACCTAGAGATATTTGCAGCTGAAAATAAGCATATCTAAAAGACTAATACACATAAAATTGCACACAGGTATTTTTGGTCAACATGAACCTGGATAAATTCCCCCCAGGAAAACCAGTTTGGAATATATGTCTATATATGAGAATAGATAGTGGAATACAACAAGTACAAAATATAGATGAGCATGATACAATAGAAACTTGTTCCAAGATGAAACACAAGTCCAAATGAACTAGGTGCACCCCTCATAAATGCTCCCAAATCCACTGAATCTGCTGCAGATGCAAACTAGGAGCTCTGAATGGAAAACCCCTCCACATTACTCTAATACTGGTGTGTGGCCTCCCTCTGAAACTGATCCCACTACAATCTGACAGGTGTAATTCCTCCCCACTACTGATGTGCCCTCCTCAACACGGGAAACTCCTCAGTAAATAAACAAGGCTCCAATCCTGATGCCTCTCTCCATGAAAGAATATGTCCATTCTAGCCTCACCTAGTGCTTCAAACCTCATCTCCAATATCTCTCTCAAACTCTCCAAGTGATCAAATGAGTGAATGACCTCTCCTTTTCCCTTTGCACCCTTCTTGAACCTCCATAAGGAAACCTAAGATATGGATGGTTGAGATCATCACATCTCCCATCTAATATAAGGTTGAGATCTCTCCAAAATAATGTCACTCAAAAACCCACTTTGGGTTAAGTTCCCTAAGTTCACTTGATGTCTCTAATTCACCCACAAAGTGAATTAATAGTCATTTTAGGCATAAATGACAAAATATCACTTTTGACTTAAAACTCCTAAGTCAAAGTGAAATTAGACATAAAGTACAAGGCACAAAGTACATAGTACTTCTCACATGTGTTTAGGAGATCAAAAAGACATGGGGAACACCTCCCAAGGTACATAATCTCAACACTCCCTCTTACCGAGGAAGGTGTTCCTCACCAATCTTGTCTTGTCTCTGAAGTAGACACGTTTTCCCCTCAGTAGGGCCTTGGTGAGTATATATGCAACCTGGTCGTCAGTCGATATATACTGCAACTGAATTGCACCTCTCTGAACCCAATCATAGATGAAGTGATACCTTATCTCAATGTGCTTCGACTGGTAATGAAAAACTGTATTCTCAAAGAGTTTAATGTAACTTTGATTGTCATAGTGTATGACAGTCGATGGAATCTCTTGACCAAATAATACAACCAGCATCTTACGAAGCCAAATGGCCTTGAAACTGGCTTGAATAGTTGTCATGTACTCTACCTCGGCCAAACTCAAAGAAACTGACTTTTGCTTTCGGTTGAACTAGGAAACAAGTCTTGACCCCAAACCAAAGAAACACCCTAAGGTGTTTTTTCTGTCAGTAGCACATATTGCCAAGTCTGATTCTATGTAGCCAACCAAACTGACTCCATCACCTATGATATATTCTAGGCCATAGTCAATTTTCCCAACAATGTACCTCAAAACATGTTTTTCCCCTGTCATGTGAACACTCCTTGGCTCTACCATATGATGGCTAAGAGTGTTCATGAAAAAACAAATATATGGTCTAGTATTAACCAGATACATGAGTGAACCAATCAACTTCTTGTATATTGTGGCATCTACCAACTGGCTATCTGAAGCACTAAGATTCTTCTAGTTGGTAATCATGGGTCTAGACATAGGTATGCAGTCATCCATCTGAAATCTTCTCAAAATATCTACTGTAGACTTCCCCTTCCTACTAAATATGTGACCCTCCTCCTTCCATACCTCCATACCTAGAAAGAAGTGCATCAATCCAATATCATTCATCTCAAACTATGATGAAATTCCCAGCTTTCACTCAGCTATGAGATCCTCGGCTCCAGTGATGAACAAGTCATCCACATATAAAATGAGAATGAGTGTGTCCTCACCTCTAATGATGTAATAGAGGTTAGGATCAGCATCTCTCTTCTCAAATCCCATCTAAATAAAGTATGTGTCTATGTGTGAATACCAAGCTCGGGGAGATTTCTTCAGACCATATAGTGCCTTTCTCAAAAGACACACGTGAGTCTCCCTATCACTCACCTCAAACCCTTGTGGTTGCTTAATGTACACCTCCTCATCTATAAATCCCTTCAGAAATGTGGCCTTCACATCCATCTAGTGAATTCTCCAACCCATCTCTCCCACTATGAAAATAATTCTCTTGATCGAGGTGTATCTCGCAACTGGTGTGAATGTCTCATCTTAATCAAAACCCTCTATCTAATAGAACCATTGTGCCACAAAATGGGCCTTGTATTTATCTATGCTACCATATATAGCATACTTGGTTTTGTACAATCACCTAGAAGTCACATTTGACTTCCCCACTAGCCTCGGAACCACCTCCCAAATATCATTGCACAAAATGGAGTCATACTCCTATACCATGGCCTCTCTCCAGACCTACTGGTCCACTATGTGCGCAAATGTTTGTGGATCAATATATTTGATACTCATCACTAGTTCCAAATATGACTGGAGGTATACTCTCTCTGATCTGGCTCTTGGGATCCCCTGCATTCACTTTGGCCTCCTTTAGGGTCTCCTGAAACCATCTAGGTCTCCTTTTCCCTGAAGTGGTCAATGAAGAAGTAAGGTCTCTCTACCCAAGAGTGACTTCCTCAAGAATCATCTCAACACTCTAAGAACCTAAAGCCTCTGCCCCCTCTGACTAAACATGCTCCTATTGTGACCTTGAAGCTATGCATCATGACCATGTCACCCCTGATACTAGTGTACCGGAAACCTAAGGTTGTTCTCCCTCTAAGACATCAATCGGTGCCTTTACATCATCCTCAACACTGATTCTCGACTCAAGAGATCTCTGAAAATCCCTATCCTCCTCAAATCTGACATCTCTTCTCACCACCACTCTCCTAAGTGGAGGAATTTAGATACGATAGGCTTTGGACACCTCTGAGTATCCAACTAGAATCCCCTACTAGCTTGTGGGGTCTAGTTTTTTCCTCCTCTCTGAGGGGATATGATAAAAGTTCAAGCACCCAAAGATCCTTATGTGATCGACATCAGGCCTCCTATCGGTGAATGCCTCCTCACGAGTCATCTTCACCAAAATCCTATGGGGGCTCATGTTCTACAGGTAAACTGCAGTAGCACTCACCTCTTCCCATAAGTACAAAGTAAAACTCTGATCGTGTAGCATGGATCTTGTTGCACTGATAATAGCATGGTTCTTCCTCTCGGCAACCCCATTCTGTTAGGGGTTGTATGGTACGTTCATCTATCTTCTAATGCCATGTTGGGCACAAAATTCTATGAACTATCTTGAGGAATACTCACCCCCATTATCCAATCGCAGGACTTTGATCCTCTTTCCAGATTGGTTCTCCACAAGAGCTCTGAACTCTTGGAACCATTTGAATACCTCACTCTTTTCCTTCGGGAAATCGATCCAATTCTTCCTTGAGTAGTCATCAATAAATGTGATATAGTACTCACAACCACTCATGGACTTCCGAGTCATGAGCTCACACACGTTCTTGTTTACTAAATCTAGTATCCTAGCTGACCCGGTGTCACTGTTGGGGAACGAGGCCTTGGTAAACTTACCAAGTGCACACCCTCTACAAACATATTGATGCTTTGTACTGATCTGTGGCACTCTGGTCACAACCTCTCTCAGTCCTCCAAGATATCCATGATGTAGGTGGGCCATCCTACGATGCCATAACTCACATGTTTATCTGATGTTGTCACTTCTCACTACCAATGCATGAAGAGGCTGAAAAAGAAATCAAAACAGTTTCCCATCCTTCACTCCAATCACTTGTACTGAGGAAAACAAATACCCCTTAGGGTGAATGAATACCTCAGTGCCCCTGAAGTTCACCTCAAGACCATAGAGTTGGGATCCACCACCTCTCCGAAGGCTCCAAGATCATCTCTAATTTGGTTGTAGTGACCAAGGAATGAAGTCACAAACTCATCCTTGAGCATGTGAATGCCCCTGAGTCAATCATGAAGAACCATCTTCCAGTTCTCATTGGAGATCTAGTAAATATTACATAGATATGCCCACATCTCGTATGCATAAGTCTTTCCAGTAAAGTGGGGAATGATATGATCCCTCACTGCATCACAAATGGTCCTCTTTTCCTTGGTGTTCCTCTTCTTGAACTATGCATGCAAGACTGGGGTAGTAGCAGGAATAGTAGGAACAGGTGCCTCAACTATATCCCATAGTTTGAGGTCATCTAAGACAAATAATATCCTCTCCTTCCACGACGACCAATTTCTATCCCCAGCTAGCCTATCCTCCACACGCATCTGAGATGCTGACATGTTTTCCAAATTTCACTCCAACTGATGCTCAAACTGCAAAGGAACGTTGCCTCACTCATGTCAACACAAGTGTGAAAAGAGACAAGTGAACTTTGACCTCACCCCTAGCAATATAGGTGTGAAAAGAGGTCAAGTCAAATCAGCCTCACTCCTACCCCGTAGGTGTGAAAAGAGACTGAAGAAAATTGTCCAAGACTCCTCAACTATCCTCTACAAAAATCTTCCCACTAACAACCACCGAAAACTATCAATGGTTGTCCACAAAAATCTTCCAAGAAGATGTATATGACAACCAACACATATGTTGTCCAAACTGCTCAAAAATCATCCACCTCAGCTCTAATACCATGAAGATTTTCTAGTTCCTATCAAGCTTTCAACTGGGTATGTATTTGACCTCAAGTTGGCTCTAAGTTTCAACTGTCTTGTGAAGGTTTTATTGTTTTTTTAGTACAACCAAAAGTTCAGGAAATTCTTGTTTATTTGTTACGGTTACATTTGCAATTTAGGTGCTCTAGCATGTAGTTTTAGTCACCAAGGGTTAGCACATGCATACCAAAATAAATGTAACACACCTAGAGATATTTACAGCTGAAAATAAGAAGATTTAAAAGACTAACACACATAAAATTGTACACAGATATTTTTGGTCAACATGACCCTGGATAACCCCCCCCCCCCCACAAGGGGAAAACTAGTTTGGAATATATGCCTATATATGAGGAGAATATATGGTGGAATACAGAAAGTACAAACTATAGATGAAACTGATACAATAGCATCTTGTTCCAAGCTGAAACACAAGTCCAAATGAACCAGGTGCACCTTAGGAAGGTGTGCCCCTCATAAATGCTCCCAAATCCACTGAATCTACTACAGATGCAAACTGTGAGCTCCGAATGGAAAACCCATCCACAATAATCTGATACTAGTGTGTGGCCTCCCTATGAAACTGATACCACTGCAATCTGATAGGTGTAAGTCCTCCCCACTAGTGATGCGCCCTCCTCAACAAGTGTGCCTTCCTCAACACTGGAAGCTCCTCAGTAAATAAACAAGGCTCCAAGTCTGATGCCTCTCTCCATGAAAGCATGTGCCCAAGATAGCCTTAACTATTTCTTCATAATTCATCTCCAATATCTCTCTCAAACTCTCCAAGTGATAAAATGAGTGAATGACCTCTCATTTTCCCTTTGTGCCCCTCTTGAACCTCCATAAGAAAACCTAAGATATGGATGGTTGAGATCATCCCATATCCCATCTAATATAAGGTCGATATCTCTCCAAAAGAATCTCACTCAAAATATCACTTTGGGTTAAGTTCCCTAAGTTCACTTTTTTTCTCTAATTCACCCACAAAGTGAATTAATAGTCATTTTAGGCATAAATGACAAAATTTCACTTTTGACTTAAAACTCTTAAGTCAAAGTGAAATTAGACATAAAGTACAAGGCACAAAGTACATAGTACTTCCCACATGTGTTTAGGAGATCACAAACGCATGGGGAACACCTTCGAAGGTACATAATCTCAACAAAATTTCTAAAACAAATTGTGAAATTTTGTTTTTTTGTGACTTTTGGCCTAAATTGGGAAAATCAGTTCAACCAAAAGCGCAGCGCCTTGGCGCTGCACTTTTTCCTCGGACCTTGAAACAAAAAAAACTTTACCTTTATAGATATATAATCATATATACATAACATCTATGCAGCTTTGGTTCCTTGTCAGCAAATAGGTTGAGAGAAAATTCCCAAAAAGAGGTCAAAAAATCACTCTTTGCCACCTTTCTGGACTAGGCATTGTGCTTTTGGGTGTAGCTGTAGTAAAATTCATTTTTATCAACCTTGGAGAGACCAGTTTGATTTCTTAAGGACTCTATTGACAACAAGAAGTCCTCATATTTCCAATTCATCTTTCAGAAGTATATTTGTAGTAGTGGAAAGCCTTCAAAAATTCTCCACAAGATGGGTGTTGGGCTTTAGCAGAGAGGCGTTACGCTTTTGACTCTGTTTTTTTTCGTCATTTTAAAAAGAGGTTTCTAGACAAATGAAGATTAATTTTGGAAAACCAAAGGATAAATTTTCTAAGGTTATACCAAACCACAATAACCTCCTTCCATTTTTACACAGGTATCATATATTAGGAGATATGCAACATTTTTGGAGGCCTATTTCAGAAAAACAAATTCTCCAATTTTTCTTGTCTGTTTTAGTCATCATTGTGTGGCATGTATTCTGAGAAAATGGAAACGAATTTCCCAAAAAGGAGAGTTTTTTTTCTCCAAATAAACCTTATATACAAAAACCTTTCCCATGTTTGCAAAACATGTTATGGTTAAATAGATATCAATTCATCTTTGACCCCTATTTTTGGCACTACGCTTTTGCAGAGAGGCCTTGCGCTTTTACCTATTAATGCATTTTTCGACCTTTTTCTCAGTAACTCTTGGGTTTGTGATGTAATTACTCTGGTTATATGTTGATTTGATGTAATTAAGGGTGAATGGACTTGTTATAGTCACTTTGATGTAATTTTTGAGCTCATTAATGATGGGCAACTCAGTCAACTCTATTTGGAGGATTTGTTTTAACCTCCCTAGTCATTAGGGTTTGTTGGAGATATCCTTGTGATCTATTCCTGCACTGAGGGATTCGACCCCTGAGAGAGGGGTTTTTTTTTTTTTTCTATATGTATCTATTTTTCATAGAGAATAAGGGTTGGGCATCAGAGAGTAAAGGTTTGGGATCTAGTGTACATCATATTTTTGCAGAAATAATGCATAGGCAGTTGCAGCTATTATCTTGGGATTCATGTGGTATGATGATTGGCAGAGTTTTTATTTAGTTTTATCATTAGTTCACATGTTTACTTCTCTTTTCTACTATATGTATGTCTTCATATGATCATCTCTTGAGTTTATAAGAAGATTTCATAATTTTATGCTCTATTTTGATGAGATTTTCATATTTTTGTCTCATTTTTTCTGATAAATGAATTCATGAAAAAATTATCATTTTTATCCTCACCTTTTTCATCCCTATACCACAAATAAAACCTACTTATTTCACTAATCATACCTACCTTTACCCATTATATCTCTGCAATTGATCATTTGAAACCCTAGCCTAGTTCCTAAACTTATGCTTTCAACCAGCAAACCCTAAAAATCAAACCTAACTGAGTTTAATACCTAGGCTAAAATATTTTTCCTTCTCCAATCACCTTATTGAATGATATCACTGAGAGAGCCCTCTCTGATTTGGTATTTCTAGCTACCAAGTCCAAATATTGGTTTATGGTTACCTCTGTCGGTCTCCTTTTCAGCCTTGGGAGTGTTGGATTACTGAGGGGGGGGTGAATCAGTAATAGATAAATTTAATCCTTTTTCACCATAAAATGAAAGTGTTATATCAATGTAGCATTATCATCCAATAATTGCAAAGTAAATAAAAAATGAACAAATGAGCAATCATACACATACACAGTACACCAGTGTTTTTACGTGGAAACCCAAAGCGGGAGAAAACCACATAATGTTTTTTCTTTTATGTCTTGAAGAATTACATTCATTTGAAGCCCCAACTTCCTTTGTTTTCCAACTGTGACTAGAAGGAGGCTCCAACCCCCTAGTTTCTCAGGTTACAACCTGAGGGAAGCTCCAACTCCCCAATTCTCTGTCTATAACCAGAAGGAGGGCACAACCCCCTATGTTCTTTGGCTACAACTGAAAGGTGGCTACAACCACTTGTCCTTCTCCCGTCCAACTGCCCTGACGTAGAAGTAGAATGATGGAACCACTATCACAATATCACTGTGAGATATATTGTTGTAAATAACCTATACCAATCAACCTGTAATCAATGTTTACCATAAACAAGTGCATCAACCATGCATCAACCTACACCAAACAACCTGTAATCAACATGCACCATAAAAATGAGCATCAACCATGCACCAACCTGTACCTCAACCTGTACCATCAACGAGTGCATCAACCATGCACCAAATATGTACCAAACATGCATCAAATACACATAAAATATTACTCATAAAGATGTACCAACATCATCATCTATACACCTCATGTATGTGCCAACTCATCAACTACTTGTCTCAACAATGTACCCAACATGTACCTCAACCAAAATCCCTCATCAATTTCATCATCCAAATATGATTTGTAAATATGTAATAGACCTTGTGTATATGATCACATACCTACAAACCTTCCTTAAATTTAACAACAAGAGACTACCATTTTCATCAAACTGTACTTTAGTCTCACATGACTAATTTTGGATTAGTAAAAAACCCTAACTTGCAATAATCATAACTATGTACCTATAAAAAATAAATATATTAAAATGGTACACAATGTTCTTCAGTGTCTTTTATGCAATTCCTCCAGATTTCACTACTTGGAACCTCTCAGAAAAGGAGTTATAACAAAAATGGCATACCTTATTGAATTCTGGCTTATTCTAGAGAGCGAACTTGTAGAGCATGACCCACATGGAATATTTGTTGTATGGATCTGAAAATTGTACATGGAATACTAAAGACTGTACTCTATCCAATACATTTGGTCTTACTAAATTTGGATTTGTTATGAAGACGTTATGACATTTTTACCTGAAACACTTGTTTTAGACTAGTTTTAGGACTAGCCACAAACCCTATTTTCCACGACGTGTAACTCCAAAAATACAACGACCCACAAGCCAAAATTTGTATCACATCTACTTGGGTATGTTTCCTCAATGGCCTCCCAATTTCATGGTCCAAATCATTCTATAAAAAAAAATTATTACGAAAATGGTGAGATGACATGTAAATAACATACCTTAGAAAGCATCATCAAAAGAATTTATCCTCCCTTGAATTTCAGACTTCTTTACTTCACCTTCCCTTTGAAATTAGACTTATATATCCTTTGGTTACCTCAGTCACCTGTAGATATTTAATATTCTCAAGTGTTATTAAAATGAGAGAGCCTTGCCTCTTATTTATACTTTGATGTAGCTTCCTCAAGGGGTTACCTTTTAACCATCTTAACCCAATTTCCTTATTTTAGGGATAACCCACTTCTAACCACTTGTCAAATTAGTAATTTCTCCATTAAATTTATTATTTCAATAATTTATTTTGTATCCACTTTGACTTATAGTACACTCATCACTTCACTTTATTATTTAAATTACCTTCTAACCATCTTAACCGACTTTCCTTATTTTAGGGCTAACCCACTTCTAACCACTTGTCCACTTAGTAATTTCTCCATAAACTTTATTATTTAAATAATTTATTTTTTATCCACTTTAACTTGTATGACATTCATCACTTAAATTTATTATTTAAACAATTTCTTCTTTGCAACCACTTTGACTACTTTGACCTTTTGGGGCTTCTAGATGACTCATGATGGTTCTCCAACTTCTCATGGCCATAACTCTCTAACCGTGAGGAGTTATGTGACGTTCCACATACCACCACAAATGGCATGACATGTACTATCCATATAGAATATTCTTACTTTCAAATATATCAAAACGCATACCATTATCCGTCAAACAAACTTGGTTCCATTACCCAAATCATTGTTCTACAAGAATTTTCTACCAGACTTTCTTCAAGGGTTGACATCATTGACAACCAACCCAAATAATCAACAATATCCCCATTTGGCATTGATGGAAATAGTCTGATGCAATACTAAATTCATATCACTCATGCTCCCCCTGTGACCATCACTCCCCTTGGAACCATGCATATGTGCTCTTTCTCCAATCATTTACCTTTGCATATGATAAATCTCTCCCCCTTTGTCATCAATGGAAAATGTGTCTTTCCATCTAGGGCTTCTCCCCCTAACTAAACTGTCCTTGGTGATACTCACCCTAACTGAACTCTTCCTGAAACTGATCCCTCAACCTGAACTGTCCTCTTTATGGTGCTTCCTCATGTAAATATAATACATATAAGATAAGCATTCAAAAGAATTCATTTTGGAGTAGAAATTACTCTAATTCTCTGGAAAAAAATACTCAAAGGCTTCTCCTGGAAGAAGCTTTGTAAAGATGTATGCCAGTTGTTATTTTGTTCCCACATATTCAACTCTGATGTTCTTCTCTGCAACCTTTTTTTTTAAAAAGTGATACTTTACTGGAATTTGCTTCATCTTGGAGTGCATCACCAAGTTCTTTGAGATATTGACGGCGCTTGTATTATCACAATAGATTGGAATGGGCTCATCATACTCAACTTTTATATCTGTCAAAGTTTGTTTCATCCATAGAACCTGTGTAAAACATGTTGTTGCTGCAATATACTCTACTTCAGCTATAGATAAGGATACTGATGATTGTTTCTTACTTAGCCATGATTCTAAACACTCACTGATCCGAAAAGATCTTTTACACAGCTATGGGTGAGTTATTTTGCATGTGTTCATTAACCAATTAAGGAAGCTTTAAGAAAGAGGAAGAAGTTCTAAAATAAGTATGGCATCCATGTACATATGTGAAAATCTGAAATAAAGCAATAAACAATAGTAAACCATAACACAAATGTGATAACGGAGTTCGAAAATCTCTCCTACGTCTCTAGGACTTGTCTCAGTGGGCCTTACTTATTTATATTCGAAGCTCAATAAGTACATCATGATAGTGCCGAAAGGTTACAACAATGAGTTGGTCATATTCTACCAGATCTCATTAACCCATCAAAATTGACGACACCCAAATCGGATGACCGAGGCTCCCAAAAATGGCCCGCAAAGGTTCGCTCCTCCATAGCTTCCCTGCATAACAATGTCCTTTGGCTCAACAATCCAGCACCTATCTTGTTGGCCCTTGGTGCGTTGGCCCCTAGCCTATAATATTTGGTCACATGACTTTATAAAATAAGACATCCCCCATATGGGGCACCCAAAATTCTAGTTACCGCCCCTGAATGTATGACAGGTAGGTGCTTAACCTTCGCATGCCTGAACTGGAGTGTAGCTTAGAAGTAGTGGAGCACCCCTTTTAACAGTGGTCATATCTGTTGATAAATACATGGGTTGGGGCTTAGCCCCAACCCCCTTCCGCCTCCACAAAACATTACATACACTTTATATAATATAAAGTGGATTGCATTTACCAAGCCCCACCTTTAGCGCTCTGGTATTCAAACTTGTTCCTAAGTCATTTCCTCTACCAATAGGTCATGGGGTCAAAACTCAAGAGCTCCAAAAAATGTTTATACAACCATCAAATTATAGGGTGCCAAGTGGAAACCCATGCTTGGGCCATGTGGCACCACCCTATTTGTCCATGATATCTACCACTTGTCATCACACGATTGGTCCAAGTCTTTTTCTCAGTCAACAACTGATCACATCATCACACCTGTCATGTCATCGTACGGGTGTGCCACATGTCACCCTTTTAGTGGTGACACGTGTCATCTCCTAGTTGGTCCACCTGTACCTACCACATCATCATTCCATTGTTCCTCTGCCACATAAGTTGTATGGCCTTCTTCCATGTCAGTTGTACGGAATATGTCATCTATGTTGCCACACCATTTGTACATCTGTATGGCCTCTACAGTCAGTTGCCACGTGGGACTGTACGGATTGTACAATCAACATTTTTTTGCCTATTTGGCAAAATGACCAGAACATGATATCAGGAGCATACAACATTTGTTTGAGCCTGTTCAAGTTGTGTTGGTTTCATATCGATGAGGCCTATGCACACGTTTGTTTTGAATCCATTATGAGAACATTTATTTTTAGGCTTTTCTGAGCCCCATCAAGCTCCTGGATTCAAATCTAGATCACACCTCCCCACTAAAGGACCTTTTGGTCCCCAAAAGGTTACAAGAATGGACTTTGACTGATTACATACTCATAAGGATGAAAAAAAAACACTATGTTGATCGAAATGATGTTATAACAGGTCATCATTTCAACATGTGTGATTACATTAATGGAAGTAAAATACAATGAAGTTGTGACAGCCACTTCTGGCAAAACCAAGTGGCTGAGTTCTTTCCTTCATGGTGTTCCTCTTGCTTCACTGGTAATATTTTTTCCTTCGTGGGCACATGCACAATCCTTTTGTCCTTACTTGGACATAGCTCTGGATTAAGCTTCCAACAACTAGCCTTTTGATGTCCACTCCTGTTGCAATAAGTGCACTGAGTTTTTGGCATCTGGACCTATTCACCCTTCTCTTTATTCCATTGTGGAGTTGATCCTTTATGTCGTGTTTCCTTCCTGGTTGAAATAGGTTTCTTGTACAAATTTTGTCTCTTACAGCACTTGGCAACACAATTCTTGGGTGAATGACAATAAGTACATGGATAAAGATTTCGCAAGTTCCGGATTACTTGATTATGCTTATTATAGTCAAAAGGAGAATTAGTAAAAACATGACCATTACACCTTCCATGTTTATCTTCACTATAATTTGGAGATGAATTGCATTCACTACCACAATCCTGAAGTGATGTGCCATTACTTTTTGTGAAATGTTCCTGCAATGTCTTAAGCTAGCCATTTGAAACATTACTTGCTTTCGAAGTTTTTGAACCCATCTTGGAGGATGATACAAGATCCACTTCGCCATATCCCAATCCCAAATATTGAGGTATTTCCATAACCTCAATGGGATTAACAATGCCTTGTCCCTCAATTCCAAGGCCCTTTCCTTCATAACCCATCTTGGTTAGCAATCTCAAACCTATACCTCTTGTATGTTTTTCAAGACCACCAAAACCATCTTGATGGGAACAAGGATAATTTTATGAATGAACTTCACTGCATACCTCAGAGTTGTTTTCTGAAACTGATGTAGAAGGCACTTCCTTCAATCCTTCTTTTAATTTGTTGTTCTTTGAATATTTCACTTGAACCGAGCTCTTTCGTTCCAAGTAGTCTTCGTACAACACTTTCACCATCTCGACCATGGAAAACACCAAATTTTTGAACTCCTTCTCATATTGATAAAGTCCTCCTATACATTCCATTTTCTCCCTTGACATGAGCTCTTCCCTGGTTAACATGCAAAAACTCCAATTCTAAATGTAAACTAGCTCTGATACCACTTGATCCGAAAAGATATTTTACAAAACTATGGTTGAGTTATTATGCATGTGTTCGTTAACCAATTAAAGAAGATTTAAGAAATAGGAAGAAGTAATAGAAGAAGTATGACAACCATATACACATGTGCAGATCTAAAATAAAGAAATAAACAGTAGCAAACCATAACACAAATGTGATAACAAAGTTCGACAATCTCTCCTACATCTCTGGGCCTTGTCTCACTAGGCCTTTATTATTTATGTTCGAAGCTCAATAAGTACATTGTTATAGTTCCAAAAGGTTAAAAAAATGAGTTGTTTGTGTTCTACCAGATCTCATGAACCCATAAAAACCGACGGCACCCAAATCAGATGACCGAGGCTCCCAGAAATGGCCCGCAAAGGTGTGCTCCTCAATAGCTTCCCTGCATAACAATGGCCTTTGATTCAACAATTCAGCAACATTAAATTTTTATCAACCACCACTAATATCCTCCTTGGCCTCAAGAAGGCCTGGCTTATATAGATCTGAAGTTTGTTATCATCCCCCAACTTCCTCCCAATATCTAGCCTAAAAAGAGTCGAATATCCCCCAATAATGGCCAAAAATCACTGAAAATCACTATTATATGGTCAAATAACTCATTTTTATAACAAAATATCAAAAATATCCCCCTAGGGATGGGGGCATGCTCCAAGATAGAGTCACATGCAATCATGTGGCCAAGCACCAACCCAAAGGGTTGTGCATTGGACGATAGCCCGTAATTTGTGGTCACATGGTGTTATACAATAAGACTGCACCCGTATGGAGCACAAAAAAGTTTGGTCACCACCCCCAAATGTATGGCGGGCAGGTGCTTAACCTCTACGTGCCTGAACTAGAGTGTATTCTGGCGATAGTGGAGCGCCCCTTTTGACGGTGGTCATATGTGTTGATAAAGCCGTGGGTTGGGGCTTAGCCCCATCCCCCTTCTGTCTCTGCACAACATTATATACACTTTATATAATATAAAGTGGGTTTCATTTACCAAGCCCCACCTTTAGATCTATGGTATTTGAACTTGTTCCTCAGTCTTTTCCTCTACCAACAGGTCACGCGGTCAAAACCAGTGAGCTCCAAAAGAGATTTATACAACCATCAAATGATAGGGTTCCACGTGGTAGCCCATGCCTGGGCCACGTTGTTATTGGATAAATTGGTAGGTGTGGGCACTAACTGATCTCCCTAGATCCACCTGGATCTAGAACAAAACAGGACAGGACATGACTCTTTCTCTAAGTTGCAGTCATTGAATCTACTATTGAGAAGGAATGAGTGACATACCTTTATATATCTTCCTTAGATCTCTGTTGTTGCTACTTCGCTCCGGTGCTCTTGTGAAATCAGGTCCAAGACAACAAAAACCAACCAAAGTGAATATAACAAAGTATATTCAATGTCAACCTATGCATATGATCAAGGAGTTATGTAATAAAATAAGAGTGATTTTATGGGAAAGGGACATGCCACTATATTATATTAAATGAAAGTAGAAGATACAACCAGATCTCCTTGATGTTGCAAGCTTCCTTCCAGTGGTCCTTGGTTCCAGCACACACACTTGCTCTACACTTTCATGAAGAAGATCTAGTACAACTTGATAGACAAATAGAGTCTTCAAGCTTCAATCCAAACAAAGTTCTTCACACAATTCTCTCATCAATTCTTCATTCAATCTTGCTTAACCTTTTCCATGAGAAACCTTTCAATATATAAGAGAAGGAGAGATGGTTAAATGGATGAGGATGATCCCACTAAATCTGAGAAGTCAGTAGGATGCCAACCATGTGAATGCCAACTCATTTTCTAGAAGATCCTCTTCTAGAACCTTCGTAACCTCTTCTTCCATTTTAATCCTTGAAACAGGTTCGCACCCTGCTTATAGAGAAAAATGCAAACTCCTCGCATGCCAAGTATAGAGCAACCTGCAAGAATGAGTATTTTCGCACTCTTCATCATATGCAACCTACAAACTCAATTTAAAAATATGCTTTGTAGAGAAAGACAATAGTCACTTTTCTCAGGCAAAAGTCCTTATGAGAGCCTGATCACATAAATGTAGATACATCACCAGAGTGACCAAAATCATGTGTAACAGAATGCCCCCCAAAGTATGAGGCTGGAACTTGTGACAGTCAAAATACTTTTTAAAATGTGTGTGTGTGTCAGGAACAAGGATCGCACCTAATCAAAAACCTGTAAACAACCAAGCATCTGCAGAATATAATATCAGTTCTAAGGTAGGCATCCCCATGCTCAAATCACAAATGAATGAAATCGTAAATGTAGGCCATGGCCACCAATCATACACCATGGATCCATGTCATCAAAATGCTACATAGCCACCAGGAATACACTATGGATCTATGTTAGAAGACTCAAATTAAGACATAGCCACGTGCCATACAAAGTGGATCTATGTGTCGATATAAATCATACATACTCCATCGCAGCCTGAATCAAAACGATGAGAGCCAGGGTATTCAATCCTGTCACTTGAAAGTACGAATCTAGCCATGTGATTACATGTGTTGAAGTCGAACATGGTAGAAACCAGTCGATTGCCAGTTATTGATGAAAATTGTTAACAAGTGCGAGGGAAATCAGCATTGATGTCAATGACTCCCAAGGTACCGAAGTACAATCTAAATGAATGTGAATGAATGAGATGAAGTCGAACAATCGGTGAAATCTCTCTATTAGGGACCAATGATGTGAAACCCCTGTCGAAAGCGAAGAGACCTGCCATTAAGGCATGCAGGTTCCAAGATACTAAATGATTTCTAAGTCTTATTCCTGGATAATGAGTTGGAGTCGACGGAAAAAGACTCGTCAGAGGAGGGCCTTGATGTATCCTCCATCAATGACATGAAATAAGTAACAAATTTTGAGGGTGAATCAAAGTATGAATATGATTTAAAATGGACACAGGGAAGGCCAACATAGTAAGAATGGACAACTGTAGATGGCCAACTCAATGGAGGGCTCATTTGAACTTCTCTTGAACATATGAACGACACGACAAAGAAATTGGCAGCATCGACTCAAAGACGAACCAAGATATGACCTTGTAGCAAGTTGGACGAGAGACAAATGGATTTCCCAACTTGGATTCAAATAATGAATAAGGGATGTCATGTTCAAGAGCGACGCTTACTTCCATTAATACAAATACGAAAACACATCCCTTCTCCAAAATTTCCCCCACCATTTCTGGTGACTACCTCTTTATTTTTACACAAGCTTGAGGAGGATAACATATGCTTGTCGATGTAAGATCATCCTTCGGGAAAGTCCCTCGAAGTACATTTAACGAACCCTAAGAAGGAGTGGTTTGGTCCCGTAAGGGCCTTTTGATGTTTTTTTAACGAGTCCAAAGATAGAAAACTCAGGGGTTTTTCATGTTTTCAGAGTATGAAAAACACTTAAAGAGAACTCTCCCAGTTCCTTTTTCATAAATGAGTTCGAGGAGACTGAAAAAGTGATAAAATATTGCCCATCAAACGTTTTCTTCAAATACTTTAACGAGCGTGAAAAGAACAAGATCGCTCGGCAATCTTTTCATTTTTATGGAGCATGAAAAGAGCTTAAAGGATACTCCCTTGCATTCGCCGTTCTCATGTTACCATGATGAGTACGAAAAGACGAGAAAAAATATACTCGGTTGCTTTCTCATGTATTTGCAAGCGCGAGAACGAATGAAGACCGAGCTCGAGGTTTTTCCTACAAAAACCCTAAAAAAGTAGTCGTATAATTGACAAAAAACAAAAAATACTCGTACATCATCATTCGGACTTCGAAGTCACTATATCTGTGAAAAACCATACTGACAAGGCTATTAGGGTATTAGGTTTTTTAAGCAAAGCAATCAAAATAATATATAAAATCAACAAGAAATAGTAAAAAGTGAATAAATATGGGTGAAAAAGATTATTTTACCATTTCATTGTTACTTTGCCAAAAACTTGTCCAACATACCTCATTTTCCCCCAAATTTCTTTGCTCGGTTATGGGATTTACAAGCAATCATTCGGAAAATGGCTTCAGCCAATGAGGTAATATCCTGATTTTCCAACTTTTCCATGGTTTACTTTTGATTTTTATTGGCAATTTTAGAGTTTTGAGTCCATTTTAGGATCGGTAGATGCGCTCAAGAATTCTCACAGGTGGTCCATTCAAGACCTACAAGAATCTAATATTTTCACGGGTGGGATTCAGTGCACCTACGAGAATCCCGCACTATGCAAAAGCTTCACCTGCGAGGGCTGAAAAATAGATTTTATTGTGTGGTTTTGCTAAATAAAAAATTATGTAAGAGGTAAAAACAAGTTGTTGACTTCCTTCTCATGGATCCATTGCAAGTGTTGACTATCACGATGTTGGAATGGAGGGAAAGAGAACATGAGGAGGATGATTCCATTGCCAGGAATGATCCAGGTAAAGTCACTTCCCTTCGGAAATGTGGTCTCTTAAAACTTTTTAGAATCATGGGCATGAGAGCCCAACTTAGATTGTTAGAGTACCTGGTCCACATGTGGGATGTGGATCAACAGTTATTTCATGTAGGGGTCCACATGCTGACACTAGATATCGAGGATATCTATTTTCTGACAAGGTTGTAACGACATGGATACCATGCTACTATGACTGGAGGTAGAGGCAACGGACTTCCTATGAGCGAGTATGTTTGTCAATATTTTGTTCCTGAGGTAGAGAGAAGCAAGGGTAAGGTTACCATTTGGGGGGTCCAATATTTGACCCTACGGACTATCTTGTTTACCATTGCACACATGGCTAGGAGCGCGGCTCCGCACATGCTTCTCCAAAGCTATTTCC
This sequence comes from Picea engelmannii, assembly GCA_009831015.1. Taxonomy (NCBI): domain Eukaryota; kingdom Viridiplantae; phylum Streptophyta; class Pinopsida; order Pinales; family Pinaceae; genus Picea; species Picea engelmannii. Next base: position 664,787 of record ML780243.1, read on the forward strand.
AATATGCAATAGAGTCCAGAAAGCCTCAGGTTTTCAACTGGTCAGACGTGGTTCTCCGTAGTATGAAGAGGCAACTGACAAAGTACAGAAGGGGTGATGTGAAGCAGTTTGGGTACGGGTCACTTTTGGTGTCATTCTTCCTCGAGAGGGTCCCACTGCTGTGACTACAAGTAGATTGGGGTTTACCAGCCCCACAGGATCCGAGGATGCTGAGGTGGTGTAACATCATGTCTTGGCACGTAGCAGGGCCTATAATCAAATATAATGATTCATTTTTTGATTGGTTGAGGCCCCAGATGCTGATGATCAATGACTACACATATGTTGGTTTAGATTTTCGAGGAGATCTGAATTTGGTCCTGCCTGAGGATGCTTAGTGGGGTGACTTGGGTTGGAAGTACACATTTTGTTCTTTTTTAATGTTTTTTGCAAATTTTGTTATATAAAATGTTTTTATGTTTATGCAAGGACTAATCAAAAAATTATTTTGATGACACAGATGTGGGGCTGTATTGACCTCCAGGAATGTCTCCCATTTAGAGGTGAGGGGAAGTAGCTCCAGTGGAAAGATGGGATGTCGAGGACTATGAGGTAGTGGAATAGAACTTAGAGGGGTTGACTACGGATGTCCTGGACATCGCTATTGGGGATATCCCAAGACGTTATCAGCACCATACTATGGGTGTGTCCAATTCTCTCAATTGATTGCTCCGTAGGGTAGCCCGAGCAATTTTATGTTATCGTGAGCGTCATCCGTGATGCTATTTTGTGGAAGCTATGGGCTTCATATTTTGAGATTTTGATCTTTGGACAAAAACTTTTTGTAAAAACGTTTGATCGTTATATACATATATACGGCTTCTACTAGCTTGTTTTGTGTTGTATAATACATGTGATGTGTGATTGGTTCATAAATGTCTCAAATGTCTATCTAACACATAATTAGCTAAAGCATCAGTCAATGTATTTAGACATCTAGGAATGTGTTGATATTTGATATAATCAAAATAACATTCTAAGAGGTGAATTTGTAAATATACCCGTAATAAAATAGGACTTTGTATAGCATAGACATTACTTAACTGTAGTACTACTAGCTGCGAATCGATTCATATAACCAGGTTGTGGATATCAAGTGAAATAGCATCAATCAACAATTCGATGAAGGTGCAATATTCTGCGATATTATTGATCGCACGACCGAGGTACACACCTCGTAGACTGATAAGTTTGTTTGTAGGTGCATGAATTTCCCATGCAGCAGAAGCAAGGTTCTGAGTACTATGACTAGTGCCATCGGTGAAGCCAATGTGGGGTAGCAAAGACTCCGACATCTGGAAACCAAGCACAATGCAAGATAAGCGGTTGAGGGTAGAGACCAAATAACGAGAAATCATACTAAAGTAACACATAAAAAGTATGATACAATAAAACACAAGCAGTCATGCATAGGTGATCTTAAGCATAGTACTTATTTAAGTACAACTCATTTATGGGTTCACTCAAAGGGATACCTTCGTAGTCCACCAAATCATAAGCTCCTTTCTCCAACACTCGTCTGACGATATAAGGACCTCGCCACATAGCTTCAAATTTTCTAGCTCCTAACATATCCTGATCTTGTTCGTAAAGGAGAACCAGATCACCTTCAAAGAAAATGTGTGGCTTGACATGTTTGTCGTATTGGGATTTGACACATTTCTTCTGGGCTTCTATAACTAGGGTGGCATCGCAACGGGTTTCGTCTAGTTGCATTAGATACAACAGACGCTCTTCTTCGACAGAAGTGTTTGGGAGAAGTTTGACGGCTAGTTTTAGAGAAGGTATCTCACATTCAATCGACAAGATGGATTCTAGACTATAAACTAACTGGAAAGGTGTAAACCCGGTAGTAGACTTAACGGATGTCTGGTAAACCCACAATGCTCAAAAAAACATCGTGTGCCAACTCATTTTGTGAATCCCTATCATTCGTCGAAGCATGGTGATGAGAACTTTGTTTATTGCTTCAACTTGGCCATTGGCTTGTGGGTAATAGGGTGTTGAGTTTTCATGGCGAAGACCCAAATTTTCGGTGAGTTCAGACATCATGAAGTTTCTAAAGTGGCTACCATGATCAGTAACGATAGCTTGAGGAACACCAAACCGAGCAATGATGTGATTGAATATGAATAATGGCGTAGTCTTTCTAGTATTGTTTAATGTTGGCATCACCTCGGCCCATTTCGTAAAATAATCTATGGCTAGAATAATGGTTCCATGCCCCCCAACCGAGTGAGGGTGACATGTCATGAAATTGATACCCCATTTCGCAAAAGGACCAACAGAGACCACAGGGTGTAGAGGAGCAGGGTGTGATCGTATTTTGTTGTTGTAGGTTTGGCAAGCATGGAATTTTTGGATAGAGATTATACAATCATTGAATAAAGAAGGCCAAAAATACCCCGCTCGTAAGATCTTCTAGGCAGTAACATACCCAGACATGTGACCACCACATTCTCTAGAATGGCAGTTATTCAGGGCTTTCTCAGCTTCGTCAAACATGAGGCAGTGTCAAAAAATGGAGTCAATCCCACGACGATAAAGAGTATCACTGAGGATAATATACTGACGGGCTTGGTAGCGTATTCGATGACAATCAGTGCTAGACAAATCTGGCCGGAAAGTTTGGGTCTGGAGATATATGATGATATCCCCATACAAAAGGTCATCGAAACGGATCAGGAAAAGGGATTCATCAGGTAATGAATCCTTTGCTACATTTTCCGTCTCAGAATAAGGAAGGTCGCATATCAATTCGGCGAACACCAAGGATTTCTTGGACTTAGCGCATTCGAATTCTAAGTAAAACTCCTAGAGTATTATGATCCATTTGGAGAATTTTCCCCCTAGCAATTGGCATGTAAGAATGTGTTGCATAGGGTTGCAGTTGGAAATCACAGTAGTCTTGCGTAAAAGGATATAGTGTCGGAAACATTGAATACCTTGGACGGTGGCCAAGGCCATTTTTTCAACATGTAAATACTTGGTTTCGGTAGTTGTGAGACTCTGACTCAAATAATAAATGACATGTCTATCATGAGAATCATCCTCCTGAACGAGAACCATAGCAATGGTATAGTCCGAGGTTGCGAGATAAAGGAAATAATCCTGACTGTAATCAGGTGGGAAGAGTAGTGGGGTACGAGTTAAAGACAGTTTCAAAGCTTTGAAATATTTGTCAGTAGTGGTATCCCATATGAACTCAGAACCTTTCTTGAGAAGTCGAGTAAATCCAAGAGTTAGCTCAACATAGTTCAGGATGAAACGATGGAGAAAGTTTGCCTTCCCTTGCAAATTTTGTAGCTCGAAAAGAAAGGAAGGAGGAGGAATATTGAGAATCGCCTAGACCTTCAAAGGATCTACCTTGATCCCTTGACATGAAACAATAAAGCCTAGAAGTCAGTCAGATTCTACACAGAAAAAACATTTGTGGGGATTCAAGCGTATATGGTAAAACCGACAACGAAGGAAAATGGCATGGAGGTGTGTTGGATGATCTACACGGTGCATGGAATGAGCTGGTAAGTCATCGGGATATGGCTTCACAATGTGCTTTATATCATGAAAGGCATAAGACATAGCACGTTGAAAAGTTGCACCGACATTCTTTAAACCGAATGGAAGTTTCCGGTAGGTGAAAGTGACCCAAGGACAAATAAAAGTGGTCTTGTGTTGGTCTGTGGGTACGATATTGGTTTGATTATATCTGGAGAAACCATCCATCAGAGAGAAGATTTTTCTTCCAGCACAATCATCGACGATCTGGTCAACGAAGGGGGTAGGAAAGTTGTCTTTAGGATAAGATTTATTAATGTCTCTATAATCAACACACACACGGATCATACCTTGTTTCTTGTTAATCAGAACAAGATTGGATACCTAGTGAGTTAGAGCCATGGGGTAAATAAAGACAACATTAAGAAGTTTCTCAACTTCAAGCTTGATAGCAGCTTCTTTACATGGGTGGACCGAACGAAGTCATTTCTATATAGGTTTAGCACCCAAGTATGTCTTAATCTCATGAACAATAATGTCAGGGTCAATACCTGGCATTTCTTCATAGCTCCAGGCGAATATGTCAGGAAATTCTTGAAAAGGAGATTTATAGGTGACAATTTCGTCATGGGAGCATGAAGCTCCGATATGCACATTTTTCACAACTCTAGGTTTTATGGATATGTCGAGGGGGATGGTGGGTGAGATATTACTTAAGTTCCCTTCATAGAACATATCTTGTGTAGACTTGGGAACGGTAGAAATGATGACAATGATCGACGGGGTTGAGATCTGTTGGTAACTCTCGATGGTGTGTTGTGCCAGGAAGAGAATGGAACGATGATGTCCATCGTCCCAAGGGGTAACTTCCATGGACATAACAGACATAATCATCTCGTCCATAGGAAAAATGACGTGGAATGGATCCAGAGATAAATCACCAAGAGAGGAGGTAGAAGGGGTGGCCGATTGAATGGCTTGATAAGCGAACTCGATCGGACTCAAAGGCATTTGGTCACCATAACAAAGATGATCTCTAGGGTTGGGTACTATCCATGGGTCGTAAGACACAGGGGTTTCTAAAATAGAGGTGGAAATCATATTGATCGAGATGACGAATGGATGTGGAACATCGGGTGGTGGAATGGGAAAGGTACCCATCAAAGACAAATCTTTAAGAAGACCAACACCGACATTCTCATATCCAGGGGGTGTTTTTGCAATGAAAGGTACATTTTTGGTACGTGCATCGGAGTTAAAGAAGGCTAATTGGTCCACCGTAATTACTTTTCCTTGATGTGGGAAACGTATGACACGAAAAAGAGTGGACACAACTACATGCATGGAATTGATCCAGCTATGGCCAAGTAGAAGGTTGTAATCGAGAGGAGCGTCAAAGACCTCCACTTCAATGTTGACCATTTTTCCTTCTAACGTAATAGGCAATGAAGGGAGAACACCGTAAGGATTAAAACCAGAGCCATTGGAGGCTTTGAGAATATTGTGGGATTCAGTTAAAGGAGGAGAGTCGATGGTTTTCCAGCAGGTAATAGACATGACACACATCAAGGCACCCTCATCAGTAATTGTTCTACAAATGTTCTTGTCGGAGACAATAACTTGTATTTGGAATGCAAGTTGAGGGGGTAACCTTGGAATGTGATCTTCCAAGTAAAAAAAATTTAAATTTGTATTGGTAGGGTCAATTCCACCAATAGATTTCAACAGTGCCTTTCGTTGTATAGGAAAACTCTGAAGGACTTCGAGGGATGACATCACAGACGGTGCTTGGGCTAGATCTTTGAGAATATTGTAGTTCTGGGAAGCACATGCATGAGGATTGAAAGCAGATTTTCGAACAACACCCTTTGGGGGAGGGAGAAGAACTGTATCTAGGCTGGGTCATTCAAGATGAAGAGGACCATTGGTAGGTGGAGTCGTGAGAGATGGTTGGACCAACGAAGGAGGTATTTCATCAACCTTCTCTCTAGAGGAAGAATAATCTTTGGCTCGAGTGGTAAGTGTGATGTCATTCTTCTTTGAATCACCTGTACACATTAATACATAGGATGTAGTGGAGGGGAAAGGCTAGTCATGAATGACCAATTGGTCCTGTTGTTGAGAAGGGAATGGTTGTGACAACACGGCCAGAGTAGGCAGTTTCGGGGTCCCGTGAAGGAACTTAGTAGCCTTAGCTCGTCTTGGACAATCCTTAGTGTAGTGATCATCACCACAGATAAGACAAGGGTATCGGGGTTTGGGTTATACTTATCGTCAATAGGTTGTGTTTTGATCTTCTCAGATTGCAGATTATTTTTATCCTCCTTTTTCTTACCCTTCCCTTTTTTGGATTTATTCTTTTCGGCGTGGGTATATTGAACAGAGTTCACCTCAGAAGTCTTGCCAGTGGGAGGGGTAGGAGACGAAGCATTTTGAACATTAGAAGCAAATGATTTGGGATTGTTTCTAGAGGCTTGGATGGAATGGGTTTGGGCATGGAAAGTGCCAATCACACCGTCAGCTGCATGACAAGCAGCAGGAGTAGTTGAAGTAGCAAAAGTAGAAGGACGAGGTGCGTCAGGGAGTAAGTCGTAAAGAGTACATGTTTGTGAGTAAACGAGGTTGAGGTATTGAACATGATTGATCGCCTATTCTTCTGTGACAACTCCACCCATGGCGATGTCATGAGTGATGTCATTCATGAATGATTTCGTGAACCACTCTGTCAGCAATTGATCGGGAAGTTTGAGTTTGATGACGTTGTCTCCGTCGCCACTCATGAATGTGATCAGAGATATGAGTGGCTTTGGTTTGTTTGAAAGAACTCAAAATTTTGGTCCTCGTTTCGTAGCGGATCAGTGACTGGTAGTGGGTGAGGAAAGCCATAGTGAGGGTGTTGAAGTCGGTGAAGAAGCCTCATGGTAATTCTATATACCACTTCGTGGCGGAACCTGTGAGAGTTTGCTGAAAAAGGTGTAAAGGAATAGAGTCATCCATCAAAGAGTTGGATGAACACCAAAGGTGAAAATTCATTACATGATTGTTCGGGTCCTCTCCTAGTTTACCATCAAATTTAGGGATCTAAAATGGTAGTTTGGCTGGTATCACGGGCCATTGAGGAGAGTGATGGATCAGATCATTTAAAATTCACAACAGATTAGGGAGGTCCAAGGTGGCTAAGAAGGTCAACTGTCTATTCATGCGTGGGTACTCGTGACTTTGGGGAGGAATCCCTATAGGTATACAAGTTGGACCATAAGCAGTTTGCATATAATGCGAAGATCCGGGTAGATTCGATTGTTAGTGTGGAGGTAAGTAATTCATAGGGTTGTATTGGTTGGGGTTGTTCCCTTGAACAGTGACATGGGGTTAAGTGTTCAAGCCCCAAATAGGCTTGTACATACCTAGATATGGTTGGCATATACTAGGGGGTATGAAGGAGCTAGCTTGAGGTTGTTGCCCCCCAGTCAAGTGAGGATTATTTTGGATAAGATAGTTCCAATACTAGGCCAAGGATGGAGGTATGTTTTGTCCATAGGGTGGGGTAGGCAAGGGTTTCCCTCCAATCGGGGGTTGCGTCCCAATTGGGATTTTTCCTACAAAAGGGGATTGGGTTTAGCCTCCTTGGTGAAATTGTCCACCGA
>ML780243.1:697532-729409 GCA_009831015.1 Picea engelmannii
AGGAAAATGCAACTTCTTTTCTCAGGAAAAGTTCTTCTTCCTTCTCTCTTCAGGAATTCAGGCCACTGTGACCCCTCTAAAGGCAATAGATAGGTTTACATCATTAACGATCATAGGGATGACGAAAATAATGTGTAACACCTCTGAAAGGGGGTCGAGGAAGTGTCAGGATGAAACCAGGAATGAGATGGTGCCCAGAAGGAGTGGAAATGCCAGGAGTCCTAGATGGGATTTGTGTAGGAGCAGGAATAGAAGCATTCAATGCATGATATCTTGGGGGAAGTGTTGGGGTGAATCTAGGCGAAAGAGGCATGCCAATGGGAGCTTGGCTAGCCACCGTAATCATGGTGTGAGGACGCATAGTATCTGGGACGATTATGTAATGGACCATTTGTAGGGTGATGGTCAAGATGTGGTCGGCTGGTGGAGCGTCTGAACCAAAAAAATAATAGGCAGTAGTAAAAGGTATTGCGTTTGTATTGGATCTTTCGGGAATCTCAGGTGTGATAGTGATATCAACTCTTTCTCCTGATCCAAAGAGATACCATCTAAAAATGCCAGTAGACCAAAAAGGATCTTGACCCTCAGGTCATGTGAAAGGTCTGGTTGGTAATTCAGAAGACTCAACAACTATTTCTCTGAAAGAATTCACTTGAACAATATGTCTCCCTGAGTAGGGATGAATTTAGAAGTCCTCTAGAGAATTGGTAATTCAGAACCATTATAAAGAGTTAGTTCTTTCCACTTGTGGAGTGGAAACGTATCGGACTTCACTTTGTTGAGGAGAGCCCTCTGGTGAGTTGGTAGGAAAGGGTTGAGAACCTTCCAGATATTCTGGAGGTAGGCCTTACATTCAATGTGAATGGTGTGGAGGGTCAATTGTGATCGAGTTAAAATCTTATGAAATAAATTCTATGGCCAACTTGGGTAAACAAAAAGCATGCGCTAGTAAAATCTAGGAAGCAAAACCAAGAAAACAAGACCTTCCAATTCCGAAGTCACTAGTTGGTGATGAAATCCAACGTCGTGACGACGAGACCAGAAGGGGCTAGGCGAGGGTGGAAAAGTTACGTTGACGACCTTCTTAACGGACTTACACCCTGGTGAAAGCTCCCAAACATAATCGTGGGTATACCCTCCAAGGAGCCTGAGTGAGTATAGACAACATTGATTCCAGGTACCGTGAAGACTTATCCCTCCACAGTCACCTTGTGTAAGACCCTAAGAATATAGGCTGCTAAGGTTACCACAAACAACAATGATGCCTGGGGAAACAGTTGACAGTCCAATCCACACGCAAGGGCAAGTTATCTAGCCCGAAATCAACTTGAGAGGCTTCCACTCATCATTGTGGGTATACCTTCAAGTGACCCCCGTAATACATGCAATCTCTACACCGAGATCAACAAAGAAGGGTGAATAACTATCTCAATCTCAATGCGACCTCAGGTTTGACCCTTGTGTGAGAAGGGATTCACAGGACAAAATGTTGCAAATGGAATTTGACACTCCCTATCACAAGATACTATTGTGTGTTTTTTTCTTTGGAGACTATGTTTCACTGCCTATTCCAAATCTCTAGCCTAGATAATGTTGGTGCAAAAGAGCCCTAGAAAAGTTTCTAGTTGAATTTTAAAGTTGCGCAATATTATTAAAGGTTGTTGTTACGCAAAAAGGAGACGGAAATGAAACCAATCTTGTGTAAGACTCTGACCCAACAATGCGTAAATAGGGATGAATGATACAAATTTTCGTTCGATAAATTCTATCTACAAGAGGGAAAGAGGAGTTTTTTGGAACAATGCAAACTACGATGTACGATCTTTCTTGAAATGTAATATCAAACAATCATGAACAGTGCAAATTCCCTATTTGTTCTCTTTCAATATTTGAATGCCAATATTTTTTGAATAAATGATTGCTTAAAAAAAAGAAAATATATTAGAAACCAAGCAATAGGGATGGAACTAAGAAAAAGTAAGCAAACAATGAAAATGAAATACTCAACAAACACCCAAATCGATCTTTCAATGAAGATAAAAATAACAAACTGACAAGACCAGTCTCTTCGAATGCACATGGACAACAATTTTCCAAGTAGTAAGCAATCGAAAAGGACAATTAATCCCATCTTTTAATCCAATCAAAGGCTCTCGACCAAACAAGCACTCGAATTTCAGAATCGAAGATTATACCCTTGTTAAGAAAAGGTCAAGAGGTAAAAATTGAGAAAAAATGATCAAGAAGAGTTTTTGATTTTTGAAAACTAATCATTCGCAAGATTTGAAATCAAGAAAAAATCAATCACTAGCAAAAGAAGTTCTTCCTGGATAAACAAACAAATATGGGCATATGAAGACACAAAAAGACCTAATCCAAAGTTTTTACAAGTGATTTCATAGTCTGGTAGTGGGGTACAGTGCAAGAATTAGGGATTCTCACAGCCTAGACACAGGCAGGATGCGAGAAGGTCGCACTAAACTGAACACTAGGGTGCGAACTTCAGTGATTCTCTCAGGCCATAGAAAGCTACAGTGCAAGAAGGTTTGTAATCAAGAAAAATTTGGAAAAAGGACAGAACTTTTGAGTGAACTTATGGATCCCGAGAGTTTGTAAGGATCCCCTAAAGACTCAAAGATTGATTGGGAATGAAAAACGGTAGGTCAAGAGAAAATGGCCAAGAAAAAACCAAAAAATGGGTTGTTTCCCCAGTGGAGTCACCAATTATGTTATTGGATAAATCAATAGGTGCAAACACTAACTGATCTCCCTAGATCCACCTAGATCTAGAACAAAACAGGATAGGACATGACTCTTTCTCTAAGTTGCAGCCATTGAATCTACTACTGAGAAGGAATGAGTGACATACTTTTATATCGATTCCTTAGGTATTTATTGTTCCTACTTTGCTCTGATGCTCTTGTGAAATCAAGTCCAAGACAACACAAACCAACTAAAGTGAAGATAACAAAGTATATTAAATGTCAACCTATGCATATGATCAAGGAGTTATGCAAGAAAATAAGAGTGATTTTATCAGAAAGGGACATGCCGCTGTATTATATTAAATGAAAGTAGAAGATACAACCAGATCGCCTTGATGTCACAAGATTCCTTTTAGTGGTCCTTGGTTCCAACACACACACTTTCTCTACACTTGCATGAATAAGATCCAATACAACTTGATAGACAAATAGAGTTTCAAGCTTCAATCCAAATAGAGTTCTTCACACAATTCTCTCATCAATTCTTCATTCAATCTTGCTTAACCTTTTCCATGAGAAACCTTTCAATATATAGGAGAAGGAGAGATGGTTAAATGTATGAGGATGATCCCACTAAATCTAAGAAGTCAGTAGGATGCCAACCATGTAAATTCCAACTCATTTTATAGAAGATCATATTCTAGAACCTTCATAACCTCTTCTCCCATTTTTAGCCTTGAAACAGGTTCGGACCCTGCTTATAGAGAAAACTATGAACTCCTCGCAGGTCAAGTATAGAGCAACCTACGAGAATGAGGATTTTCGCACTCTGCATCATATGCAGCCTGTGAACTCACTTTAAAAATATGCTTTGTAGAGGAAGGCAATAGTCACTTTTCTCAGGAAAAAGTCCTTATGAGAGCCTGATCACATAACTGTAGATACATCACGAGGGTGACCAAAATCATGTGTAACACACGTGGCACCACCTTGTTTGTCAACGATACCTTCCAGTTGTCAACACGAGATTTTTCTAAGTCATTTTCCCAGTCAGCATGTTTCCCAGTTAGAAACTAACCACATCATCACACCTACCACGTCATCATATGAGTGTGCCAAGTGTCACCCTGTGAGTGGTGACACATGTCACCTTCGGGTTGGTCCACCTATACTTTCCATGTTAGCAGTCCACTATGCCCCTGCCACGTTAGTTGTATATCCTTCTGCCACATCAGTTTTACGAAATATGCCAATTGTTTCGCCACACCAGTTGTACGGTCGTACGTACTACACAGTCAGCTGCCACGTGGCATTATAAGGACTTTACAGTTAGAATTTGTTTTGTCTGTAATGGAGCACCCCTTTTGACGGTGGTCATATGTGTTGATAAAGCTGTGGGTTGGGGCTTAGCCCCATCCCCCTTCTGTCTCTGCACAACATTATATACACTTTAAATAATATAAAGTAGGTTGCGTTTACCAAGCCCCACCTTTAGATCTATGGTATTTGAACTTGTTCCTAAGTCTTTTCCTCTACCAACAGGTCACGCAGTCAAAACCAGTGAGCTCCAAAAGAGATTTATACAACCATCAAATGATAGGGTGCCACGTGGTAGCCCATGCCTGGGCCACGTTGTTATTGGATAAATTGTTAGGTGCAGGCACTAACTGATCTCCCTAGATCCACCTGGATCTAGAACAAAACAAGACAGGACATGACTCTTTATGTAAGTTGCAGTCATTGAATCTACTACTGAGAAGGAATGAGTGACATACCTTTATATATCTTCCTTAGATCTCTGTTGTTCCTACTTCGCTCCGGTGCTCTTGTGAAATCAGGTCCAAGACAACACAAACCAACCAAAGTGAATATAACAAAGTATATTCAATGTCAACCTATGCATATGATCAAAGTGTTATGTAATAAAATAAGAGTGATTTTATGGGAAAGGGACATGCCACTATATTATATTAAATGAAAGTAGAAGATACAACCGGATCTCCTTGATGTTGCAAGCTTCCTTCTAGTGGTCCTTGGTTCCAGCACACACACTTGCTCTACACTTTCATGAAGAAGATCTAGTACAACTTGATAGACAAATAGAGTCTTCAAGCTTCAATCCAAACAGAGTTCTTCACACAATTCTCTCATCAATTCTTCATTCAATATTTCTTAACCTTTTCCATGAGAAACCTTTCAATATATAAGAGAAGGACAGATGGTTAAATGGATGAGGATGATCCCACTAAATCTGAGAAGTCAGTGCGATGCCAACCATGTGAATGCCAACTCATTTTCTAGAAGATCCTCTTCTAGAACCTTCGTAACCTCTTCTTCCATTTTAATCCTTGAAACAGGTTCGCACCCTGCTTATAGAGCAAACTGCAAACTCCTCGCATGCCAAGTATAGAGCAACCTGCGAGAATGAGTATTTTAGTACTCTTCATCATATGCAACCTACAAACTCAATTTAAAAATATGCTTTGTAGAGAAAGACAATAGTCACTTTTCTCAGGCAAAAGTCCTTATGAGAGCCTGATCACATAAATGTAGATACATCACCAGAGTGACCAAAATCATGTGTAACAGAATGCCCCCCAAAGTATGAGGCTGGAACTTGTGACAGTCGAAATACTTTTTAAAATGTGTGTGTGTGTCAGGAACAAGGATCGCACCTAATCAAAAACCTGTAAACAACCAAGCATCTGCAAAATATAATATCAGTTCTAAGGTAGGCATCCCCATGCTCAAATCACAAATGAATGAAATCGTCAATGTAGGCCATGGCCACCAATCATACACCATGGATGCATGTCGTCAAAATGCTACATAGCCACCAGGAATACACTATGGATCTATGTTAGAAGACTCAAATTAAGACATAGCCACGTGACATACAAAGTGGATCTATCTATCGATATAAATCATACATACTCCATCGCAGCCTGAATCAAAATGATGAGAGCCAGGGTATTCAATCCTGTCACTTGAAAGTATGAATCTAGCCATGTGATTACATGTGTTGAAGTCGAACATGGTAGAAACCACTCGATTACCGGTTATTGATGAAAACTGCTAACAAGTGCGAGGGAAATCAACATTGATGTCAATGACTCCCAAGGTACCGAAGTACAATCTAAACGAATGTGAATGAATGAGATGAAGTTGAACAATCAGTGAAATCTCTCGATTAGGTACCAATGATGTGAAACCCCTGTCGAAAGCAAAGAGACCTGCCATTAAGGCATGCAGGTTCCAAGCTACTAAATGATTTCTAAGTCTTATTCCTGGATAATGAGTTGGAGTCGACGGAAAAAGACTCATCAGAGGAGGGCCTTGATGTATCCTCCATCAATGACATGAAATAAGTAACAAATTTTGAGGGTGAATCAAAGTATGAATATGAGTTAAAACAGACACAGGGAAGGCCAACATAGTAAGAATGGACAACTATAGATGGCCAACTCAATGGAGGGCTCGTTTGAACTTCTCTTGAACATATGAATGACACGAAAAAGAAATTGACAGCATCGACTCAAAGACGAACCAAGATATGACCTTGTAGCAAGTCGGACGAGAGAAAAATGGATTTCCCAACCTGGATTCAAATGATGAATAAGGGATGTCATGTTCAAGAGCGACGCTTACTGCCATTAATACAAATATGAAAACACATCCCTTCTCCAAAATTTCCCCCACCATTTCTGGCTAGTACCTCTTTATTTTTACACAAGCTTGAGGAGGATAACATATGCTTGTCGATGTAAGATCATCCTTCGGGAATGTCCCTCGAAGTACATTTAACGAACCCTAAGAAGGAGTGGTTTGGTCCCGTAAGGGCCTTTTGATGATTTTTTAACGAGTCCAAAGATAGAAAACTCGGGTGTTTTTCATGTTTTGAGAGTCTAAAAAACACTTAAAGAGAACTCTCCCAGTTCGTTTTTCATAAATGAGTTCGACGAGACCGAAAAAGTGATAAACTATCGCCCATCAAACGTTTTCTTCAAATACTTTAACGAGCGTGAAAAGAACAAGATCGCTCGACAATCTTTTCATTTTTATGGAGCATGAAAAAAGCTTAAAGGATACTCCCTTGCATTCGTCATTCTCATGTTACCATGACGAGTATGAAAAGATGAGAAAAAGTATACTTGGTTGCATTCTCATGTATTTGCAAGCACGAGAACGAATGAAGACCGAGCTCGAGGTTTTTCCTACAAAAACCCTAAAAAAGTAGTCGTATAATTGACAAAAAACAAAAAATACTCGTACGTCGTCATTCGGACTTCGAAGTCACTATATCTGCGAAAAACCATACTCACAAGGCTATTAGGGTATTAGGTTTTTTAGGCAAAGCAATCAAAATAATATATAAAATCAACAAGAAATAGTAAAAAGTGAATAAATATGGATGAAAAAGCTTGTTTTACCATTTCATTGTTACCTTGCCAAAAACTTGTCCAACATACCTCATTTTCCCCCAAATTTCTTTGCTCGATAATGGGAGTTACAAGCAATCATTCGGAAAATGGCTTCAGCCAACGAGGTAATATCCTGATTTTCCAACTTTTCCATGGTTTACTTTTGATTTTTATTGGCAATTTTAGAGTTTTGAGTCCATTTTAGGGTCGGTAGATGTGCTCAAGCATTCTCATAGCTGGTCCATTCAGGACCTACGAGAATCTAATATTTTCCCGGGTGGGATTCAGTGCACCTACGAGAATCTCGCACTGTGCAAAAGCTTCACCTGCGAGGACCGAAAAATAGATTTTATTGTGTGGTTTTTCTAAATAAAAAATTATGCAAGAGGTAAAAACAAGTTGCTGACTTCCTTCTCATGGCTCCATTGCAAGTGTTGACTATCACGATGTTGGAATGGAGGGAAAGAGAACATGAGGAGGATGATTCCATTTCTGGGAATGATTCAGGTACAGTCACTACCCTTCGGGAATGTGGTCTCTTAAAAAAATTTAGAATCTCGGGCATGAGAGCCCAACTCAGATTATTAGAGTACCTGGTCCACATGTGGGATGTGGATCAACAGTTATTTCATGTAGGGGTCCACATGCTGACACTAGATATCGAGGATATCTATTTTCTGATGGGGTTGTCACGACATGGATACCATGCTACTCTGACCGGAGGTAGAGGCGACGGACTTCCTATGAGCGAGTATGTTTGCCAATATTATGTTCCTGAGGTAGAGAGAAGCAAGGGTAAGGTTACCATTTGGGGTGTCCAATATTTGACCCTACGGACTATCTTGTTTACCATTGCACACATGGTTGGGAGCGCGGCTCCGCACATGCTTCTCCAAAGCTATTTCCAATATGAAATAGAGTCCACAAAGCCTCAAGTTTTCAACTGGTCGGACGCGGTTCTCCGCAGTATGAAGAGGCAACTGACAAAGTGCAGAAGGGGTGATGTGAAGCAGTTTGGGTAAGGGTCACTTTTGGTGTCATTCTTCCTCGAGAGGGTCCCACTGCTATGACTACAAATAGATTGGGGTTTACCGGCCCCACAGGATCTGAGGATGCTGAGGTGGTGTAACCTCATGTCTTCGCACGTAGAAGGGCCTATAATCAAGTATAATGATTCATTTTTTGATTGGTTGAGGGCCCAGATTGCTATGATCAATGACTACACATATGTTGGTTTAGATTTTCAAGGAGATCCGAATTTGGTCCTGCCTGAGGATGCTTAGTGGGGTGACTTGGGTGAGAAGTACACATTTTGTTCTTTTTTAATGTTTTTTGCAAATTTTGTTATATAAAATGTTTTTATGTTTATCCAAGGACTAATCAAAAAATTGATTTTGATGACACAGATGTGGGGCTGTATTGACCTCCAGGAATGTCTCCCATTTAGAGGTGAGGCGAAGTAGCTCCAGTGGAAAGATGGGATGTCGAGGACTACAAGGTAGTGGAATAGAACTTAGAGGGGTTGACTGCGGATGTCCTGGACATCGCTATTGGGGAGATCCCAAGACGTTATTAGTGCCATACTATGGGTGTGTCCAATTCTCTCAATCGATTGCTCCGTAGGGTAGCCCGAGTAGTTTTATGTTATCGTGAGCATCATCCGTGATGCTATTTTGTAGAAGCTATGGGCTTCATATTTTGAGATTTTGATCTTTGGACAAAAACTTTTTGTAAAAACGTTTGATCATTATATACATATATACGGCTTCTACCAGCTTATTTTGTGTTGTATAATACATGTGATGTGTGATTGGTTCATAAATGTCTCAAATGTCTGTCTAACACATAATTAGCTAAAGCATCAGTCAATGTATTTAGACATCTAGGAATGTGTTGATATTTGATATAATCAAAATAACATTCTAAGAGGTGAATTTGTAAATATACCCGTAATAAAGTAGGACTTCGTATAGCATAGACATTACTTAACTGTAGTACTACTAGTTGTGACTCGATTCATATAACCAGGTTGTGGATATCAAGTGAAATAGCATCAATCAACAATTCGATGATGACGCTATATTCTGCGATATTATTGGTCGCATGACCGAGGTACACACCTCGTAGACTGATAATTTCGTTTGTAGGTGCATGAATTTCCCATGCAGCAGAAGCAAGGTTCGGAGTACTATGACTAGTGCCATCGGTGAAGCCAATGTGGGGTAGCAAAGACTCCGACATCTGGAAACCAAGCACAATGCAAGATAAGCAGTCGAGGGTAGAGACCAAATAACGAAAAATCATACTAAAGTAACACATAAAAAGTATGATACAATAAAACACAAGCAGTCATGCATAGGTGATCTTAAGCATAGTACTTATTTAAGTACAACTCATTTATGGGTTCACTCAAAGGGATACCTTCGTAGTCCACCAACTCGTAAGCTCCTTTCTCCAACACTCGTCTGACGATATAAGGACCTCGCCACATAGCTTCAAATTTTCTAGCTCCTAACATATCCTGATCTTGTTAGTAAAGGAGAACCAGATAACCTTCGAAGAAAATGTGTGGCTTGACATGTTTGTCGTATTGGGATTTGACACATTTATTCTGGGCTTCTATAACTAGGGTGGCATCGCAATGGGTTTTGTCTAGTTGCATGAGATACAACAGACGCTCTTCCTCGACAGAAGTGTTTGGGAGAAGTTTGACGGCTAGTTTTAGAGAAGGTATCTCACATTCAATCGACAAGATGGATTCTAGACTATAAACTAACTGGAAAGGTGTAAACCCGGTAGTAGACTTAACGGATGTCTGGTAATCCCACAATGCTAAAAACAACATCATGTGCCAACTCATTTTGTGAATCCCTATCATTCGTCAAATCATGGTGATGAGAACTTTGTTTATTGCTTCAACTTGGTCGTTGGCCTGTGGGTAATAGGGTGTTGAGTTTTCATGGCGAAGACCCAAATTTTTAGTGAGTTCAGACATCATGAAGTTTCTAAAGTGGCTACCATGATCAGTAACGATAGCTTGAGGAACACCAAACCAAGCAATGATGTGATTGAATATGAATAATGTTGTAGTATTTCTGGTATTGTTGAATGTTGGCATCACCTCAGCCCATTTCGTAAAATAATATATGGCTAGAATAATGTATCCATGTCCCCCAACCGAGTGAGGGTCACATGTCATGAAATCGATACCCCATTTCGCAAAAGGACCAACAGAGACCACAGGGTGTAGAGGAGCAGGGTGTGATCGTATTTTGTTCTTGTAGGTTTGGAAAACATGGAATTTTTGGATAGCGATTATACAATCATTGAATAAATAAGGCCAAAAATACCCCGCTCGTAAGATATTTTGGGCAGTAACATACCCAGACAGGTGACCACTAGATTCTCTAGAATGGCTGTTATTCAGGGATTTCTCGGCTTCGTCAAATGTGAGGCAGCGTCAAAAAATGGAGTCAATCCCACGACGATAAAGAGTATCACTGAGGATAATATACTGATGGGCATGGTAGCATATTCGATGACAGTCAGTGTTAGACAAATCTGGCCGGAAAGTTTGGGTCTGGAGATATATGATGATATCCCCATACCAAAGGTCATCGAAATGGATCAGGAAAAGGGATTCATCAGGTAATGAATCCTCTACTACATTTTCCATCTCAGAATAAGGAAGGTCGCATATCAATTCGGCGAACACCAAGGATTTCTTGGACTTAGCGCGTTTGAATTCTAAGTAAAACTCCTCGAGTATTACAATCCATTTGGAGTATTTTCCCCCTAGCAATTGGCGTGTAAGAATGTGTTGCATAGGGTTGCAGTTGGAAATCACAGTAGTCTTGCGTAAAAGGATATAGTTTCGGAAACATTGAACACCGTGGACGGTGGCCAAGGCCATTTTTTCAACATGTAAATACTTGGTTTCGGTAGTCGTGAGACTCTGAATCAAATAATAAATGACATGTCTGTCATGAGAATCATCCTCCTGAACGAGAACCATAGCAATGGTATAGTCCGAGGCTGTGAGATAAAGGAAATAATCATGACTGTAATCAGGCAGGAAGAGTAGTGGGGTACGAGTTAAAGACAGTTTCAAAGCTTTGAAATCTTTGTCAGTAGTGGTATCCCATAC
This sequence comes from Picea engelmannii, assembly GCA_009831015.1. Taxonomy (NCBI): domain Eukaryota; kingdom Viridiplantae; phylum Streptophyta; class Pinopsida; order Pinales; family Pinaceae; genus Picea; species Picea engelmannii. The sequence goes on from ML780243.1 coordinate 708,806, forward strand.
GAACTCAGAACCTTTCTTGAGAAGTCGAGTAAATCCAAGAGTTAGCTCAACATAGTCCAGGATGAAACGATGGAGAAAGTTTGCCTTCCCTTGTAAACTTTGTAGCTGGCGAAGAAAGGAAGGAGGAGGAATATTGAGAATCGCCTCGACCTTCAAAGGATCTACCTTGATCCCTTGACATGAAACAATAAAGCCTAGAAGTCGGTCAGATTCTACACAAAAAACACATTTGTGGGGATTCAAGCGTATATGGTAAAACCGACAACGAAGGAAAATGGCATGGAGGTGTGTTGGATGATCTACACGGTGCATGGAATGAGCTAGTAAGTCATCGAGATATGGCTTCACAATGTGCTTTATATCATGAAAGGCATAAGACATAGCACGTTGAAAAGTTGCGCCAACATTCTTTAAACTGAATGGAAGTTTCTGGTAGGAGAAAGTGCCCCAAGGACAAATAAAAGCAGTCTTTTGTTGGTCTGTGGCTACGATATTGGTTTGATTATATCTGGAGAAACCATCCATCAGAGAGAAGATTTTTCTTCCAGCACAATCATCGACGATCTGGTCAACGAAGGGGGTAGGAAAGTTGTCTTTAGGACAAGCTTTATTAATGTCTCTACAATCAACGCACACATGGATCATACCTTGTTTCTTGTTAATCAGAACAAGATTGGATACCCAGTGAGTTAGAGCCACGGGGTAAATAAAGACAACATTAAGAAGTTTCTCAACTTCAAGCTTGATAGCAACTTCTTTACGTGGGTGGACCGAACGAAGTCATTTCTGGATAGGTTTAGCACCCGAGTATGTCTTAATCTCATGAACAATAATGTCAGGGTCAATACCTGGCATTTCTTCATAGCTCCAGGCGAAGATGTTGCGAAATTCTTGAAAAGGAGATTTATAGGTGACAATTTCGTCATGGGAGCATGAAGCTCCGATATGCACATTTTTCACAACTCCAGGTTTTATGGATATGTCGAGGGGGATGGTGGGTGAGATATTACTTAAGTTCCCTTCATAGAACATATCGTGTGTAGACTTGGGAACGGTAGAAATGATGACAATGATCGACGGGGTTGAGATCTGTTGGTAACTCTCGATGGTATGTTGTGCCAGGAAGAGAATGGAACGATGATGTCCATCGCCCCAAGGGGAATCTTCCATGGACATAACAGACATAATCATCTCATCCATAGGAAAAATGACGGTTCTTGGGCTAGATCTTTGACAATACTGTAGTTCTGGGCAACACATCCATGAGGATTGAAAGCAGATTTTTGAACAACACCCTTTGGGGGAGGGCGAAGAACTGTATCTAGGCTGGGTCGTTCGAGATGAAGAGGACCATTGGTAGGTGGAGTTGTGAGAGATGGTTGGACCAACGAAGGAGGTATTTCATAAACCTTCTCTCTAGAGGAAGAATAATCTTTGGCTCGAGTGGTAAGTGTGATGTCATTCTTCTTTGAATCACCTATACACATTAAGACATAGGATGTAGTGGAGGGGGAAGGCTAGTCATGAATGACCAATTGGGCCTGTTGTTGAGAAGGGAAGGGTTGTGACAACACGGCCAGAGTAGGCAGTTTCAGGGTCCCGTGAAGGAACTTAGTAGCCTCAACTCGTCTTGGACAATCCTTAGTGTAGTGATCATCACCACAGATAAGACAAGGGTATCGGGGTTTGGGCTATACTTATCGTCAATAGGTTGTTTTTTGATCTTCTCAGATTGCAGATTATTTTTATCCTCCTTTTTCTTACCCTTCCCTTTTTTGGATTTATTCTTTCCGGCGTGGGTATATTGAACAGAGTTCACCTCAGAAGTCTTGCCAGTGGGAGGGGTAGGAGACGGAGTATTTTGAACATTAGAAGCAAATTATTTGGGGTTGTTTCTAGAGGCTTGGATGGAATGGGTTTGGGCATGGAAAGTGTCAATCACACCGTCAGCTCCATGACAAGCAGCAGGAGTAGTTGAAGTAGAAGAAGTAGAAGGATGAGGTGCGTCAGGGAGTAAGTTGAAAAGAGTACCCATTTGTGAGTAAATGAGGTCGAGGTATTGAGCACAATTGATCGCATGTTCTTTTGTGACAACTCCACCCATGGCGATGTCATGAGTGATGTCATTCACGAATGATTTCGTGAACCACTCTGCCAGCAACTGATCAGGAAGTTTGAGTTTGATGACGTTGTCTCCGTCGCCACTCATGAATGTGATCAGAGATATGAGTGGTTTTGGTTTGTTTGAAAGAAATCAAAATTTTGGTCCTCGTTTCATAGCGGATCAGTAACTGGTAGTGGGTGAGGAAAGCCATAGTGAGGGTGTTGAAGTCGGTGAAGAAGACTCATGGTAATTCTATATACCACTTCGTGGCGGAACCTGTGAGAGTTCGCTGAAAAAGGTGTAAATGAATAGAGTCATCCATCAAAGAGTTGGATGAACACCAAAGGTGAAAAGTCATTACATGATTGTTCGGGTCCTCTCCTAGTTTACAATCAAATTTAGGGATGTCAAATGGTAGTTTGGCTGGTATCGCGGGCCATTGAGGAGAGTGATGGATCAAATCATTTAAAATTATCAACAAATTAAGGAGGTCCAGGGTGGCTAAGAAGGGTAACTGTCTATTCATGTGTGGGTACTGGTGACTTTGGGAAGGAATCCCTATAGGTATACAAGTTGGACCATAAGCAGTTTGCATATAATGCGAAGATCCGGGCAGATTCGATTGTTAGTGTGGAGGCAAGTAATTCATAGGGTTGTATTGGTTGGGGTTGTTCCCTTGAACAGGGACATGGGGTTGAGTGTTCAAGCCCCAAATAGGATTGTACATACCTGGATATGGTTGGCCTATACTAGGGGGTATGAAGGAGCTAGCTTGAGGTTGTTTCCCCCTAGTCGAGTGAGGATTATTTTGGATAAGATAGTTCCAATACTGGGCCAAGGATGGAGGTATGTTTTTTCCATAGGGTGGGTAGGAAAGGGTTTCCCTCCAATCGGGGGTTGCGTCCCAATTGGGATTTTTCCTACAAAAGGGGATTGGGTTTAGCCTCCTTGGTGAAATTGTCCACCGACAGGAATCTGGTAATTAGGTGTGAAAGACGGGATGGTGCCACTAGGGTCGATGCCTTCGATAGAGGATGGAAGAGGTCCTCTGAAAGGGGGTCAAGGAAGTGTCAGGATGAAACCAGGAATGAGATGGTGCCCAGAAGGAGTGGAAATGCCAGGAGTCCCAGATGGGATTTGTGTAGGAGAAGGAATAGAAGAATTCAATGCATGATATCTTGGGGGAAGTGTTGGGGTCAATCTAGGCGAAAGAGGCATGCCAATGGGAGCTTGGCTAGACACCGTAATCCTAGTGTGAGGACACATAGTATCTGGGACCATTATGTAATGGACCGTTTGTAGGGTGATGGTCAAGATGTGGTCGGCTGGCAGAGCGTCTGAACCAGGAAGATAATAGGCAGTAGTAAAAGGTATTGCATCTGGATTGGATGTTTCGGGCAGCTCAGGTGTGACAGTGATATCAACGCTTTCTCCTGATCCAAAGAGATACCGTCTAAAAATGCCAGTAGTCCAAAAAGGATCTTGACCCTCAGGTCATGTGAAAGGTCCGGTTGGTAATTCATAAGACTCAACAACTATTTCTCTGGAAGAATTCACTTGAACAATGTGTCTCACTGAGTCGGGAGGAATTCGGAAGTCCTCTAGAGAATTGGTAATTCAGAACCGTTCTAAAGAGTTAGTTCTTTCCACTTGTGAGTTGGTAGGCAAGGGTTGGTAGGCAAGGGTTGATAACCTTCCAGATATTCTGGAGGTAGGCCTTACATTCTATGTGAATGGTGTGGAGGTTCAATTGTGATCGAGTTAAAATCTTATGAAATAAATTCTATGGCCAACTTGGGTAAACAAACAGTATGCGCTAGTAAAATCTAGGAAGCAAAACCAAGAAAACAAGACCTTCCAATTCCGAAGTCACTAGTTGGTGATGAAATCCAACGTCATGACGACGAGACCAGAAGGGGTTGGGCGAGGGTGGAAAATTTACATTAACGACCTGCTTAATGGACTTACACCCTAGTGCAAGCTCCCACACATAATCGTGGGTATACCCTCCAAGGAGCCCGAGTGAGTATAGACAACATTGATTCTAGGTACCGTGAAGACTTACCCCTCCACAAGCACCTTGTGTAAGACCCTAAGAAGATAGGCTACTAAGGTTACCACAAACAACAATGATGCCTGGGGAAATAGTCGACAGTCGAATCCACATGCAAGGGCAAGTTCTCTAGCCCGAAATCAACTTGAGAGGCTTCCACTCATTATTGTGAGTATACCTTCAAGTGACCCCCATAATATATGCAATCTCTACACCGAGATCAACAAAGAAGGGTGAGTAACTGTGTCAATCTCAATGCGACCTCAGGTTTGACCCTTGTGTGAGAAGGGATTCCCAGGACAAAATGTTGCAAATGGAATTTGACACTCCCTATCACAAGATACTATTGTGTGTTTTTTTCTTTGGAGACTATGTTTCACTGCCTATTCCAAATCTCTAGCCTAGCTAATGTTGGTGCAAAAGAGCCCTAGAAAAGTTGCTAGTTGAATTTTAAAGTTGCGCAATATTATTAAAGGTTGTTGTTATGAAAAAAGGAGACGGAAATGAAACCAATCTTGTGTAAGACTCTGACCCAACAATGCGTAAATAGGGATGAATGATACAAATTTTTGTTCGATGAATTCTATCTACAAGAGGGAAAGAGGAGTTTTCTCGAACAATGAAAAATACGATGTACGATCTTTCTTGAAATGTAATATCAAACAATCATGAACAGTGCAAATTCCCTATTCATTCTCTTTCAATATTTGAATGCCAATATTTTTTGAATAAATGATTGCTTAAAAAAAAGAAATTTTTTTAGAAACCAAGCAATAGGGATAGAACTAAGAAAAAGTAAGCAAACAATGAAAATGAAATACTCAACAAACACCCAAATCGATCTTTCAATGAAGATAAAAATAACAAACTGACAAGACCAGTCTCTTCGAATGCACATGGACAACAATTTTCCAAGTAGTAAGCAATCGAAAAGGACAATTAATCCCATCTTTTAATCCAATCAAAGGCTCTCGACCAAACAAGCACTCGAATTTCAGAATCGGAGATTATACCCTTGTTAAGAAAAGGTCAAGAGGTAAAAATTGAGAAAAAATGATCAAGAAGAGTTTTTGATTTCCGAAAACTAATCATTCGCAAGATTTGAAGTCAAGAAAAAATCAATCACTAGTAAAAGAAGTTCTTCCTAGATAAACAAACAAATTTGGGCATCTGAAGACACAAAAAGACCTAATCCAAAGTTTTTACAAGTGAGTTCATAGTCTGGTAGTGGGGTACAGTGCAAGAATTAGGGATTCTCACAGCCTAGACACAGGTAGGATGCGAGAAGGTCGCACTGAACTGAACACTAGGGTTCAAACTTCAGTGATTCTCTCGGGCCATAGAAAGGTACAGTGCGAGAAGGTTTGTAATCAAGCAAAATTTGGAAAAAGGACAGAACTTTTGAGTGAACTTATGGATCCCGAGAGTTTGTAAGGATCCCCTAAAGACTCAAAGATTGATTGGGAATGAAAAACGGTAGGTCAAGAGAAAATGGCCAAGAAAAAACCACAAAATGGGTTGTTTCCCCAGTGGAGTCACCAATTATGTTATTGGATAAATCAATAGGTGCAAACACTAACTGATCTCCCTAGATCCACCTAGATCTAGAACAAAATAGGATAGGACATGACTCTTTCTCTAAGTTGCAGTCATTGAATCTACTATTGAGAAGGAATGAGTGACATACTTTTATATCGATTCCTTAGGTCTTTGTTGTTCCTACTTCACTCCGATGCTCTTGTGAAATCAGGTCCAAGAAAACACAAACCAACTAAAGTGAAGATAACAAAGTATATTAAATGTCAACCTATGCATATGATCAAGGAGTTATGCAAGAAAATAAGAGTGATTTTATCAGAAAGGGACATGCCACTGTATTATATTAAATGAAAGTAGAAGATACAACCAGATCGCCTTGATGTCGCAAGATTCCTTTCAGTGGTCCTTGGTTCCAACACAAACACTTTCTCTACACTCGCATGAATAAGATCTAGTACAACTTGATAGACAAATAGAGTCTTCAAGCTTCAATCCAAACAGAGTTCTTCACACAATTCTCTCATCAATTCTTCATTCAATCTTGCTTAACCTTTTCCATGAGAAACCTTTCAATATATAGGAGAAGGAGATATGGTTAAATGGATGAGGATGATCCCACTAAATCTAAGAAGTCGTTAGGATGCCAACCATGAAAATTCCAACTCATTTTCTAGAAGATCATCTTCTAGAACCTTCATATCCTCTTCTCCCATTTTTAGCCTTGAAACAGGTTCGGACCCTGCTTATAGAGAAAACTACGAACTCCTCGCAGGCCAAGTATAGAGAAACCTGCGAGAATGAGGATTTTCGCACTCTGCATCATATGCAGCCTGCGAACTCACTTTAAAAATATGCTTTGTAGAGGAAGGCAATAGTCACTTTTCTCAGGCAAAAGTCCTTATGAGAGCCTGATCACATAACTGTAGATACATCACGAGGGTGACCAAAATCATCTGTAACACACGTGGCACCACCTTGTTTGTCAACGATACCTTCCAGTTGCCAACACGAGATTTTTCTAAGTCTTCTTCCCAGTCAGCATGTTTCCCAGTTAGAAACTAACCACATCATCAAACCTACCACGTCATCATACGAGCATGCCAAGTGTCACCCTGTCAGTGGTGACACATGTCACCTCCGGGTTGGTCCACCTGTACTTGCCATGTTAGAAGTCCACTATGCCCCTGCCACGTCAGTTGTATATCCTTCTGCAACGTCATTTGTACAAAATATGCCAATTGTTCCGCCACACCAGTTGTACGGTTGTACGTACTGCATAGTCAGCTGCCACGTGGCATTGTATGGACTTTACAGTTAGCATTTTTTTTGCCTGTTTGGAAAAATGAATAGAACACTATATCAGGATCATACAATGTTTGTTTGAGGCTGTTCAAGTTGCATTGGGTTTATATCGACGAGGCCTACATACACGTCTTTTTTAAAGCCATTATAAGAACATTGATTTTTAGGCCTTTCTGAGCCCCATCAAGCTCCTGGATTTGAATCTGGACCACTCACCCAAGTAGAATGCTACTCCACTAGTGCTTCATCGTTCATCAATGTAACCTGCCCAATCTACATCTGTGTAGGAAGTAAATGATGGATCCTTTCCTTTTGGATACCATTATCCAAACTCTTTTGTTCCTTTGAGATATCTGAAAATCCAATTCACTACTAATACATGTGATCTGGTGTTTCTTGAAATCGTGCCACCTGTCCAACTGACTGCATTAAATATTGTCTAGATGTTGTCACATGTAGTAAGATACCAATCATTGACCTATATTTCCTCTAGTATGTATATTTTGAATCATCATCTTTGCTCAACTTGCAACTGGTTTTCATAGGAGTGATAACTGGTTTGCAATCTTCCATTCCGAACCTCTTTAGAATTTCTCTGATATACTTAGCTTGAGAAATAAATATTCCTTGGTTTCTTTGACGTATCTGAAGACTAGAAAGAAGGATATTTCTCCAAGTAATGACATTTCAAATTCATTTTGCATATCCTTTTCAAATTTCTAGCTTAACCTATCATCAATACTTCCAAAAATAATACCATCAACATAAACTTCAATTAATAAAATAATATATTGATTTACCTTGATGTAGAGGTTGTTTTCTACATTTCCTTTTCTGAACCATGCATGTTGTAGATTTTATCTAGTATAGGGTGCCATGCTCTGGGAGCCTGTTTTAGACCATACAAGGCCTTCTTCAATTTACACACATAATTTGTGTTCTCTGACAAATGAAATCCTTCTGGTTGTTCGATGTAGAGTTATTCTTCAATTTCCCCATTCAGAAAAGATGATTTCACGTCCATATGATAAACTTTAATATTCTTGGATCATGCATAAGCTAATATAAATCAGATTTCTTCCATTCTAGCAATTGGGGAAAATGTCTCTTCAAAGTCGATTCCTTCAACCTGTGCATATCCTTTACATACCAATTTGGCTTTCTTCCTTGTAACATGTCTGTATTCATTCAATTTATTTATGAATACCCACTTTGTGCCAATCACATCCTTATTCTTTGGTCTTGGAACCAATTCCCAAGTGTCATTCTTCTCTATTTGGTCCAATTCTTCATCCATGGCCTTATTCCATAATTCATCCTTGTTGGCCTCTTCAAAATTGTTTGATTCAATTGTAGATGAGAGTGCTAGGTGCATTTGTTGTGGTGAACAGATTCTTCTTCTAGTCGCAACTCATGCATCTTTTTTTTCGATAATCTAATCTGAAGGATGATTCTTCTGTACTCGTTTTCTAGGTGTCTTTGGACGAACTTGTTGAACTTTCTATTCTACTTCTGTTTGATCCTCTTCATATTTCCTTTCTACTTCTTCTTCATCTTCTTCTTCTTCTTCGTAAAGTTGTTCCATTGATTCATTTTCTTCTTCCTTTAATTCTTGCGCACATGTTTCATCAATTGTTACATTGATGCTTTCCACAACTTTGTTCAAACTCAAATTGTAACACTTGTATGCTTTCCTTGTACTTGAGTAACCAAAAAGTACTCCTTTGTCCACACGAGAGTCAAACTTTCCCATTCTACCATCTTCTCTTTTGATGTCTCATTTACTTCCAAATACTCTAAAGTGCTTCACATTTGTTGGTCTTCCTTTCCATAGCTCGTAGGGAGTTTTGTTAGTGTTGTTTCTTAGCATTACTCTATTTTGAATGTGAACTGTTGTATGCACTGCATGTGTCCAAAAGATATCTATCAATTTGGAATCCATTAACATTGCTCGAGCCATTTCCTGTATTGTCATGTTCTTTCTTTCAACAACTTCATTCTATTGAGGTGTCCTAGCAATGGAGAATTTCCTTTTTTATTCCATTCTTGCTGTAGTAGTCCATAAATTCCTTTGAAGTGAACTCTCCTCCATTATCATATCTCAAACATTTAATTTTTGAATCCATTTCATTTTCAACCGATTCCTTGTAGACCTTGAAGTTTTCAAAAGATTTTGACTTATTCCTGAGAAAGGAAACTGTAGTCATTCTTGTATAATCATCAACTAATAATATAAAGTATTTCTCACTTTTAAAACCCTTTGTTGTAGTTGGTCCAATGAGATTAGTATGCACAATTTCCAGTGGTCTTGTCGTTGAATATTCTTTTGATTTAAACCTAGTATTTGTTTTCTTTCCTTGTTGACAATGTTTGCATAAAGCGTTGGTTGGTATCGTAATCTGGGGAATTTCTCTAACTGCTTCCTTTTTTTTTGACTTTGACAAGGTTATCAAAGTGTATGTGACCCATTCTTCTGTGCCATAGCCAACTTTCATCTTCATTTCCTAGACAACACTTTTTATTTCCAAATCCACTTAGTACATATATGTTCCTTGAAGTTCTTGCAGTTGTTGAAATCAATTTCCCTAAACCTTCTTTTCTTATCTCGCACTTTTGTGAATAGAAAGTAACTTTATGACCTTGATCACACATTTGACTCACACTTAGAAGATTATGTTTCATATCTTCCACTAGTAGAACATTGTTTTCCTTGGTATTCTTGTTTCTAGTTTTGATTGTGCCTTTTCCAATGATTTTAGCTGAATCGTCATTTCTGAAGGAGATTGGTCCATCTCTTTCCTTTCTTAATGTAAGAAGCATGTCTTTAGAATATGTCATGTGTTTTGAACATACACTGTTAATATACCAACCAAGTTTATTTTTCTTAGCTTGTAGAGTGAGTGTGCATTCTTCATTGCTATATTGATTCTTCTTTCTTATCTATGTTCTCTTTTGAGGTTCATGTATGTGACTATTGTTGTTATGTTGTGGTTCTCTAGGAGGAGCTACCATTCTGCAATATTTGGCCATGTGTCTAAAGTTTTTGTACTTGTATCATTCCACTTCAGTGCTCAATGATTCAAACATGTTATAACTTCTTCTCTTTGTTTCACTAGGCCTTCTTGGATAACCCTTTTGTGTATGACTTTCAAAGTTGTTTATGTTCTTTTTGTTAGCTCTGCAATTCATAGTTTTATGTCCAAAATTATTACATTCATAACATAAACCAAAAAATATAGTTTGATACCTGGGAGTTGAAGATCTTCTGAAAGGATTTTCTCTTCTAAATCCTTCTTCTTCCTGAGGCCTATCTGTCGATTGTTGATTCTAAAATTTGAATCTTCTCGATGGAGGAGTGTCCCTATAACATTCCTTGTAGATATTCCTATCCCCTTTGATTCTTTCTGCATAGGTTTTTGGATATGTTTATTTCTCTATTGTTTTGGAGCTTGATCCCTTTTCTATCTGATTATATCCATTTCCAGATTTGTCATGATGAGGTTTTTGACTGTGGATAATGTCATCCAAAACTTTTGAGTTGTTCATCATATTTTTATTTTGAAGATCCTTTCTTAATGTGACAATCTCTTCTTCCAAATTTTCGATGATCCGGTCTCTTTCTTCTAGTTGTTCTTTGAGTGATTCTTCAATTCTTTTATCTTGTTCTATTTGAACCTTCAAAGTTGTGATCATTTGTTCTAGTTCCTAAGTGTCTTCTTTCATGTCTAGTTCTACTTGTAGCTTCTTGTTTTTCTTCTTTTCTCTTCTTATAACTTCTATGGCACACAAAAATTCTTCTCGGTAGTCAACTTCTGCCTCTTCATATTCTTCTTCAACCTCTTCATATTCTTCTTCAGTGTCTTCTTTGTTAGAATCTTCTACTGCCATGAATAGAAATCTTTATGTCTCACTGTCACTGACTTCATCTTCATCTAATAATCAGATGTATTCTTTGGTGCATAAGTTTTTTCTTGAAAACTTTCTTTGTGGTTATTTTTCCTTTATATGTGTGTTTTCTATTTGAGTAATCTTCATCATTCCTCTTATTTTTATTATGAGGAAATTTGTTAGTAAAATGACCATCACCATCACAATTAAAACAAATCAAAGGAAACTTACCTTTATATCTATCATTGGTTCCCTTGTTCAATCTTCTGACAAAGTTGGCCATTTCGTCAACATCTTCAGAGATGTGATTGTTGCTTCTATGATCTTTTTCTTTTTGATTTCCCTTTTTCTTTGACCTTTTGGATGCTTTGAAAGCTGCTTCTTTTATATCTGGATGTTTATGTTCAGTTCTCATTTCACATGGTGTGAAGATTCCATGTAATTCATCTATGCTTATTGAGTCTAGATCTGCTCTTTCTACTAGTGTTGATATCTTAGGATCAAATATCATAGGAAGAGATCTTAGTACCTTTTGAACAATTACAAGTTCTTTAATTTATTCTCCCAATCCTATGATTGCATTTACTGTTTCATCGACTCGTAAGAAGTAAGCTGCAATATTCTCATCTTCCTTCATCTTTATTTGTTTGAACTGACCTTTGTAAGTTTGAACCTTTGTTGCTTTGACTTTTGAATCTCCTTCATAAATATTTTGAAGCTTGTCCCAAATATCTTTAGCAGATTTACAATGTATAACTTTGGTGTAAACTTATTCACAAAGACCATTCAAAAGTGAATTTGTGGCTTTGGAAATATTTTTCCTAAGTTTTATTGCTCTTTCATTTGTCGGTGGAACTATTGGTTCTTTTTATCCATCTACAACTGATTCCCAAATTTCAAATCCATGTGCCTGTATATATGTTTTCATCCTTCTACTCCAAAATGCATACTTTTGTCCATCAAATTGTGGTATTCCATTTTTATACATGTTGTTGCTATCCATGATCTACCTTTTAGTTGTTAAATAGATTTCTGAAGGAACCTTCTCGGATACCAATTGTTGGATTACTGAGAGGGGGAGTGAATCATAGAGAAATCTAATACTTTTTCACCATAAAATGCAAGTGTTATATCAATGTTGCATTGTCATCCAATAATTGTAGAGTAAACAAAAAATGAAAAAATGATAAATCATACACATACACAGTACACCAGTGTTTTTATGTGGAAACCCAAAGCGAGAGAAAACCAGGGAATGCTTTTTGTTATATATCTTGAAGAATTACACTCATTGGAAGAACCAACTTTCTTTGTTTTCTAGCTACAATTGGAAAGTGGCTCCAACCCCCTAGTTTCTCAGGCTACAACCTGAGGGAAGCTCCAACTCCCCAATTCTCTAGATACAACCAGAAGGAGGCCACAACCCCCTATGTTATCCGTATACAACTGGAAGGTGGATACAACCACCTGTCCTCGCCCCGTCCAACCTCCCTGATGTAGAAGTAGAATGATGGAACCACTGTCACACTATCACTGTGATATATATTGTTGTAAACAACCTATACGAATCAACCTGTAATCAACTTGTACCATAAACAAGTGCATCAACCATGCATCAACCTGTCCCAAACAACCTGTAATCAACATGTACCATAAACAAGTGCATCAACCATGCACCAACCTGTACCTCAACCTGTACCATCAACGAGTGCATAAACCATGTACCAATCATGCATCAAATACACATAAAATAGTACTTGTCATTATGTACCAACATCATCAACTATACACCTCATGTATATGCCAAATCATCAATTACTTGTCTCAACCATGTACCCAACATGTACCTCAACCAAAATCCCTCATCAATTTCATCATCCAAATCTGATTTGTAACTCTGTAATAGACCTGGTATATATGATCACACACCTGCAAACCTTCATTAACTTTAACAACAAGAGACTATCATTTTCATCAAACTTTACTTTAGTCTCACATGACTAATTTTGGATTAGTCAAAAAACCTAACTTGCAATAATCATAACTATGTACCTATAATGAGTATCTAAAAATGGTACACAATGTTCTTCAATGTCTTTTATGCAATTCCTCCATATTTCACTACTTGGAACCTCTCAGAAAAGGATTTATAGAAAAAATGGCATACCTTGTTGAATTATGTCTTATTCTAGAGAGCAAACTTCTAGAGCATGCCCCACACGGAATATTTGTTGTATGGATCTGAAAATTGTACATAGAATACTACAAATTTTACTATAACCAATACATTTTTTCTTACTGAATTTGGATCTGTTATGAAGAATTTATGACACTGTTACCCGAAACACTTGTTTTAGACTAGTTTCAGGACTAACCACAAACCCTACTTTCCACGACGTGTAACTCGAAAAATAAAACGCCCACAAGTTGAAATTTGTATCACAGATACTTGGATATTTTTCCTCAATGGTCTCCCAATGTCACGGTCTAAATCATTCTATAAAACAAATTATTATGAAAATGGTGAGATGACCTGTAAATAACATACCTTAGAAAGCATCATCAAAGGAATTTATACTCACTTGAATTTTGGCCTTCTTTAGTACACCTTCCCTCTGAAATTTGTCTTACATATCCTTTGGTTACCTCAGTCACCTATATATATTCAATATGCTCAAGTGTGATTAAAATGAGAGAGAATTTCCTCTTATTTATACTTTCATGTAGCTTCCTCAAGGGGTTACCTTTTAACCATCTTAACCCAATTTCCTTATTTTAGGGCTAACCCACTTCTAACCACTTGTCAACTTAGTAATTTCTCCATTAACTTTATTATTTAAATAATTTATTTTGTATGCACTTTGACTTATATTACACTCATCACTTCACTTTATTATTTAAATTGCCTTCTAACCATCTTAACCACTTTCCTTATTTTAAGGCTAACCCACTTCTAACCACTTGTCCACTTAGTAATTTCTCCATTAACTTTATTATTTAAATAATTTCTTTTGTATCCACTTTGTCTTATATTACATTTATCACTTCACTTTATTATTTAAACAATTTCTTCTTTGCAACCACTTTGACTACTTTGACCTTTTGGGGCTTGTAGATGACTTGTGAGGGTTCTCCAACTTCTCATGGCCATAAGTCTCTAATTGTGAGGAGTTATGTGGCATTCCACATACCACTAGAAATGGCATGACATGTACTATCTATCTAGAATATTCTTACCTAAAAAATATATCAAATCTCGTATTATTATCCATCAAACAAACTTGGGTCCATTACCCAAACCATTGTGTTATCGTAATTCACTACTAAACTTTGTTCAAGGGTTGACATCAATGACAACCAACCCAATTAATCAACATGGAGAACTGGTGGAGTGATAAAAAGAAGCTTGTGAAGGACTGAGGAAATCCACCTTTAATGGAAATTCAAATATCAAATAAGGCTTGAAACCTTACTAACGGAACTGCAACCATCCAATCATCTGAGATACATTCTAAAACCATTTAAAATGAAATACTGGATCTAGATGTCGGACTGATGTCACTCCTAAACAAAACCACACATATGAAACCCTTTCCATCCAGATATCTATAAATATGGATATCACTTTAAGACTCACAAAAGGTTGGGTCATATCCAGACGTTTTACTAGCTTGACGTGTCATGGAGCCATCCAATGGAACTGTGAAAATTTGGATATCTAGGAATTTAAGATTTTCCCTACTACTAATTTATTCTAAAATTTCAGATTCTGAATAGTTCGGATACAACTAGCTTCATTGGCATCCACTCCCTAATTTGATTGGAATTATGAGTCGCTTTATTCTCATGTATACAATGGACTCCATATTCCTCGACTTTACTAATTCAATTCGTTGACTTCACACAAATTCATAGGGTTTTGGCCCTGAAGACATTCAATTTTTTTCTCATAACCCATATAGATTCATAAATTACACAAACATAGATATATTACAAATTAAACATACATCAAATTCAACTAAGAATAAATATGCACTTATTTGTACATAAGTTGCTAGACAAACCAACTGACTGAGGGTGAGTTCTTTTCCACCCAACCATAGTCTTAGTTGCACTAGTTCTCACTACATTTGGGCACCCTCGTGCTAGACTGTAATGCTCCCACTGAGTTTTTGAATTTTTTTCTGAGTTAATTTTGTAGTTTATGTATTCCTCTATGACTGCTATAGGGGATATTGTGACTAATGATATATTTTTTAACTTTTTTTTCTTAAAACAAATTGGGTCTTTTCAAGAACATTCAATACACAAGTGCATAACAGAACTATGAAGAAAATAATATACTTGCACACAACAAAGGGAAGGGAAATATCACTGCTTATTTATTTAAATCTAGATTGATTTTTTGTTGTTATACTTCAAAAACTCATCCTTACTACAATACAAAAATAGGTAAATATACTCTGACGTGTCCTTGAACGTAGGTTTCTTGTAGATAACAAATAATGGAAGTGAAACAATGTGGATTAGCTATGAAATTATGTCTGCAATATAGTGATATGAATAGAAGACAAAACCAAGTGATAATATGTTCAATCTAGTTGATAGAAAGTCATTCCCAAAGGAAAATACAACCTCCAAATGGTCAGCTCAATTTCAGAAAGGATATGGTGGGACCCAGAAGAAGAAAAAACTCTCCAGAATTATGTTCTCTTAAAAATTGTGCCTCCACAGTTATATAAATTGACCGACCTCTGATAGACTACACCTTAGCTAATGCAACTCGACCTCATAAGAAAGAAATGTGCCCAACAGTGTTCTATTCATCCCTTAAATGAACAACACTACCTCTACACCGGAGATGATGCACCCAACAATGTTCTATTCGTCCCTTGGATGAAAAATACAACCTATCCACTAAATATAATGCACCCAACACCATAAGTATGCCTCCCACTTCAAGAAAATCGATTTTCCAAGGAAAGGATACTCTCCAAAAAAAGTCAACTGCCACAAACAATAAATCTACCTCTTCTCACAAATATCAGCTATATAAATTTATGGAAACTTAACCAAGTAAAGCACCTAAAAGAAACCTGAAGCAATATCTTCCCTCAAGGTGACTAACTAGGGTGGATGGTCTCACCACTAAAGCCAATCTCTAAAAACCCCCCATAGGGTTTATGTCCCAAGAGTTCCAAAACTACAATGAGCTCTCTCAATGAGAAATTAGAAAAATGCCAATGCTAGAATGAGAGAGGGAACCCTCTTTTTCCCTTTTTATTCATTTGTTGACTCTTGAGACCTTTTTACCTTTTTAACAATTTAAGTAACTTTTCATATTCCTCGTAAGTCACTTTTGGCCCTTTTTCCCTTTTAATTATCTAATATCATTTTTGTTAGGAAATATTCCCCTTAGGACATTAAATAATTAATTAGTTCCCTATTTTAATGACTATATCCTATAGGAACCACTTAGGCTACTTCTTCCATGTCCCATGATCACTCGGAAGGGGACATGACAATCCTCCCTTCTCGATATTGCTTTTCTCCAAGCAATTACAGATTCAAGTGCTGCAAAATTTGTTCACTCTCCCAAGTGGCATATTCTGCAAGAAACTCTCTCCATCTGACCAGATATTCTCTGATATTTTGAAGATTCCTTTTCCAAACCTCCAATACTTCCTCAGGAACTAGCACTAGTTTCCCCTCCTCATCCAGTGGAGGAATTTATATCGAGGTAGTGATGTGTTGTCCCAATTCATTTTTGAGACATGAGACGTGAAACAAATTATGGATCTTACTCCCTTCTATCAACTCCAGCTCATAAGCCACTTCACCAACTCTCCTGGTCACCCTATAAGGCTCGTAAAATTGTGACTTAAGTTTCTTTGCACCACTCTTCTTCATAGAATACTGTCTATATGTTTGCAACTTGAGAAACACCAAGTACCCTACCTCGAAGGTGCACTCGATCTTGTTCCTATTTTCATATATCTTCTTTTGGCTCTGGGCATTCTACAAGTTATCCTTAAGATCCTTAAGAATGTATTAGCTCTCCTAAATCCAATCTTTAGCCTTGAGAACCCTGTTATCCCCAAACACCAAGACTACAAAGGATGGAGCATCATTTCCATATAATTATCTAAATGATGACATCCCAATGGACATATGATAAGTGGTGTTATAACAATTCTTGCCAAAGTGTAACCACTTAATCCATGCCTTCTTCTACATGTTCACATAGTTACGCAAATACCCCTCTATCCATTTGTTCACTATATTTGTTTGGTCATCTGTCTGTGGGTGGTAACTCATACTGGGAGTCAACTCTTCATCTGCTATCTTGAACATATCTTGCCAAAAAGCACTCAAAAATCGATTGTCCCTATCACTAACAATGTTTTTCGGCAACCCATGAAGCATGGATATCTCCCTGAAGAATAAATATGTTGCATGTGTTTCCCTGTACTATAAGGATATGGAAAAGAAATGAGAAAACCTGGTCAACCTATTGACCATCACATAGATGAAATATATGCCCTGTGTCTTTGGAAACCCTATGATAAAGTCCATGGATATGCTCTCCCATTTCTGTTGTGGAATGGGCAATGGTTGAAGTAATCTTGCAGGGTGGGTTTGCTTTGACTTGTTCTGCTGACAAGTCACACACTACCGCACATGTCTCAATACATCATCTTTGAGTCCCTTCCACGAGAACCTGTAACACCCCGGGTTTTGAACCCCCATTTATAAATAATGTATTGTTACAATGTTGAGAAGCCTGAGTGACCAAAAAATTATTAAAGGGCTATTATGCCAAAGAAATGTAATGTTTTGATCATTATTAATAATAAACACATCGTTGGTTTCTAGACGAACAAGGACTAGGGTTATAGGGGGCTATGATTCCACAATAGAGGGGGATTGCGGGGATAAATTTGTATTCCTATGTTAATTACTCTTTCCTAAGGAAGGAGATCGGTTATGTGAGCTTCTTGGGGAAGGCCAAGAGGTTCTTTATTCCCCAAGAAAATACTTAAACCCATCCCTGGTCTAATTGTGGTGTTGGTAGTTGTCTCATCCACTCCTTCACTCGTGCATTCGTACCATTCTTTCCCTCACGCCCTTTCATGCACTCACTCGCCCATTCATTGATCCATCCCCACCTGCGTCTTGGTTGGGTAAAGGGATAGGAATTGTTGAAGATTATCCACAGGATAGTTGGCTGTAATGGTCACTAGTGCAATCCATCCATGACTTGGGGCCTGCATGTCTGAGATGCGTTGGATTGTGCCCTGTATTTATCAAAACTGTGAATCTTGAGAGTTTGAACATTGAGATTATGTACCAGCTATGCTGGAGGCCCTAGAAAAAGGAGAAGGACTGCTTGAGCAACTACATGGTAGAGAAGGGTGGAGGTTCATTCTCTTGGGTGGTAGAGGATAGGTGGAAGATAGCCAGGTACTTGGATTGTTGTGGGTGTTGGGAAACCTATGAGAGGTTGAGAATTGACTGGTTTGGGAACCCAAGTACACTCTGGAACCATCCTTGTGGATTCATAGCCTTGGCTTGGGGATGACACTGTTGTTGAGATTTGGAGCAGTGATGTCTACGGTTGGGTGGAACATCCTTGGTATGTATCCAGTTGGTGTCACATTTTTATAAAGATAAGTGCACTATGTTGTGATATTATTATCTGTGTATGAATGTATTCTGTTGTGTATTTTAATTATCATTTAACTAAATCTTAGATTATGCATGCTTTCTAGATATTGTTGTGCATGTCATTAAATATTTTATCGTATGCATCCTTATTAAATAAAGAAGGTATCGGTTAGAGTACGAAGTCCAAGGGTGGGCTTGAAGGTAGCATACCCCAGCCTGTGGGTGGCTAGGGATGTTACAGATTGGTAACAGAGATTTTGGTTGAAACAACAGGCCAATATGGGCCGGGTCTGTTGGTCAGAGTCTCATGGTCAAGATCAAACTCTGACCGCAAAGTTGAAAAGCTCAGGAGGAATAGCGTTGCAGAATCTACGCAGGAGTTAGATCATCAAAGATCTATTGTAAGGGGTTCGAAGGATCATGACCGTCCCCCTTCGAATTCAGGAGTGATCTCCATTGTGGGATCAAGAGAGACCAAGGATCGTTGGATCGGAGGACAGGTGAACATGGGTCATCTGATGAAAAGGAAGCAAGGGTTAAGGTCACAACCATTGGATCCCATTGGAGAGAGAGATCAATGAACATGAGGCATTGCAGGGAACCAAGTTGCACGAGAGATAATTCCCCAAGCTGGTACCGCAATCCAAACCACAATTTCACCAAGGGGTTACATGTCAGCGTCAGGAGAATTATGAGGCAAAAAGAGGGTTACTCCAAACTACCGATGTGTGCTCCTGCAAATTGAAAGGCATGCAACAATGTGACATGTTAGTACTTGAGAGATGAACCTCTGAAGAGCAGAAGTAGTCGAGGATCATTGATCTGTAGGAGGACATGTTGTTAGCGTCGTAAGTCACTCCTGGATGGCTTACAGGAGCAGAGCCCGACCCCATCAGTTTAATGTCACGTTTTTCTTATAAAGGGGTGATCGAATGGAGATAAAGACTCGAGGGAATATTACTCTAACTCAAGGACTGGGTCTGGTACACACGTAACAAAGGAGGTCTCGACCTAACTTCAGCTAGTGGGTTGATTAAAAGATGAGTAGGTGGAAGACTTGGTAAGAAAGGTGAACAAACAGCTTTGGGTAACAGGCTTTCGACAGTTTGCAGAAGAAAGACTCTAAATGTAAGATCCGCTTGGTTCAGGGTCTCAAGAAACTGAAAGGGGACTTGACTGGATCCTCCAATTCCAAGTCACTCAGCGCTGGGAAAAATCACAAGAACTAATTAGAGATAGTGCAACTATTACAGTGATCCATGACAACATCATCCTATAATAGCTACAACTCGACTAGATCCTCCAATTCCAAGTTGCTCTAACACAGTGTAACAAAGATGTAAAAGAAACTGGCATTCAAAAGGCAAGAAGTCTCAAAAGTTCATACATAACTAGAGTATCAGTGCTTCATTAAAACTTTACAATTGGGAGCTCTGCTCAACCATCGATACCTACAAAAATGGCGAAAACGCCTACATATACTCAAAACAAAAAACAACAGTGAAAATGAGATACTGCATTAATAACATTGTGTATGCATGTCTTCTGACAGTCTACGCATGCAGACTGGACGATCGTGCACCTATGACAGACGCCATCTTAATATGCGCGTGGCTCCAACAAGGGGAGTAGCTGAGCCATTAAGTGGCGAGCTAGCGCATTCAGACTTCCTTTGACTAGTCGAGGACTTCGGCATGGTGTTTTTGAGGAAATCGATACACAGGACTTCCTCGGGCAGATGGTTGTTGGAAAGTGTTATGCTTGTCATTGATGGCAAGTACAACAGTGAAGATGACAGGAAAACAGAAGACAAAGGAAATCAAGCTCAGGAGGAATAGCAGTCTTATATGCGCACGAAGCATAGGAAAGAGACCGAGAACCGTCGGATCTCACTCGGAAATCCCGATAGCTGTTGGATCGGGAGAAGCTGCGTAGATATTAAACGCAGGAGTTAAGCGCAGAGAAGAAGTGATCTAAGCCGTCAGATTGGAAGCGGATACCCGACAGCCGTCAGATTTGCAGAAGTTGCGAGAGAGATAAGCCATCGAAG
>ML780243.1:737222-797168 GCA_009831015.1 Picea engelmannii
AGACCCTCCATCCCCTCACTTAATGAATGAAATGAGGTTTCAACCACCCACTCTTGCTGCTATTTACTTCAGACGAGAAACAGTATGGAGATCGGATCCGATAGCGCTCGGAGACCGCAACGATCCTCTCTGCAACTAAACTTGACACCTTCGACCTTCTTTCTGTAGCTCCTTCCTTTCCTCAAGTGACCACGGGCTATGACCTTGTGCCTATCTTCAAAGGCGGTTTCAGCACCTCGCATCTCGCAGCTGGGAGGAGGCTGGTCCTCGATCTTCAAAGTTGCGAGGGGCGAGGAGGTGAGGAGCCTAATCACGCACCACGTGTCCCTCTTTGATGGACGGCTAAGATCTCCTCGGTGATACTGTGGGCTTGGGTCTTCGCGACCTCGCAACCTCGCCGGTTGAACCGTCGAGTTTTTACCTTTATTTTCACGAGTCCCCGAGATGCGAGAATTCACCGGAATGTTGAATTTATCTCCAGTCAACGCGTGTCCACCCATCGACCATGCGGTCCCACCTTATGCTCTGCCACACGTTCACATGAACCTCGGCGCTTCGCAACTCGTGAATCCTAATGCCAATACCTCGGGACTTCTCGCAGCGAGATCCCGAGGGATTCTTCCACCTGTATTCCACTTCGCCGCTTTGTTATGGCCACCTATCCTCCAACGGTCGAAATTCGCAACCTCGCAACCTCGCGATCCTCACGGCTAATTCCTTGGGTATTTTCTTACGAGACTCCGATGCACGATCCCACGTGTGGATCCAACAGTCCTCCTACGATCCGGATCCAACGGATGTCCTCTTCTTGCTCCTCGCGCCTTCAAGACTTGGAGTACCAAATGTTTGGGCCTTTACCCTGCGAACTTTCGAGTTCACGAGATCCCTCGATCTCCGACACCTGTCCTTCTCCGATGGACGGCTCCAATCTTCTTGCCACTTTTCCGCTCGTGAAGTCGAATGACTTCTTCTTCCAACCTCCGATGCCTGAGTCCCTGATGTGGGTAATCTCCTGACACGCGTTCGCTCCCAAACGAACGGTCCAGATCTTGTCTCACTAATAGTGTGGGCCCATTCTTTAAAAATTCTTTCCCTTTCGCAATTCGCAAGTTCGAGGAATAACTTCTGCGCTTGAACTACCTGCTATCAACAACCCTCATAACTTTGCGAGTTCCTCCTGAAGGAATCCAACCGTTGACTTCCTTAAAACTTTAAACGCGATACTTGACGCGACTTGGTTAATCTGTAATTACCTATCAATCCCTGCTCTGCTCTATTGATGAATTTTTACCGCAGAAGAATGAAGTGTCTGCTCGCTTGATTTAAGCCCGAAATATATTTCTCCTGTGAGCTACGCTCAGCTCCCCTCGTGCCATTTGAAATCCTGAATACTCTTGCGCCTCCTGAAAAGAAATGTCGCTAACACATGCGTCAAGCGATCATGTGCTTCAGGTGAAAGCACTTTGGGAAAAGGAGAGCGAGGAGAAGTTGAGAATTGATATTTTCAGACCCCAGAGATCCGAAGTGAATCACAGATGTCCAATCCAGGAGGAAATGTGGCATAAGTCTGCTCACTTCGAGGAAAAATGAAGTTTGAGGGTTGATATTTCCCAAATCTGAAGACCTGAAGAAATCGTAGTCATCAATCTGTGGGTGACACATGTCAATAGATTGCGAGCTTCAGATAAAAAAATTTTGGAAAAAGTTGAGGTTTGAGTCTTCCAAAGTCTGAAGGCCCAAAGGAATTGCAGTTGTTGATCCTTGCAGCGATAACCTCCAAAGTCCCAAAGTTTGGGGTTAATATGGGCCATCTGATAAGGGAGACACATGGCGACAGTTTGGCCAGTTTGAGAAATTGGTGTTCAGGAGAATTGGAAGTGTATTAGTGTGGAAACTCCAGAAGTCCCGAAGATTCGAAGTAGTGGGGCATGATGATGTCACCAGGAGGTGATGTGGATCCCAAAATTTTCAAAGTGACATGGCTTCTGGATGTCATCGGGGATGATGTGGACACAGGAGATGTGCACCATGTGTCAGTAATTTTTGAGTATGCGGATGATTGAAATGTCAGCTAGGATGTGACACGTGTCACCCACCTGATTGGACCATTTGTCCACTTATAGTATTTCACTACGTGGTGATGGATCATGGACTCTGGAGAAATTACTCTGAGAGTTTTCTTTTGAGATTTGAAACTCCCAAAGCTCAGAGAGTTGGAGACCCGAAGTAAACGTCGATCGTTGGATCGTCCGAAGAAGACCTAAACCGTTAGATCGTGAGAACAGGTGGCTTGAAGCTATGGATTCTGGGTAAGGACTCGAAGTAAACAGTGATCATCGAATCATTTGAATTAATTCCCCACTGTTTGATTCAAAAGGATGTGTGGCAGAATATCGTGTATTTCAAGGGAAGTAAAGTTTGAGACTTGAGAATTCCGAAGTCCGGAATTCTGAAACGACCACAATCGTCAATTTGGGATCCACAATTTCCATCATCTGTTTAGAAGCACCATCAATATCGTGATATCAACAACCACCTCACATTGTGGGGATAGGAGGTGCTCGGGCTTTACGAAGCCAAGGGTGGGCCGCAATCAAGACCACGGTTTTCGCAAAAGGACATGTGGTGGCTAGAGTCGAATTGAGGGGTGAAAAGTATTTTGGTTCCAAACCACCTTTGAGCATGGCCTCAATCATGCATCTGCATGAGGTCACCACCTAAGGTCACATATAAGGAGGGGCCAAGAGAAAAGGAACTAGCACCAACTCTAATATTTTCGCAAGGGCGAAGGAGAAGGTCGCAGGGGCCATCGGACCTATGCCAGAAAGCCAGATGGGCTTGTGTTTAGATACAGAACGAAACCATCAAGGTTTCAGAGATCCAATTCAGCTCTGCATTGAAGACCCTAGACCAGGAGGTTGCGTAGCCTTAGGAGAGAAGGAGGTATGCATTAAGAAGCAAAACAAACTATAGCATTATTGACAATTTTGTTTATCATATGCATAACTCTAACAAAATGGTTGCTTGCACATTTTGCATAATTAAGGGGCTTAAGCACATCATCTTAGGATGCGTATTGAGGAAATGGAGGAAGGTGAGGGAGCCTCCAGTCATGATAAGGAGGCCAAAGGCCATAATACCAGAGTTGGTAATGCAGATACAGAGTCTAATGGACGTAAGGGAAAAGGAGAACAAGAAATGTTAATATAAAAAATAAGAAGCCTGAAGATGGAAGTGCAGAGATACAAAGAAGACAATGAGACACTGATGAGAGAGAAAAGTCAGATAAATTTTCGAGTGTTGCAGAGCTTAAATCATTTGCAGAGACAAACGAAGAAGGGATCAAACTCAAGACAAGAGGAAGAAGTAAGGTGCCATGAAAGAAGGGATGATCGTGGAAGAGTTGGTTATTCCAGAAGTGATAGCAGAGCTCATGGACACCACTCACCTCCTTACTCAGCAAGAAAGTTTTATGCATCGTATGATCCCATAAGAAATCAAGAGGTATCTCCTATCAGACACCAAATAAGGAAACACGAGGTATATAGTTTGCAAGGAGAGCTGAGGAAGATCAAAACACCTTCCTTTGAGGGTGAAAGAGAAATGGAAGATGATGCCCAAGCATGGTTGTTTGGGCTCAGGAGATATTTTTAGTTGCATAACTATTCATTCAACCTGGAAGCCAGGATTTCCACCTACCATTTACACGGGAAAACTACAATGTGGTGGGACCAAATGAAGCAAGTGCAGCACATTAATGAGAGTAGGATCACCTGGAAGCATTTCAAGAAGTACCTCCAGAAGGAGTACCTCTCAGAGCATTTCTATGACAAGAAAATGCAGGAGTTCTTTGAACTCATATTGGGAAGCATGACTATGGTAGAATACAAGAAGAAGTTCTTGGGATTGTAAAAATATGTCAGGTTCATTGGTGATGATAAGGTGAAAACACAAATATTTCTAAATGGACTGCTAGCCTTTTATAAGGAAAATATCAAGTATGATGAACCCATGACCTTGATTGAGGCCATCAGGAAGGCTAAATACCTGTATGAGAAAGGTTGGGGAAGAGAATCCCTGAAGAAATCTTGGAAGGACAAGAAGACTGAGAAGTCTTATCAGAGGAGTAAAGGATTCAAAAATAGGAATGAGCCTAATAGGAATCATCAAGATTAGTATGCTAAGGGGGATTCCAAGAAGGAAGATTCCTTGGAAAAAAGGGGAAGACCGCCAATCCAATGTTGGGGATGAAAGGAAGATCACCTGTACAAGAATTGCCCACACAGAAAGGACAGAGTGAAAACTGTGCACAACATCCAAGAGGCTACAACAATCAAAGATATGGGAAGAATCTATGCAGCTTTAAATGATCAACAAGTAGAGTACCAGTCCAATAGGATCGAGGTGGAAGGTAAGATCATAAATCATCATGTTTCTATTTTGATTGATTTAGGAGAAAGTCATTTCTACATTGATCCTAAGATAGTGGATAGATTTCATTTGGAGAAAAGTAAACTTGGACAAGCACGCTTGGTTCAGTTAGCCACTGGAACCAAAAGAAGAATCCATGATATGGTCAGAAGTTGTTCCATAAGTATTAATGGTGTGAATACTAGTATGGATCTAAATATCATACCATTGGGGTATTATGATATTTTGATTGGAATGGATTCGTTGGAAGAGCATCATGTTGTTCTAGATTGTCATAACAAGACATTTACATGTCTTGATGGAAATGGAAAATAGAGCACTATGAAAGGAGTTCCAAGACCCATCTCTATAAGGGATATTTCAGCCTTACATCTGAAAATATGTTTTAGGAAAGGATGTCGACTATATGAAGCTCATGTGGAAGAGCCAGATAATACAAAGGGTCCAAGCCTTGAATATTTCTCCGTGCTACGGGAATTTGAATATGTATTCCAAGAAAAACCAGGATTTCCACCAAGGAGGGAGATAAATTTCTCTATTGATTTAGTGCCAGGAGTTACCCTGGTGGAAAAACCACCTTACAGAATGAGCACACCAGAGTTAAAAGAATTACAAATGCAGTTGGAGGAATTGTTGAAGAAAGGGTACATACGTCCAAGTGTTTCACCTTGGGAAGCACCAATAATTTTTGTCAAAACGAAGGATGGAACCTTGAGGCTGTGTATTGACTTTCGACAGCTGAACAAGTACAATAGAAAGAACAAGTATCCTCTACCCTGAATTGATGACTTCTTTGATAAGCTAAGAGGAGAAAAGATATTTTCAAAGATTGACCTGAGGGCATGATACTATCAAGTAAGAATCAAGGAAGAAGAAATTCGTAAGACAGCCTTTAGGATCAGGTATGGGCATTATGAATTTGTAGTGGTGCCATTTGGACTGACCAATGCACCAACTATATTCATGTCCTTAATAAATGGAATATTCAAAAATTATTTGGATAAGGTTGTCATAGTGTTCTTGGATGACATACTTATCTATTCTAAGTCCGAAGAGGAGCATGAACGTCACTTAAGACTTGTATTGCAAGTACTGAGAGAACATCAGTTGTATGCCAAGTTGAGTAAGTGTTTTTTTTATCAAAAATAGATCCATTACTTGGGACACATTATTTTAGAGCAGGGCATAGCAGTAGATCCAAATAAGATCGAAGCCATTAGAGGATGGCCAACACCTAGTAATGTGTCAGATTTCAGATCTTTTATGGGATTAGCTGGCTACTACAGAAGGTTCATAGTAGGGTTCTCTAAGATTTCTCATCCCATCACTTCCTTGTAAAATAAGGGAGCTAAATTTGAATGGACACTCAAGTGTGAAAATAATTTTAATATGTTGAAGTAATTACTTACTAGTGCACCTGTGTTAAAGATTGTTGACCCAAATGAAAGTTTTGTGGTATGTACAGACGCATGTAAGGAAGAACTTGGGGGATTCCTCACACAAAATGGACATGTCATGGGATATGAGTCTATAAATATTAAGGAACATGAGAGGAACTATGCCACCCACAACTTGGAACTTACTGCCATTTCCACACCTTGAGGATGTGGAGGCATTATCTCATGGGGAAGAAATTCGAATTAAGGACAGAACACATTGGCCTGAAGTATATTTTTGAACAACCGACGTTGAATGCCAAGAAAACAAGATGGATGGAATTTTTAAGTGAATATGACTTCGATATCAAGCATATCAAAGGAAAGGAGAATAAAATTGTTGATGCGCTTAGTAGAAGAGTGCATCTCATGCATGCTACTTTTGTCAGTATGCATCAGTTAGAATTGAAGAGCAGAATTTTAGATGGTCTTGTTACAGATCAGCATTACCTATAGGTAAAGGAAAACTTAGAGCACGGAAATGTACAACAAAAAATAAATGAGTATGAGATAAAGGAACACGAATTACTCATGCATAAAAATAGAATCTATGTTCCTAGTTCCATAGAAATGAGGAATTTGGTACTGAAGGAAATGCATGATGTTCTGTATGACGGACATCCCAGTTACCAGAAAACAATTATAGCATTAAGAAGCCATTTCTTTTGGCTGGGAATGAAGAAAGATGTTGATGATTACATCGCTCGATGTATGGAATGTCAAAAGGTGAAGGTTGAGCATAGGCACCCAGCGGGGTTGTTGCAGCCATTGCCAATCCCAGAGAAGAAATGGGAAGTGATCACCATGGATTTCATCATAGGATTACCCAAAACGAATAAGAAACATGATTCAATCATGGTGGTGGTTGAAAAATTAACAAAGGCTGCTCATTTTGTGTCTGTGAAGAAAAAACATACAACGGCTAATATTGCAGAAATTTTCATGAAGGAAATTGCTAGGTTGCATGGGATACCTAAGACAATCATCTCCGACAGAGATACGAAGTTTACCTCCAATTTATGGAGGGGATTGTTTAAAGTATTTGGCACAAATATAAACTTTATCACTGCGTATTATCCCCAAAAATATGGGAAAACATAGAGGGTCAATTGAATAATTGAAGATATGTTGAGGATGTATGTGATGGATAAGCCATCTAAGTGGGAAGATTACTTACACTTGGTTGAGTTTTCATATAATAATGGGTATCAAGCTTCATTAAGAATGATCCCATTTGAAGCCTTGTATGGTAAAAAATGTGATACTCTAGTAATTTGAGACAACCCAACAGATAGAGTGGTACTTGGGTCAGAGTTCCTCAAGGACATGGAAGATCGGGTGGTTAAGATCAAGCAAAATTTAAAGGCAGCTTAGGATAGATAGAAAGTTTATGCAGACAAGAACAAGAAAGATAGAGAATGTAAAGTAGGGGAGCATGTAATTTTGAAAGTGAAGCCCAAGAAAATATCTTTGAAATTGGGTAGTTGTACAAAGATGGCAGCCAGATTCTATGGTCCATTTGAAATATTGGACAGAATAGGGCCAGTTGCATACATGCTTGCATTGCCTGCTTCCATGAATGTACATAATGTATTTAATGTATTTTTAATAAAAAAATATGTACATGACCCTACCCATGTTATTGATTGGCATCTGATTCAGGTAGATACGGAGGGAGACTTTTAGGTTCAGCCAGTGTGGGTATTGGATAGAAAGGTCAAAATGCTATAGAATCTTGTTATATAGCTGGTAAAAGTTCATTGGACCTGCTACAGTCCTGAATATTCTACCTGGGAGAATGAATATGCCATGCAGGAAGGGTACCCGCATATTTTTGAATAAATTTGAGATTTTGATCTCTATTTTGTATATGCATTGAGGACAGTGCCAAGATAAGGGGGAGGGGATGTAACACCCCGGGTTTTGAACCCCCATTTTTAAATAATGTATTTTTACAATGATGAGAGAACTGAGTGTCCAAACAATTATTAAAGGGCCGATATGCCCAAGAAATGTAATGTTTTGATCATTGTTAATAATTAAAACATCATTGGCTGCTAGGAGGACAAGGACTAGAGTTATAGGGGGCTATGATTCCATAAGAGAGGGGGCTTGAGGGGATAAATGTTTATTCCTCTGTTAATTACCCTTTTTTCCTAAGGGAGGGGATTGGCTACATGAGATTCTTGGGGAAGGCCAGGAGGTTCCTAATTTCCCACGAAAAATACTTAAACTCATCCCTGGTCTGATTGTGGGGTTGGTTGTTGGCTTGTCTTCTCCTTGACTCCTACATTCGTACCATTCTTTTCCTCACACACTTTCATTCACTCACTCACCCAGTCATTGATCCATCCCCACTTGCATCTTGGTTGGGTAAAGGGAGAGGAACTGTTGAACATTAGCCATGGAAAAGTCGGTTGTAATGGTCACTGGTGCAATCCAACCATGACTTGTGGCCTGCATGTCTGAGATGCGTTGGCCTATGCCCTGTTTTTCTCAAAATTGCGAGTCCTAAGAGTTCCAACATTGACATTTTGGACCAACTATGCTGGAGGCCCTGGAAAAGGGAGAAGGATTGCCTAAGGGACTGCATGGTAGAGAAGGGTGGAGGTCCATTCTCTTGGGTGGTATAGGTTGGGTGGAAGATATTTGAGCACTTGGATTGTTGTGGGTGCTGGGAAACCTATGAGAGATTGAGATATGACTGGTTTGGGAACCCAAGTACACTCTAGAACTGTCCTTGTGGATTCATAGCCCTAGCTTGGGGGTGACACTGCTATTGAGATTTGGAGCAGTGGTGTCTACGGTTGGGTGGAACGTCCTTGGTCTGCAGCCAGTTAGTGTCACCTTTTTATAAATATAAGTTCTCTCTGGTGCGATATTATTATCTATGTATGAATGTATTCCACTATGTATTTTAATTACCATTTAACTAAATCTTATATTATTCATTCTTGTTGGATATTCTTGTGCATGTCGTTAAATCTTTTATCTTATGCATCCTTATTAAATAAAGAAGGTACTGGTAAGAGTACAAAGTCCAAGGGTGGGATTGAAGATAGAATACCCTGGCCTGTGGGTGGTTGGGGATGTTACAGAACCTCTCTCTGATCTTCCAGTATGTTTTGAAATATCATGGACGCCAAACTAAAGGTGTGTCATGCATGGCTTTCATAATTTTCTCCTTTAATGTGGACTTCGGAACCAAGTATATGTGGTCCTTGTAGTATATGATATCATATACCACCTTGTACCTGTCATCCTTCACACTACTATCCATCACCTCACAAGCAATGTTTCTCTTGGAATACTCCACCAAGAGCTCATATTTCCAATCTGCAGATATCTTTGATAATGAGAACATATCTGGTCTCCTAGATAGATCATCAACAAATGCATTCTTATTCCCTTTGACGTACTCAATATTGAATTCATAGGAATGTATTTTACTGACCCATTTATGATTCTTCCATTAAAATCCTTTTCCCCCAATAAATGCCTCAAACTGTTGTGATCGGTCTTGACTACAAACTTCCCACCTACCAAGTATTGTTTGAATTTTTCCAATGCATGCATAATGGCGAGCATTTCCTTGTCATAGATAGGATAAATTCTATCTATGGAGGATAGCCTCCTACTCTCATATGAAATAGGATTCTCCTGTTGCATCACAACTGCTCCTATTCCCACACCAGATGCATCACACTCTAACATAAAGGGATGAGTAAAGTCAAGAAGTGCCAAAACATGGCAAGAACTCATCACTTCCTTCATCTTATCAAAGGTCTTTTGGGCCTCTTCTGTGAAAAAAAAAATTCTTTCTTCATGAGATCTGTAAGATGGGTTATAAACTAAGAGAATCTTGACATAAATCACTTGTAGTAATATCATATCCCAAGGAACCCTAGAAAGTGTGTGATATTCTTAGGTGGTGGCCAATCTAGAATAGCATGTATCTTCTCTCTATGAACCTGCATCCCATGTGCGCTGACTACACGCCCCAAGTAGAGAATCATTGTCATACCAAATTCACACTTGTATTCCTTGGAATATAATGATTTCTCCTCCATAATGCTCATAATATCCTCCAAGTGCGCCAAGCGCTCCTCTCAGGTCCTACTATATATCAGGAGATGATCAAAAAATACCAATATGAACTTTCACAACTGCTTCCTGAATATATGATTCATGCATGACTGGAAAGTAGAAAGTGTGTTGGTCAACTCGAAAGGCATGACCAAGAACTCATAGTGCCCATAATGGCACCTAAAGTCATTTTATGAATTTCCTCCTCATGGAATCTAATTTGATGATATCCGGATTGAAGATCAATCTTCGAAAAATACACTGCTCCATGCAACTCATCTAGCATATCATCAATCTTGGGTATAGGGTACCTGATTTTTATTGTCTTTTTATTCAAGGCTCGATAATCAATACACATCCACATTGTCTCGTCCTTATTCTTAAACAAGACCACTGAAGAAGCGAAAGGACTAGAAGGGGGTCTTATGTGCCCCATGTCAAGAAACTCCTTAATTAATTTCTCTATCTCATATTTGAATTTCTTGGGATGCATGTACAGGGTGGTGATCACTGGTTTGGCCCCCTCCTCAAGTTATATGGTGTGCTCAAACCCTCTATCAAGAGGTCTCCCTGGAGGTATTTGCCCAAATACCTTGTCATGTCTGCTCAATAAATCTCGAATATTTGCATGATAGTTCCTTCTTCCCTCGTCATTTGTTTGGGATGTAATAAATCATTGTGTTTCATACACTACATCTCCATGTATGAATATGGATTCCATCCTTTTTTTGGATACCACTGTAGGAGCATTATTCTCCATGCCTCGTAGAACAACTTGTTTCCCTCCTGGCGTGAATAAATTCATGGTATTTTGTTTGTAGTTTCCGATAATGTCCCCCAATGTCTGAAGTCACTGAAATCCCAACATTGCATCTGAATCTACCACATAAAAATATTCTATCATGGTGTTGTTACCAATTTTTAAGGCCAATCTAGGAATTGTCTTTGTGCAAGACACATTAAATCCGTCGGCCGCTGTTATTTTGAAACCCTCAATGTCCTCTGTATCTACCCATCTCCTAGCCACCCAGGATGCATCAATAAATTTATGGGTTTCCCCACCATAAATTAGGGCAGTGACTCCCTCTCCCCTTATGACTCTTCTAACTTTGAAGGTGTTGAATCTCGGGGTACCTGATAATGAGGTTATAAAAACCTCCTTAGCCTCCTCACTAGGATTCTCCCATGCCTCCTCCTTCTTCTCATTTCCCTTCTTAGGAGAAACCTCCTCCTCCTCCTCCTCCTCGTCGGAATATAAATGCACCTCAATATAATGGTCTTGACCCTTGCTCTAACACTTGTGTCCTAGTACCCATGGATATTTGCAATGGAAACAAAGGTTCTTTATCCTTAGCTCATTTTATGTTGCTCTCATCCAAATCTTCCTTACTTGTACCTTCCTTCCTAGGAGGCTTTTTGTCCTCTTTGTTTTGTGGAATAAAGGGTTTGGAAAAAAAATTGGTTTTAGGGAATGCACCCTCCATGTCCTTTGTCCTAGTAATAGAATCATGGAAGGTTGTAGTCTTGAAAACCTTTACCCAACCATAAAGTGTCTCTAACAACCCCTCAATGAACAACATCACAAGCCTTTTTTCAGATATGTCTGACATTGTCACTGCTAGCTTCTGAAACTTTGTGATGTAAGCATCTAGTGATCTTTCTTGTTTGAGTTGTGATAACTCTTTGAAATGCAGCTCTGGGTCCTTTTTATCAAATTGATCCATCATCTTCCGAGTGAAATCTAAATATGAAGTGATATTAGAGTTACCCAAAGTGACTAACCCATGATACCACCATTCATGTGCCTCTCCATCAATATGCAAGGTAGTGAATTTAATCACCTCAGCTTCTATCACGGGGTTCAACTACAAATAGGTGTCAATTTTTTTACCCATGCTCATGCAGTCCTCCTACTAGATCCATAAAATGTGTGAATGGATAACTTTACCAAATTCCATGAGAGGTATTTGTTTTGTTAGCCCCTTTGGTCCTTGGGTATATTCCTATATTTAATGGAGAAAAAATCCTGAAGTGACATAGCAGCCTGGAAATCCTTTCCCAAGGACTGGTACTCTACATAATAATCCTAGAAAGTCTCACCACGCACCGGTTTCCCCTGGTTCAATGTCTGTTGGTTTTCCAATAATTGTGGAATTAGTGTTCTAGGGAATGTTTTGATTGTTGTCTTTGTTCCAACCTATGTAGGCACCCTTTCCTAGTTTGGTCTAGGGATCTCATGATGGCTCCCCTCACCATTGTTTCCATTGTTCACATTTGAACCCCCTGCACCAAAGTTTCTACCATGGTTCTGAGATGCAATTAATTGAGTCATGAGTTGGGATAAATTGTGTTTCCCACTTTCTATGTTCTCCAATATTTGAAGGGATCTATCCTCATTTGGATCCCCCATGGGTCTCCCATGTTCTTCTCTAAGTTGATTCTCACCTATCTCCTCTTCTCCTTTGTCAAAACGTTTTTATGCCCCTAATTGTCTATAGGTGATATACCTATAGTTTCCTCTCCTCGTGAACTACAACCCCCCACCCCCCCCTAGGCTGGCAAGAAGAGGGTTATGATACCACTGATTTGAT
Organism: Picea engelmannii; assembly: GCA_009831015.1. NCBI lineage: Eukaryota > Viridiplantae > Streptophyta > Pinopsida > Pinales > Pinaceae > Picea > Picea engelmannii. Next base: position 749,767 of record ML780243.1, read on the forward strand.
TGTGTAGTTTATGTATTCTTCTATGACTGTTGTAGGGAATATTGTGACTATTGATATATGTTTTAATTTTTAATCTTAAAACATATTGGGTATTTTCAAGAACATTCAATACACAAGTGCATGACAAAAATATGATGAAAATAATATACTTGCACACAAAAAAGGGAAGGGAAATCTGATTTCTTATTTATTTAATTCGAGATTGATTTTTTGTTGCTATACTTCAAAAATTCATCCTTACTACAATCAACAAATAGGGAAATATACTCTGACATGTCCTTGAATATATGCTTATTGTAGATAAAAATTAATGGCAGTGATACAATGTGGATTAACTATGAAATTATGTCTATAGTACAGTGATATGGATAGAAGACACAATCAAGTGATAATATGTTCAATCTAGCTGATAGAAAGTTGTTCCCAAAGGAAAATACAACCTCCAAACAATTATCTCTATTTTAGCAAGGATATGATGTGACCCATAAGAAGAAAACTCTCTCTAGAATTATGTTCTCTTGAAAATGGTGCCTCTAGAGTTATATAAATAGACCAACCTCTGATACACTATGCCCTAGCTAATGAAAATCGACCTCCTAAGAAAGAAATGCACCCTGTTATCACCATAAGAATTTTGTATGGAATACAAGTTTCAGATTTAGCAGAAGGCTAAAGTGGTGTGGAGATGTAGCTTGATCTGGAGGGCCATGTTATATCTGGTAGAGAAGGGCCAAATGTAGCAGAGGCGCAGAAGTTGATGAGGCCCGGCGACCGTAGATCTTGAAGCATCCCAGATCAACAACCAAGACACATATCGGGCGACGAAGTAGCACGGAAGATAATTGTTCGAGAGAGGGCTAGGTAAAATACCATGGTTTCATTTCGTGGAAATGTGGCATCATCAGAGGCATATCAGGGTGAAAAGCAGTCTACCCAAAACCATTTTGCCCCACCCCCGATATCGAAAAGAGCATATTAAAGGAGGGCCTCGATCATTACTTTATGATATTTCAAAATGTTCAAATGTTATAAAATTGGTGCAAATGCTCCATTAGAAACTGAAGCTCAACAGTAAAACAGATTTGAGCATTCTCCATCAATTCACAAGTACTTTTGTAACGCACCTCGGCGGCCACCAACAGGCTGAGGAACGTCACTACTCAGATGCTTAACTTAGCTCTAACAACATAAGGTAACAACCCAGTATCCAACTGAGGTATGCCACATAATGCTTTTTTTTTTAATACGTATATACACACACAGGCATACATACATACTGAACTGCATGAAATTAAACATATACATAAAACGCTCTATCGGAATATTCACATATAAAACATAAACAAACAGTTGCATTTTGTAAATATAAGATTTTCAGGTTGTATTAATAGTAATCACAGACATGTAGTGTACACATGGGTATACCCTGAAACATACTGACAGATATGCTCACACATGCCATAAAACCCATAAATTAACACATAAATGACAATGCAGCATGTAAATTCATCACAGAACCGATACTTATCTTGTTAAGAATGTCACCAGCTACATGCAGACCGTCCACGAACCTCCCAGCCTTAGACTACATTGTTCATCACTCTCAACAGTGAGTCACCCCTGAGCTGGGACTAGACTCCACCCAGGTAAGGGGTTCCTAACTAGGCTAAGGGTTCACGATCAACAGGAAAGACTCCATCTCAGGTGCTCACTCAACCGACATCCTACAACCTCTCATTCCCCACATGCCTATCCCACCCAAGGAAGTGTGCCCCTTCTCTGCTCAACAATCCTTCGGCTGCCCCACTTCCCTTCCAAGGTTTCAGCAACAGGCCGGACCGGAAGTCTCGGAGCACTATAGATGTATTTGAGCACCTTTAGGAAATCGATCCCCAAAAATTCTCTCACTCAAATAATTTCTCATGGGCCTAACAACCCGCCTCTTCAATCTCGCTCCCAAGTTGACAGGTACACCAACTGGAAAAATGGCGACGAAAACAGGTTCATGTACAGTGACAGGAAAGTACGAGGATAGCTCGATGACTATGCAAAGAAATGGTCATGGATTCATGGTAGAGATGATGATTTCTCCCCCCAAATAATAGTTCTCTGGTCGAAGAAAAAATGGTAAGATCCCCCCAAAGTAAATAGGTCTCAGCAATAAGTATGCATGTCTCCAACTTGACACTTGTCATATTGGAAGCTGCTCTGATACACTTGTCCCCTTCTTTAGGACTTAGGATAAAATAAGTATCCATACTTTATGTTCTGAGAAATATTAATTTAATATTCCTTTTCGGCTTAGGCTCTCTCGCTTAGCCCTTTCCTTAGATTTTGGCCCTCCCTTTCCCTAACTGGTGGAATCTATTCCCCCTTCTCTTTTATCATGGTCGGTTTGCATGCAGGGATGTATTTTATATTAATCATGAGACATATACAAAATAGGGGCGTTGGCCTTTAACATCTAGGCGCTCTGGCCTAATTTTAAAATATAAGCATCCTGGCTTATAATACTAGCTCACCAGCCTATAATGCATATCATATACATAAAAGTTCCCTAATCTTAATATTGTGCACACTTTAGTTACTGCGTGTGATATTTGTTGTCCTCAAGGTTGCGTGCACTTTAGTTACTGTGTGCGGTACCCAGAAATGTGCAGACTACATCACTTTAATGCGCATTATATGCGCGCACCATGCCATGAAAGGTGTATTACAAAAATGATGTCTAAACAACTCACTAGCTTAAATATTCTTGGATTACACTTGCATTTGGGTTTGGTCGAGGGATACTACAATCCCCTACCCTTATTTATGCACTGTCCTTAGTGCATCATGTACCCATATACAACAAAATTTCCAAAAATTTTCAAAACGATACAGGTATTATGCCCGCATTGCATCCTCATGCTCCCAAGTAGCGTCTTCAGGTCTGTACCAGGTCCATTGGACCTTTACAATCCCTATGGCTTGATTCTGGACTTGTTTGATTTTTTGGTCCAAAATGCGCACTAGATGCACTTGGAAGGCACCTTCTTGCTCCACCTGAATAACATTCCAATCAACAACATGATTAGCATCAAGTATGTATTTATTTAGCAATGATACATGGAATAGATTATGAACAGACATAGATGCAGGTAATGCAATCAAATAAGCAACTAGACCAATCCTCTCTAGGATTTCAAATGGTCCACAAAATATGGCTGCCAACTTGGCGCAGCTTCCTAGCTTCAGGGAACTCCTGTTAGCTTTCACCTTTAGGAAAACATGATCACCCACTTTGAATTCTCTGTGGATTCTGTTTTTATCAGCATAAATTTTTTGTCTGTCTTTGGTAGCTTTCAAATTATTCTTAATTTTTAACATTTGGTCCTCCATCTCCTTGAGCAACTCTAGCCTGACTACTGTTCTATCAGCTGGGTTATCCCAACTCACTGGAGTATTTCACCTTCTACCATAAATTTCTTCAAATCGGCTCATCTTCAATGATGTATGATACCCATTGTTGTAAGTGAATTCTACTAAATGTAGGTAGTCTTCCACTTAGATGGTTTATCCATCACATACATTCTCAACATATATTCTATCACTCTATTCAACCTCTCTGTCTGTCCATCAGACTTAGGATGGTAAGTTGTACTAAAGTTCAGATTCATCCCAAATCCTTTGAACAATCCTTTCTAGAAATTCGAGGTGTATTTCGGGTCTCTGTTAGACACAATTGTTTTAGGAATTTCGTGCAATTGTGCCACTTCCTTCATGAAAATATCAGCAACATCTGTTGCCTTATGAGTAGTTTTTATTGGAATAAAATGGGAATATTTTGTAAGCTTGTCCACCACCACCATAATCGAATCATGTAGCTTGCTTGTTATAGACAATCCTGTAATAAAATCCATTTTCACCACTTCCCACTTCCATTCAAGAATGGGCAAAGGTTGCAGCAATCCTGTTGGGTGCCTATGTTCTGCTTTAACTTTCTGGCATTCCATACATTTTGTGATGTATTTTGCTATATCTCTCTTCATGCTAGGCCAAAAATATTGGCTCTTAACCACTACTATGGTTTTCTAATATCTAGGGTGCCCTGCATAAGGAAAATTATGCATCTCATGAAAAATTATATGTTTCAAGTCCTGGACATTTGGTACGAAAATTTTGTTCTTGTGCAACAGTATTACATCTACTCCCAAATTATAAATATCCATCTTCTATGGTGTCTTACTTTGCTGTAATTTTGCTATCAATTATTTGTATTGCGGGTCTGTATTTGTAGCCTCTAGAAATTTTCTTTTAACATCAGTTTGATACATGTTGAGAGTTGCAGCACATAGTTCATGCACCCTCCTGCTAAGTGCATCGGCCACTTTATTTTCTTTCCTTTTGATATGATTTATATCAAAGTTATATTCGCTTAGAAATTCTAACCATCTGCTTTTCCTAGCATTTAGATTTGGCTAATCAAATAAATATTTCAAACCATTGTGGTTTTTTCTTATCTCAAACCTTTTTCCCATGAGGTAGTGTCTCCATTTCCTCAGGGCATGTACTATGGCTACCAACTCAAAATCATGAGTGGCATAGTTTCGTTCATGCTCTTTCAACTTCCTTGATTCATAACATATCACGAATTCATTTTGACTGAGGACTCCACCAAGTTCTTCATTACATGCATCTGTGCATACAATGAAATCTTCATTTGGGTCAGCAATCCTTAGTATTGGAGAACTTGTCAATAATTGTTTAAAATGTTGGAAACTCCTTTCATAGTCCAACATCCATTGAAACTTCATACCCTTTATTTGCAAGGAAGTGATTGGGTGTGCTATCTTTGAGAATCTTCCAATGAATCTCCTGTAGTAACCTACAAGGCCCATGAATGATTTCACCTCTGTCACATTCTTTGGTGTTGACCATTCTCTAATGGTTTCTATCTTCTCAGGGTCCACTGCTATCCCATTTTCTGAGATGATATGCCCCAAATAATGAATTTGTTTCATATAAAATGAGCACTTGCTCAATTTGGCATACAATTGATGCTCCCTTAATACTTGCAACACCATCTTCAAATTATGTTCATGCTCTTTCTATGACTTAGAGTATATAAGAATGTCATCCAGAAAGACAATGACAAACTTGTCTAAATATTCACGTAAAACATCATTCATTAAGAACATGAAAACAACTAGTGCATTTGACAACCCAAATGGCACCATTGTGAACTCATAATGAACATACCTTGTCCTGAAGGTGGTCTTGTTGATATAATATTCTTTAATTCTTACTTGATGGTATCCCGATATGAAAACTATCTTTGAAAATATCTTTGCATCCTTCAATTGATCAAAAAGATCATCTATCCTTGGCAGAGGATACTTGTTCTTGATAGTCACTTTATTCAACTGTCTGAAATCAATGCAAAATCTTAACGTTCCATCTTTCTTTTTCACAAACAAGACTGGGGAACCCCAAGGTGACACACTTGGATGTATATACCCTTTCTTCAGAAGTTCTTCAAGTTGTATTTGCAACTCTTTCAATTCTGGCGTACTCATTCTGTAACAAGTCTTTGACACAGGAGCTGCTCCTGGTGTCAGATTTATAGAAAAATCAATGTATCTCTTTGGGGGTAGTCCTGGTACCTCCTTGAATACATCTTCAAACTCTTTCAGGACTGCATAATCCTCCAAATTTGGCACCTTGTCTTTAGGTGTCTCCTCCATATGAACTGCAAATATTTGACATCCTCTTCTATAACATTTCTTTAGCTGCAATGTAGAAATTTCTCTAACGGTTACTGCCCTAGGAATTCATTGCACTTTCCTTTGGTTCCCTTCTTCATCCAAGCAAGTGAATTCTTTGTTATGACAATCCAATAGAGCATGATGTGGGTCCAACCAATCCATCCCAATTAGATAGTCACAGGAACCTAAAGGTAAGATGTTCAAATCTGCTTTGGTGCTCAGTCAGTTCATGTCCATAAGACATGACTTAACCATCTCATTAACCTTTCTTTTGGCTTATGTAGCCAACTGTACCAACCAAGATTTTCCATGCTTGCTTCTTGGCAATTGCAAACTTTATACCATATTAGGATCTATATAACTATGCTTAGCTCTTGAATCAGTTAAAATAGCAATGGTTTGGTTGTTAATCATACCTTCCACTTCAATCATATGTGACTGATATTTTGCTTTCTTATTATCCAGGGCTGCATAGATCCTTGGCACATTTCTGCCCAGGTCCTCCATTGTTTCATCTTGTTGTACATTATAAACAATCCTTCCTTTTTCACCTCTGTGAGGATAATCTCTGAATATATGATCTCCTTTACAACCCCAACATTGAATAGGTGGTTGCCTTGGCCTTTGGCCTTCTACCTCTATCATTTTGGGCTCTTTAGGAGTTTGTGATCCCTGTGGAGTATTTCTAAAGAATGGTGGTTTAAATCCTTTCCTCCTCTAATCCACCTTGAACTTCTTTTTGTCTTCCCAAGCTTTTTGGAAAGTTGGCCTTGCTTTCTGCTGATCATATAGACATTTAGCTCACCTTATGGTCTCTTCCAATGTCTTGGGATCATCATGTTTTATTTTTTCATTGATGAATGCTGGCAATCCACTCAAATACCTTTGAATTTTAACTATATCATCCTTGATGAAGGAGACATACTTCAGCAGTTCTAGGAATCTTCTTTCATATTCATCTATGGTCATGCTTCCGAGCTTGAGTTCAAAGAACTCTTTCATTTTCTTGTCATAGCATCTCTTAGTCAAGTATTTCTTCTCAAAATACCTCTTAAATTCCCTCCAAGTAACGCTCTTCTCTTTAATGTGTTGTACATGCACAAGTTTATCCCACCACATGGATGCCTTTACTTTGAGTTGATATATGGCAATTCTACCCTCTTCATGAAAAGAATAATTATGTAATTGAAAATACTTTCTCATGCCTAGCAACCATGTTTCTGCATCTTCATCCTTCTTGTGCTCACCATCAAATGTAGGAGGTTTGATTTTGTTCATTTCTCCTCGTAGTTCATCCACTTCAGACCTCTTACGCTATCTAACAGAGGATGGACTTGTGCTACTAACTGATCTTTTATTGGAATGCTTCGGGGAGTGATGGTGGTGTCTGCTAACATTTCCTAATTTCTTTTTCTCATCCGAAGGTTTGTGACTTCCAGATTTTCTTGAGTCACTTTATTTTTCCAATTTCTTTTCTATTATGTTTAGACTTTGCAATAACTTCATTTTGAAGTCATCTCACTTCTCTTTGGATCTCATAAGCCTTTCATTATCATCTTTATGGCTTGGGACATCCTTTTGAAAAAATTTAATGGTCTCTACCATATTTAGGTTTTCATCCCTTTCCTCTCCATGTCCATTGGAGTTTGTTCCTTCAATGTCCAAATGGACATTCATCCCTCTCCTCTCATCTTGTTGACTGTAATTTCTCTGTGTCTCTTCCATTCCTATGGATTTGGTACTAATCTGATCTGATCTAGTTGTTGTTAATTCTGCAAAATGTGCAGCCATTAAAAAGTATTAGGTTAACTAAATCAACAATCCATGAGAAATATGAACTATTTTGGCTCAATAAATATATCAGAATTATCTTCTCTAATTTCTTGGTGTTGCCACCATGACGATTCTTAGACAAGACCCAAGTTTTGAGAACTTAGCAAGAACTGCATCATCGCACAGAGATACATCAGGCGAAAGGCAGTTTGCTGAAACCACTTTTGCATAAGTTCCAATGTCACATGCTCCAATATGTCAAATACACCATTCGTGGGACAGGTGACAGCTAGTCATATCACTCTATCTCATTTGCTCAGTACATCATAGTCGTTTGAAGTTAGGTGAACGTCTCCATGTAACAAACTCAAAAAGTTTAATCATTTGAAATAGATTAGACGAGCATGGAACCCATCGTACTTGTGCGCAAGTCTGCCAGTGATTCGTGATTGAGGCTCTATAATAACCAACTCTCGGGTATGGAAGGATCATCTTATCCATCAGCAAGCAGTCTCCAAAATGGTTTGAGCTTCTCATCTCTACAAAAGTATTTCGGTGCCCACACAACTGAGGTATATGGACCTAGTTAAATCCAAGGATACTGGTTATTCGGGAAACATGCTAAATTTTCCTACGAGTACGAAGGAAAAGGTAGTCACGCAAATACTGGTGACTAAATTTCACACTGTACCTGTTACTGATTCTAGATTGGAAATCAGGCTAAATCCAATCATGAGAGATTTGGTTATCAACAGACCAGTTGCTAGGAAGAAATGAAGCAAGCTACAGAAGAAAGAACCCATCACTGAAGTAGTTGAAAGTGTTGGAGAGAATCAACCGGTCTAGTTAGATTCTTTTAAGGAGGAGCTAGCTAAGCTTAAATGAGCCCTCAAATACAATTGAGTATATTTCAATGATTTTTGGACAGATGGTAGCAGAGGTAAGGAATCTCTAGAGATGATAGACCTGTTCTTGTATGGTCTCTTTAAATAAGGCAACTTCTATTTTGAATCATCCCCTTTTGTAATTTCGGATTTAAATGAATATATAAGCACAATAGCAGATTTTGTACTGCTTAGGACAAGATTCCAACTAATGGTGATATGAATCTTGTTTCCTTTAATATTAAGTGTCTTATTGTAACTTATATTTCACTTTCAATTGTCTGAATAAAACTCAGAATTCATCTCACTTGCTTGATGCATTTTAAATAATACTTCAATGCAGTTGTGCATTCCTCTTTCTTTGAATACTATGTAAATTTTCTATTAAACTCAAGTTCGTCGTCTTAATTATCCTTTCAAACAATTTTTGTGATTCAACTTGTGTACCTTTATTTATCACGCAAAGCAACTTTATAAGGTAATTTCATGCTTCCGTGCACTTGTATCTGCTGTACATTTTCTCTTCATTGTGCCAATAACTTATACATACTACTTCTGTGTTGCACACCAATAACCACTACGCATTGTTTCTATATCGTACTCGGATATTCCACATGCATTTCTCTCTATGCATTGCACCGTTCTAAGGTTCAATATCCCTTACCACATGCAATACTCTGTATGCCCCATCGAATACTCTGTCTCTACCGTGCACAATCGCCATGCGCACCCTTGCCTGCACTGTAGCGATACAACTCATACTCATACTCTGTTTGCACCAATCAAAATTCATTGTGCCTTACCATACCGCACACACCACGTGCACCCTTACTATGTGTATGCATTTCGCGCAATGCTAAATTTAGCGTGTGCATGCCTACATATTATTCTCCCATGCAGTGGTTCAATTTTCCATGAACGCAAATATATTGTATACCATACTGTAATCGATACCATACTTTAATCTTGTCTCCATTCAACTTCTTTGGCCCATTCAAGCTTATTGTCGAAAACTAATGCTCTGATACCATACTGTAACGCACCTCCCTGGCCACCAACAGGCCCAGGAACGTCACTACTCAGACGCCTAACTTAGCTCTGACAACATAAGGTAACAACCCAGTATCCAATTGAGGTATGTCACATAATTTTTCTTTTTTTTAATATGTATACACACACACAGGCATACATACATACTGAACTGCATGCAATTAAACATATACATACAAGGCTCTAGCGGAAGCTTCACATATAAAAAATAAACAAATAGTTGCATTCTGTAAATATACGATTTTCAGGTTGTATTAACAGTAATCACAGACATGCAGCGTACACGGGGGTATACCCTGAAACATACAGAAAGATATGCTCACACATGCCATAAAACCCATAAATTAACACATAAATGACAATGCAGCATGTAAATTCATCACAGAACCGATACTTATCTTGGTAAGAATGTCACCAATTGTGTGCAGACCATCCATGAACCTCCCAACCTTAGACTACACTGTTCATCACTCTCAACAGTGAGTCACCCCCGAGCTGGGACTAGACTCCACCCACGTAAGGGGTTCCTAACCAGGATAAGGGTTCACGGTCAACAGGAAAGACTCCATCTCAGGTGCTCACTCAAGCGACAGCCTACAACCTCTCATTCCCCACATGCATGTCCCACCCAAGGAAGTGTGACCCTTCTCTGCTCAATAGTCCTTTGGCTGCCCCACTTCCCTTCCAGGGCTTCAGCAATAGGCCAGACCAGAAGTCTCGGAGCACTGTAGTTGTATTTTAGAACCTTCAGGAAGTTTATCCCCAACAATTCTCTCACTCGGAGAATTTCTCACGGGCCTGACAACCCACCTCTTCAATCCCAGTCCCAATATGACAGGTACACCAATCGAAAAAATGGCCATGAAAACAGGTTCATGTGCAGTGATAGGAAAGTACAAGGATAGCTCGATGACTTTGCAAATAAATGGTCATGGATTCATGGTAGAGATGATGATTCCCCCCCCCCCTCCAATAATGGTTCTTTGGTCGAAGCAAAAATGGTAAGATCCCCCCAAAGGAAATAAGTCTCAACAATAAGTATGCATGTCTCCAACTTGACACTTGTCATGCTGGAAGCTTCTCTGATACACTTTTCCCCTTCTTTAGGACTTAGGATAAAATAATTATCCATACTTTATGTTTTAAGAAATATTAATTTAATATTCCTTTTTTACTTAAGCTCTCTCTCTTAGCCCTTTCCTTAGATTTTGTCCCTCCCTTTCCCTAATTGATGGAATCTAGTCCCCTTCTCTTTTATCATGGTCGGTCTACGTGCAACAATTTATTTTATATTAATCATGAGACATATACAAAATAGGCGTGCTAGCCTTTAACATCTAGGCACTCTGGCCTAATTTTAAAACATAAGCATTATAGCTTATAATACTGGCTCACCAGCCTATAATGCATATCATATAAATAAAGGTTCATTGACCTTAATATTGAATTCACTTTAGTTACTGTGTGTGGTATCCGTTGTCCTCAAGGTTGTGTGCACTTTAGTTACTACGCGTGGTACCCATAAATGTGCACACTACATCACTTTACTGCGCAGTATATGCACGCACCATGCCATGAAAGGTGTATTACAAAAATGATGTCTAAATAGCTCACTAGCTTAAATATACTTGGATTATACTTGCATTTGGGTTCGACTGAGGGATATTACAATTTTTCACTATGGCCACGAAGCCTGTCACTTTATCCATAATAGAACAAGATCTCGCCTCTAAAGAAGAATCCCTAATTGACAGGGACTCAAATGTATTTGACACAGAAATAATAGTCTTGCCCATTTCTGTGTCCAAATCCAATTTGCTAGACAATGTTGGAAAATGGATACCCTTCCTCAAAGCGGCCCAAACCGCCACTACCCCATTATGTCGTAGAAGTCATTTTCCCTTTCCCAGAGTTCGTAAATGGGTGTGCATAACAGTATTCGTGGGAAGAAAAGGTCATTTTGAATAAGTTAGGGTTAGAAGTCTTATGTGAAATAGATAGCCCATCAATTTGACACACCCTCAGTATACCAGAGTCTTCCCCCTCAGTGTCAAAGCCCTTCGAGGAAGGAAAAAAGATCACAGTATATAGAGAATGTACCTCCAAAGTAAAAACCCTATTTTTGCAGACCATTGTTAAACCTAAACACCATTATGAGAGTCTATCGATACCTATCAATGTAAGCATCATGGTTGTTGAAGTCTAGTGGGCTTGTTCCATACATAGTCAAATTCTAGGATTGGATAACGATAAGTTTGTAGTAGAAGTAATGTTGGGTTTCCTATTGACCTTTTTTCTGTCAGAGTTTAGTCAGTCGATCTGTATCAGTTTTGAAAAGTTCATCGCTGGAAATATGCACCAATAGCTGGTAAATTTCAATTCACTGAGACACTTCAGGTACTGCATGCACTTGCTAAGAATGTTCTTAGAATCAAATAAGACCGAATTCCCTGAAGATGCATTCATATCAAATGAATGCAAAAGGATCACCATGCTTATTTTCATAAACAAGATCATGTCCAGGGTTTATAGTCTCATCTTCGGCACAGACCTACCAAGGGTTTTGGAAGAAATGAAAATCTCTTTTCAACCCAATCTAGAGAACAGGGTGGGAGATTGGATGTTGTTCACACACTCTACAGTAATTTGGGTATATGGTTATCAAGAAGGACCTTACCTTTTGCCTGTCTTCCTGACTCCCGGAGTCTTTTCCATAGAGTTCATCAGACAAATAATTATTTCGGAGGCAGAGCATTTTCTGAAAACGCACAAAGAATCTAACTTTAAATTTCCTTTCATAATAGGGCCCTTTGTGGTAAAGACCAGGTCCTATTTACCTTGTATCCAAGCCAAACTCATTGGATTCAAGTTTACACAGTTGAAGGGGAGGAAATATGATCCCAATCAGATCATGTCTTAGATAAGACTGATGAGCAGACAAGGCCCCTACGAGCATGAGCATGTGGAAGGACTTGATGAACTGACTAATCGGGAAACCTATGAAGATATGGAAGTCAATTTCCAACCTGATCAGACACAACAAATAGAGTCTGCCCCTTAGCAGATTCAGACTCAAAAAAATTCCCCAAAGTTGATTATTAAAGCTCCAAAGATGAGTGTTTATAACAAGAGGAGTAGTTCAGAGGCACTGGGTGCAAATAGTTAGCAAACTATTCTCAAGAAAATGAAAATCACACCATCCTCTCAGATAGTAGACCTGGAAGAAGAAGAACCTAAAGAGAAAACAAGCATGGAGATGGTGGAAAGAGTAACCAAGAATGAAGAGGCTAGTACAGGAAGCATGCCACAGAGTGAAAGCAACTCAAGGGTTTTCAGCAGCAAGAAACATGTATTTTGCAAGATTCCTGGGGAAGTCTACAAATCCAAAGAAGACTTAATGAATCAGTATGCTATGAAGGGAAGTATGGCCAATAGTGAAATAAGATACTTGTTTCCCGAGGTAGAGAAGATATCCTAGCATAAGGCTCTCCTGTTTTCAATCAGGGACATGGAAAGAAATACATTTAACATAGCAATAGAAAATGATGATAAAGTGTCTGAAATCAAGATGCATTATAAAAATAATGGTGCCCCAGACAAAGTAAAGTTCCACGGGAATGTTAGTGACATGCTATATTCATAATACATGAGTTTGAGTCTAAGGGTTTCAAGACTGACAACACATGCACTAAAATTGGATGGACAATTGAAGCAGGAGAAAGCATCCATCAAGGCCTGGCAGACACAGGTCAAAAGATTGGAATCTGAAGGCCCTCAAGTGGTAAAAGCTTCTTTAGATGAGAAAAAGAAGATGATCCAAAGCCTAAAGAACAAGTTGAAGATGTCTGCCACATAATATCCACATACAGTAGAGCTAGCTTCTCTAGAGAAATAAAAGGATACATTTAGACAAGAAGAACTAAATTACAAAGATAAAGTGTTGCAGCTGAAAAAAGAGAAAGAGAATTGGTCAGAAGGACAGGTACGAACATCAGATATGGTTTTCATTGTACCTTCTAATATGGAAACTGGATCAAGCACTGATGGATTGGTTCAGGCTATGTCCCAAGTAATCTTGAAGACAAGGGAGATCGAGAACCTTAAGGAGGTCATAGAAAAGTTGCAGCAATAGATGAAAACAAAGGAAGAAAGGATGGTCCAATTTCAAAAAGATAATCAAGATTTGCAAGAGAGGGTAAACAAATTGAAAATGAGGTTGAAGGGTAAAATATTTTTGCAAGGAGATAAACATGTAATCTTGGATGTTTTTGTTTTTGAAGCTGCTAAGTTCTGGGTTTACCTAAATTTTATAAATGACAAGGACAACATGGTTGTCACTGCCCCAAGCAGATGTACTGTTGTTAATGAGACACTGGAAAAAAATCCCTTGAAATGGGCCCGGAACACTATTAACTTGCTGAATTTTGTGCCCACTGCTGATCATTAGACCATTGGGGTAAAGGACAGAACTGCAATGATCATTTGGAAAAGGAGGATCATCGCTAAACACAATTTTCTCAAATCGGTTCAAACCAAATCTGTGCAAATGGAGCAGAGCATATAACAGTTTAAAGATACATTTGAAATTTTTTTTATCAAGGGACTCCCACCATTTTGGGATGGTAAAGGGAAATTATACAATCAAGAGGAATACAATTCTCTCCTCACTCGGTCCAGAATGGATCATTCAAAATTTGAAGGCATGGAAGAGAACCTAAAGAGGCCTAGTTTGGTGGAATATTTGGCTGCAGACTTTGAGATTTTGAATCAGTTCAAGACAGTAAAGATTGGGTTGCAAACTATGTCTTATGCTACCTGCATTGACCTATAGATTCTGATAAAGTAGATGATGGATTACGAGATTCCTTCTGACTCACAATAGAAGGAGATCGTACAGTTAGGCAAGACAAAATGCAGTTTTCCAAGAACCAGTAAGTAACTTCCAGGTGTCACTAAAATGGAAAATTCGACAGGATATCTGAGCAAGACAAATTGCACTAAGGAAGTCGAACAGTCATGAGAGAGATCCATCCCTAGTCTATGAAACGTTTTTTGCTTAATCAATATAAATCAGTTCATATGTCGAGGCTGTCAGTTGAAATTATTATAGTCGATTTTAGAAGTTGAAACGTTTTGGTTTCAACCATTGTAATCGAATTGTATAAGTACTAGGAATTTTGAATGAATTAATGTTTGCAGAAGTGCAAGGGAACCTTTTTGTTGCTTCTAAAATCTATTGTAATTTTCTGAAGCTGAATTGAATATACATGCAGAAGATTTTGAAGTCTCTATGTATAGATTCTAATGGAGGTGATATGAATTTTGTCTTCTCTCATCATATGTATTTATGTGATTCTTTATTTCCATTTTCAATGTCTTATGTTTAAATTGGATAGTTAAAAGCTCATAATTCATCTTGTGATGCTCTTGGCTTAAGAAATTTAAACTGTGTGAAATTCCTCTTAACTAATTCAGAATTCATTTCAGTAATGCTCTGACATAGTTATTTGTTTTCTCTTTCTTCTTACACCCTGCTTAAACTCAATTAATAACTCAGATTCATTGCCTCATTTAGCCTTTATCCTATGCAGAGTTCTACTGGCTAGTCATTGTTTTCATTCAATTTTGGAATTATGACTCCATAGCCCTAAGTGTCCCTCTCCTTCCTAGCTAGCAAATTTATAAAAAAAAACCTAAAACAAACCAAATCTAACCATTGATTGCCAAAGATATATCAAGTGACACGAGATATCCCTCTATGAGTTGATCAGGCTTGTGCCTAGCTCTAAAGTAGGTTGAAATAGTTACCTCTATCGTTTGTCTATCAACCGAACAAAATTTACATAGTGCTAGCACACCCATCAGTGTTCTATTCATCCTTTAAATGAACAACACTACCTCTATACAAGAGATGAATCACCCAGTAATATTCTATTCGACCCTTGGATGAACAACACAACCTCTCCACTGAATATAATGTGCCCAACACCATAAGTTTATCTCTCAATTCAAGAAAATCGATTTTCCAAGGAAAGGATATGCTCCAAACAAACTCAACTTCCACAAACAATAAATAGATATCTTCTCAAAAATATCAACTATCAAAATTGATGGAAACTTAACCAAGTGAAGAACCTAGAAGAAACCTGAAATGATCTCTTCCTCCAAGGTGACTAACTAGGGTGGATGGTCTTACCACCGAAGCCAATCTCTGAAAATTCCTCTTAGGGTTTCCATCCCGAGAGTTCCAAAACCACAATGATCTCTCTCAATGATAAATTAGAAAAATGTCAATGGTATAATGAGAGAGGGCGCCCTCATTTTCCATTTTTATTCATTCATTGACTCTTTTGCGACCTTTTTATCTTTTTACCTTTTTATCAATTTAAGTGACTTTTCATATTCCTCCTAAGTCACTTTTAGCGCTTTTTCCCTTTTTCCCTTTTTAATTATCTAATGTCATTTTTGTTAGGAAAGTTTCCCCTTATGACATTAAATAATTAATTAATTCCATTTTTTATGACTATATCCTACGGGAATCACTTATTCTACTTCGTCCATGTCCCATGATCACTCAAAAGGGGACATGACATAGACCATGATACCACCAGGGAAACTTAGACCTCTCAGGGAAGTTGATGGATGTGAAGGACACTCTCCCTCATAATCAGTTATTAACAGTTTCTATTGTAGAAAGGAAAATGCCACTGAGAGGTAAGGGAACTAAGGGATTGCAGAGGTAGTGAAGGGATTTCCTTGTGTTGAGGTAATCCAACTAGGAAGGCACCTGAGAAGCGGCATTTAGGAAGAGGTTTCTCTTAAATTATGTGTTGTGTCATCCTTACATGCACTACCATCCCAAGGTATAACTATCTTATGTTTAGCAGAGGGAATTAAATAATTCCTAACACTAAACAACAATGCCATTATTCCATGCTAGTAGACTGCATATCATAGAAACATACAAATTTGTCAATTTGACGCACCAATGTAAGAGGGTAGAATTGTTGACACTGTGTTGATTCATCTGGCCACGTACCAACATCATAAGGAACACCTACATATGTTTCATGGTGTGTGTGTGTGTGCATGAATATTTTTCCCTAATAACAGTACTCCATAACACCCCTTAGCACTAAATAACACAAGAAATGCATGTGCCAACCATTTTCAAATCATCAATGTTCTTAAAATGTTAAAGAGCACCCCACATAATGTGACTTATAAACACATTATCATGCAGCACATGAGTCTACAAAGGACCACATAGGTGGCATTTTTTTTTAAATGGAAAAAGTGAAATTTACAAACTAAATTGGAAAACTAAAACCTTGAAAATGTGAAAGTTGTAGAAAAGAAATTGCTTAGTCTCATATTTGTCATCCAGGCATGGCTGCCATAGAAAAGAAAAACATTTTTTGTTATTTTTGGGGGTGGGTATGGTGCAGGGGGGGGGAATTCGGAAACAAAATAGAAATCATGGTGGATGAAGATTGTTGGTGAAATTAAGCAACTTCAAGACATGGAACAATGGGGAACTCATAACATTGGATAAAGAGCACTAGTGCTTGAAGGTGTTGGAAGAAATTGTGGGTAGTAAAAATGAGAAATCACTTTGGTATTTGTTTATCTAACTCTACCATGGTGTTGATCCAGGTGGCTATTGGTGGCCACCCACCTATTCCAACTGGCTCCTCATGTCCATTTTTTTTCAGCATGTTCTTTTGTACTGCGTTGTAATTGTTGGTTCTACACTTTTGGTGTTGTATGAAGCCCCACACATCCTCCAGGTGGATACAGGTGGCCTCTCGCCTAATCCAACTGGATTATTTTGTAAGTTTTCATGTCATCACATCTTGTTGTACTTCTGGGGCTGTTTTGGGGCCCTAAACGTTGTTTTTTTGGCTCCCCATAATAAAACTCTAGACAGAGTCAGAGTTTAATGGTGGAATGTGTAGTTCTCTGAAATACCTTTCCAACAGGATATCACGCGCCTAAAACAGAGGTCATATGCAAATGTTACGGCCCTAGGAAGTTGAGGTACCGATTTACACCAACTTACCCATATGGCCCACATGACTTTTGGCGTTTCACCTTCTAGGGTTAGGTTTTTGGATTTCTAGGGTTTTTTCATTCATGAGTAATATCAAAAATGCATATGGAACCTCATTGTAATGGATTCTGCTTAGATGAATGCGCATAGAAGCCACATCTCTTCTCAGAGATAGCTAACACCACTCGAGCAAGTTTTTAGTTCTGCAGTTTTACAGTTTCATCCTATTTCATTATTTAATAGAAGATATTGTTCACTGGATATTTGTGTTATTCTCCATATCTCTGTGTTTATTGTATTCATTTTGTTAATAATTCCATTCTTCTCCTAAATGTAGATCAGTGGTATCAGAGAGGTCTTCTCTTCATTTATTTTTCATTGTGCATGTCCCCGACAAGATATAGGTACAAGAAGTTGGGACTCGAACCAATCGATCCATTACCAAATCGGTCGCACCGAGCCCGAAAAAACCCCATGGGGGATGAAAAAGAAAGATGATGGAGCAGGATATCCTATTAAAATGTTGCTCGAGGAAGTCCTCGCGTAACAAAGGAACAAAATGATGGACAACTTCACACATATCCTTCGACGACTACCCAAAGGAGAATCATCTTCATCAAGTGGCCATGCAACCCCCTTCAAGGTATAGGTAAATTTTAATATTCCATTATTTGAAGGATTGACAGATGCGGATGTTGTAGATAAATGGTTGAATCTACTCGAAGGATATTTTTTTGGTCCACAATTTTTCCAATAGGGAAAAGATCACTTTTACACTCCTCAAGGTCGTTCCCCATGTTAAAGACTGGTGGGATACTTACTCTGAAAAAAGGGTCATGTAGGAATATACAATGTTTGTGGTGGACCCTACATGGGATTCCTTCTGGGATAACATTAAAGAGAAGTACTACCCTGTTGGAAGCTACGAGTACCGTTACACCAGATGGACCACCCTACGTCAAGAAAGGGACTAGACAGTACCATATTTCACCAATATTTTCCATACCCTACATACCCAATTGAGTATCAAAGACTCTGAGTGTCATCTGGTACTCAAATACCATAGTTGTTTGCATAGATACATTCAAACAAAAATGGATTTCCTAGATATCGCCTCTTTGGGAACGGCTTATAGATACATTGTTAAGATCGAGCAGAAATTTAAGCAGAAACGGCGAGAGTTTGAATATGAAAACCCCTCACAGCCGAAGCAAGGAAAAGGCAGCCCAAACCCACACAAAAAGGGACCAAGTTGATATGGTTTCCCTCAGGAAAACCATTCCAAGCTACAACACAAGAAGGGAAATGAGAAGACAAAGAAGGACACGGGAAAATGGTGTGAGTACCATAAAATTCCTTGGTAGAACACCAAAGAATGACGTTCCAAGCAATCCCTCTTGGTCGAGCTAAAGGCTTTCGATTCAAAGGCCGATTCTGATTCCGAGTCAAATCTTGAAGGAGGGAAACATTTTATCGATTTTGAACCCAGTGACATTGTCGCTACCACCAAATTACAACCAAGCAAATTAGAAGAACCAGAGGAAGGGGAACACGTCTTTCACTCATATATGTGGGTCAAGGGGGATCCAATTCATTTCATTGTCGAGAAAGGTAGTCATAAGGACCTGATTTTAGTAGAGGTCATCAAGTAGATGGACCTACCAACGACACCGCACCTGCATCCCTACACCATCAATGGGATTCTCCAAGGAAGAGATCTATGTGTCAGCCAACAGTGTTGTCTGCCCTATGACATCAAGCATTTCAAAGATGAGGTATTGTGTGATATTTCTCCCTTTGAAGTTTGTGATGTTCTTTTAGGACAAACATATTTATGGAAGCGTTATGTTGTGTATGATTCTAGACCCCATAGTGTTATTATTACTTTGGGTAGACAATTGTAGAGGATCCCACAGGTAGCGTCACCTACTACTATTTCTTTAATATCTTCTAAGCAATGCAATAAGTTCATTTCATAGACCAGGAAGTTTGTCTTCTTTGTGATCCATTCTCACAGTAAGCAGAAGGTCGTCACTACATCTGTGGCCTCTACACAGTGCCTCTCTTTGTAGCAGAAGCATGTGGATGGGATCATGGAAGAATACAAAGACATCTTCTCCTCACCTACAGGGGTACCAAAACACTGCCAAGTCAAGCATCTAATTCATCTGACCCCGGTGTGCCTCTACCTAATGACTAGTCTATCAATGCTCGTTGATGGAGAATTACAAAATCGGGTGTAAGATCCGAGAGATTATTCAAAATGGAAACATCGGACCCATCTCCTCCCCTTTCGAAAGCCCGATTGTACTGGAACATAAGAAGGACGGGACTTGGTGACTCTGCAATGATTACAGAGTCTTAAACAAAATCACAGTCAGGAACTGCTACCCGATTCCTAGGATTGATGACCTTCTTGATCAACTCAAGGGGGAAAATTTCATCACCAAGATTGACCTAAAGTCTAGATGCCACCAGGTTCCCATCAAATCAACTAATGTATGGAAGACAACCTTCAAGTCTAAAGAAGGTCTCTACGAATGGCTAGTCATGCCCTTTGGCTTAACAAATGCACTGGCCACTTTCATGAGGGTGATGGATGATGTATTGAGACCCTTCACCAAATCCTTTGTGGTGGTATATCTGTATGACATACTCATATTCAGAAGAATGTTGGATGTAACACCCCGGGTTTTAAACCCCCATTTTAAATAATGTATTGTTACAATGTTGAGAGGCCAGAGTGCCCAAACAATCATTAAAAGGCCAGTGTGCCCAAGACATGTAATGTTTTTTATCATTATTAATAATAAATACATGGTTGGCTACTAGACGGACAAGGACTAGAGTTATAGGGGGCTATGATTCCACAAGAGAGGGGGCTTGAGGGGATAAGTGTTTATTCCTATTGTAATTACCCTTTTTGTCTAAGGGAGGGGATCAATTACATCATATTCTTAGGGAAGGCTAGGAGGTTCTTTATTTCCCCACAAAGTTACTTAAACCCACCTCTGGTCTGATGGGGGGCTTGGCCGTTGGCTCATATGCTCCTTCACTTTTTCATTCATACCATTCTATCCCTCATTCACTTTCATGCATGCAACTCCATACACCCACTTACCCATTCATTGATCCATCTGTCATTCACATCTTGGCTCGAGGAAAGGGAGTCGCTACTGAAGATTAGCCACGGGATAGTTGGTTGTAGTGGTCACTGGTGTGATCCAACCGTGACCTAAGGCTGCATGTTTAATATGTGTTGGCCTGTGTCCAGCGTTGCTCACAACTGTGAGTCCTGAGAGTTCCAGCATTGAGATTCTAGACTAGTTTCATTGGAGCCCAAATTAAAGAGAAGGACTGCCTGAGGGACTGCGTGGAAGAGAAGGGTGGAGGCTCACTCTCTTGAGTGGTGCAAGCTGGTTAGAAGAGAGTTGGGTACTTGGATTGTTGTGAGAGATGGGAAGACTATGAGAGCTTGGGTGTTGACTGTTTTTGGAAGCCAAGTAACACTCTGGAACCGTCCTTGTGGATTCATAGCCCTGGCTCAAGGGTGACGCTACTGTTGAGATTTGGAACAGTAGTGTCTACGATTGGGTGGAATATCCTTGGTCTGCAGCGAGTTGGTGACATCTTCCATAAAGATAATTTCTCTCTGTTATGGTATCATTTACATGTATATGAATGTATTTTTGTTGTCTATATTTAATTATATTTTAATTGAATCTTTAGACTATGCATGCTTGCTAGATATTGTTGTGAATGTCATTAAAGTGTTTTCTTTTATGCATCCTAAAATTTTAAAAGGTATATGTAAGAGAAAGAATTCCAAGGGTGGGCTTGAAGGTAGCGTACCCTGGACTGTGGGTGGATGGGTATGTTACAGTTTGGTATCAGAGCCTCTGGTTGAAACACCAGGCCAGTATGGGTCGGGTCTGTTGGTGAGAGTCTCGGGGTCGAGATCAAATTCTGACTGTGGAATTGAAAAGATCAGGAGGAATGGCATTACAGAATCTATGCGAGAGATAGAATGTAAGAGACCCATGTAAGGGGTTCGAAGGATCGTGACGATCCCCTTCAAACTCGGGAGTGATCTCCACTATAGGATCAAGAGATATTCGGGATCGTTGGATCAGAGGACAGGAGAACAGGGGTCATCTGATGAAAAGGGAGCAAGGGTTAAGGTCACAACCATCGGATCCCATGGGAGAGTGAGATCAATGGACAGGAGGCATTGCAGTTAACCAATTTGCACAGGAGATAATTTCCCAAGGTGGTCCCGCAATCCAAACCACGGTTTCCCCAAGGGGTTATGTGTTAGCATTAGGAGAATTACGAGACGAAAATTGGGTTACTCCAAATCACCGATACATGCCCCTGCAAATTGAAAGGCATGCAGTGATGTGACAGGTTAGGGATCGAACATCGAGACTCTGAATAACCGAAGTAGTTGGGGACCTTTGGTCCATAGGAGGACACGTGTCAACCGACCATGTGCTCTAGGTGAAAGAACTCTGGGAAAGAGCGAGCGAGGAGAAGTTGAGAGATGAAACTCTCAAATCCCGGAGAGTCAGAGACCTGAAGTAAACGTCGACTGTCGGATCATCCGAAATAAATCCTGACCATCGATCTCCAAGAGGTTATGTGCCAGCCGATTAGTAATTCCAGAGGAATCTATTCAAGAGGTTTTCAATGGATATTTGAGACTCCCGAAGCCCGAAGAGCTAGAGAGCTGAAGTAAATCTTGACCGTCTGATTCAAGAGGACACATGACAAAATCATGTGTACTACGAGGAGGTTTTGAAATTTGAGATTTTCGAAACTGGAAGACCTGAATGGATCTCAGCCATTGATTTGTTGAGAGCCATGTGTCACCAGATCCATGGCTTCGAATAAAAGCTAGTGGTGGTAGATAAGTTTTGAAATTTGATATTTCCGAAGTCCGGAGACCCGAAGAAATATTAGCCGTCAGATTAAGGAGGACACTCAGTGCAAATCCGTGGACTCTGGGTGAAGACCCGAAGTGAATCTTAGTCATCCAATCTAGGAGGACATATGGAAATAGATTGGCCAGTTTAGGAATGTGTAGTTTGGGATAATTGGAAGTGTGCTAGCATGGAAAACTCTCGAAGTCCCGAAGCCCGAAGAGCCGAAGTGATGGGGCACGATGACATCACTACGAGGTGATGTGGACCCTGGAATTTCCCAAGTGATGTGGCATGATGATGTCAGTTGAGATGACATGGACACATGGAATGTGTGCCACGTGTCAGTAATTTCTGAGCATTTGGAGTATTTAAAAGTCAGTTAGAACGTGACACGTATCACCTGCATGATTGGGCCACGTGTCTACTTCCAGTATTTCACCACGTGGCAACATATCATGCAGTATGGAGACTGGCCACTCTGGAAGGGAAATATGTGAGAGGTTGCGTTGGGTTGAAAACTCCCAAAGGCCCAAAGTTCGGAGTACGTATCGATCGTTGATTCCAGAAGACGCAGGTCGAAGGATCATCAACTTCGGGTGAAAGCACTCCGGGAGAAAGTGCAGGAGGAAAGTTTGAAACTTTCAAAGCCCGAAGAACTGAAGTGATTCATAATCATTGATCTATGGGAAGACACCCGTCGAAAGATCATGAAATCCAGGTAAAATCGCTCCAGGAGGAAGCAAGCAGGGAAATTTGAGACCCCTGAAGCACGGATTCAGAAAGTGAATCTCGCTCGTTGATCATGAAAGAGAACGAGGACCATTGATCCGGTCTTGGCTGAAAGTTTTGAAGTCTCGAAGCTCTGGACAAGCACTTTTTCAGATAAGCGCAGGGTCATGGCCATGGTCATATCCAGATTGGGAGCTAAGGGAAGCAGGACTAAGGGCCGAATTGGTTGTCTTTGATACAGAAAGGTGATAAGAAAGGTTTTAGTCATGGTTTCTAGTCGTGGTCACCTGGGAAGGTGGTTTGAAGGAAGTGTCTATGCAGGATCAGTTTTGTGTCAGCTAAGGATAACAAGACACTATTATTTTCAAAGAATGGGGATATGATCTCCATGAACAAAAAAAAATAAAAAAGAGACTTGTAGCATGCTTTGGCAATTTTGTTTATCATATGCATAAATTTAACAAAATATTCGCTTGCACATTTTGAAGAATTAAGGGGCTTAATCACATCAACTCAGGATGCGTATTGAGGAAATGGAAGAAGGCGAGGGAGCCTCTAGTCATGATAAGGAGGCTGAAGACCATAATAAAAGAGTTGGTAATGCAGAGACAGAGTCCAATGGACGCAAGGGAAAATGAGACCAGGAAATGTTACTAGAAATGGTAAGAAGCATGAATCTGGAAGTGCAGAGCTACAAAGAAGACAACAAGAGACTGATGAGAGAGCAAAGTTAGATAAATTCTCGAGTGTTGCAAAGCTTAAATCAGTTGCAGAGACAAACGAAGAAGGGATCAAACTCAATAAAAGAGGAAGAAAGAAGGTGCCATGAAAGAAGGGATGATCGTGGAAGAGTTGGTTATTCCAGAAGTGCTAGCAGAGCTCACGAAAACCACTCACCTCCTTACTCAAAAAGAAATTTGTATGCATCGGAAGATCCCGTAAGTAGTCCATATGTGTCTCCTCTCAAACACCAAAGAAGGAAACAAGAGATAGATAGATTGCGAGAGATGAGGAATATCAAGCCACCTTCCTTCGATGGTGAAAGAGAAAGGGAAGATGATGTTGAAGCATGGTTGCTTGGAATCTGGAGATATTTTTAGTTGCATAACTATTCATCAAACTTGGAAGATAGGATTGCCACCTACCATTTACAAGGTAAATATGCAATGTGGTGGGACCAACTAAAGCAAGTGGAACATGTTAATGAAAGTAGGATCACTTGGAAGCAGTTCAAGAAGTACTTCTAGAAGGAGTACCTTTCAGAGCATTTCTATGACAAGAAAATGCAGGACATCTAAGAACTCTGATTGGGAAGCATGATTATGGTCAGAAGTTGTTCCATAAGTCTTAATGGCATGAATACTAGTATTGATATAAATATAATACCATTGGGGTCTTATGATATTATTATAGGGATGGATTGGTTGTACAAGCATCATGTTGTCCTAGATTTTCATAACAAGACATTTACATGTCTTGATGGAAATGGAAAACAGAGCACTGTGAAAGGAATTCCAAGACCCATCTCTATAAGGGAGATTTCATCCTTACATATAAAAAGATGTTTTAGGAAAGGATGTCAATTGTATGCAGCTCATTTGGAAGAGTGTTGTGGGTGGGAATCCCTCCTATGGACTTATCATTTAAGGGCTCTAATCATGCATGTAGAAAATGACCATTTCAAAGGCCTCTACTCTTTCCTATTCTCCCAACACAAAACCCCACATTCATGCAATAAAAAGGTGTAAATGAGATTAGATAACTCTACCTTAATTCCTTTGTTTGATGTTGATCCCTTTGTTTTCACTCACTCTTTGATTGCAAGCCTCCTAGCAAAGCTGACCTGCATTCACATATGAACAAACAAAAAGTTGCGAACATGCATTTCATATAATAATTGCTAGGTTAGTTGTGTTGGACAACTGAGAGGGGGGGGTGAATCAGTTGTTATCGGGCTTAAAAAATTATACTTATTTTAAACTCTTTGAAGAAACACTTAATGACATTCACAATAGTGCAGGGAAGTAAGAAATAGCATATTCAGCATCAGTCACACACATGAGATACACAGAGACAGATATTTCCTAAGGAAACCCATAAAGGGTAAAAACCTCTTTTTCTTTATATGATAAGTAATCTTTACATTCTTTACATTATCATACATATGAGCTCCAACTCATTGTGAGGCTACAACCTCTGTTTTGCAAGCTGCAACTTGTTGAGAGCACCAACTCTCTGTTTTCTCTAGCATCCACTAGAAGGAATCACCAACTCCCTGGTTTCTCTAGCACCAACTAGAAGGAAGCACCAACTCCCTGGTTTCTCTAGCACCAACTAGAAGGAAGCACCAACTCCCTGGTTTCTCTAGTACCAACTAGAAGGAAGCTACAACTCCCTGTGTTCAAGAACCCACTTGAACCTCTGAGGACACCAGTCCTCCCTAGCACCTCCCAACCTCCCTGAAATGTAAATTCTTTGTTACTAAAACTTATTACAACGATATAAAGTTATTCAATGGCTTACTAGCCTTGTCACTGTTCTATTACACTGCTCTGCCCTATCTGCATCAGTGTCTTCTGCACACCCCTTGCACTTTCTATTCTTCTTCCTTTTATGCTCTCTGCGCCATATCCCTTCAATGCACCATTCCTCTATTGTGCATTTATGCTCCTGCGCTCTGCCTCCTTGCACACACATGAATTCTCCTACACAGCAACAACACTTATCTCTTTTTTGTTCCACATTCTTATAGTCTATGTGCTCTTTGTGCATGAAATATTCGCCATGCCTCTGCATTCTCACTCCACTCGAATCTCCTCCACATCGGAGAGTTTCCTCCACTTCACTCTTCCACAGCTATCCAATCTCTTGTGTGCCACGTTCTCTCTCTGTTCTACATATTCTGCTCATTGTGAGTCCTTTGCCTGATCATCATGGTAACTCTTCAGCTTCTCTGGCAATTTCACCTATGCATCCATCATCACTGGGTGTTGTTATGAGATTCCTTAGTTTCTCTTGTAGTTGAGACTCTATGTCTTCTCTGGCATAGTCGAGCTTATACTTTCTGTTTCAGTTACAAACTTCAACGCTCATCCATCCGTCAATCGCCTGTATCAATAATCCTCAATCCACTAGAAGATGCCTTGAGACTCTTCATCTTCTTTGGCAATCACACTCAGTCCTCTTCGAGTCCTCTGGCAGAGATCATCATTTCTTTTAGTTGTTACACTAAGAAGTGAAAAAGTAGCTCTGAGATCTTGTTCAACTTCGCCTGCATCGTTGGATTGAATTCATAGAAACTTGTGTTTACTTCGCCATTTCTCACTTCGGCATTTTGGTATCCCCGTGGTAAATATTTCGTTACATTGCATGTCCCGATCCATGAAACTTTGAAATGGAGCTTATCTGAACTGACTCCTTCCCTTCTCGTGACCACCAGCGGTGACCACAGGTTGTGCCAAAAGGCACTTCATATTTCACGAGTTTATAAACTTCATGGAGTCTGATCGACGGTTGAAATATCCATATATCCGACGGTCCAGATCTTATCGCGATCTTGCATCTCGCGAGTTTCCACACCATGCTCCGTTGACTCCAAGTCAGCGAAATTCCAATCGCTTGCCACTTGTCCTATGATTCGACGGTCCAGATCTGATCTTGATTCAATGGCTCAAATCATATCGTGATTTCAGGGTTTGCAACTTTGGGACTCCTATGGTAGGAGTTCTAGACATCTCCATCTCTTGATTTCCAAAACTCTGAAAGGGAGTCGGATCAAAGGTCCACATAACCCCTTTAGATGGATGGTTGACGGGATTTCGGTGTTTCACATTTCGCTATTTCAGGACTCCTGTGGTAGGAGTTCTTGACATCTCCATCTCCCGATTTCTGAAACTATGAAAGGGAGTCGGATCAACGATCCACATAACCCCTTGAGATGGACGGTTAACGGGATTTGGACGTTTCACTTTTTGCGATTTTGGGACTCCTGTGGTAGGAGTTCTTGACATCTCCATCTCCTGATTTATGAAACTCCGAAGTGATGTAAACCTGTTGATGTCACACGTGGATTGACACATGTTGAATAACTGCCACATGTCATTCTGATTCATGACTTACATGTGCCTGAAATGTTGAATCAGCTTGACACTTGTCATTGCCTAGTTGTGCCACGTGTTCTTAGCTGATGTGGTTTACTGATGTGTATGTTTCAGGATTTTTCATTTTGGCACTTCGAGACTCCTAATGTTGAGAGTCTCTGACTTCTCCATCTCCCGATTTCCAAAACTTCGAAATGGAGTTTACTTCGGGGTTTTGCATTTCGTGAATTCGGCATTCTTGTTGTTAAGTGTTCTTTGGCAATTCAAAGTCTCGGTATTTGAAACTCTGAAATGGAGTTTACTTCAGGGTTTCTCATTTCACGAATTCGGTAGGTTAGGGAACCCCATTCCTTTGACTTTCCATTCAGCGAAACGACGATCTTTCGCCATGTGTCCTACCCATAAATGGACGGTCCTCCTTCTTTTTTGATTTTGTATGCCCACTTCTCCTTGAACTTTAAAGAACATGCAGGTTCTCCTTGATCCAACGATGGTCAGATCTCGCGCTTGGATCTAATCCCTGAGATCTGTCCTCCTCTTCAACGTGCTCTTCTTGTCTACATTCAGATATGATGGCCATCGGGAATTCAAGATGGGATCCAATGATCACTGACGCTTCTCCTCCCAAGATTATGCATCCTCCTTACTTGGGAGAATTTCTAAGTGTCAAAGGCCTCGACCTTTGATCCGCCTGAAATCCTGAGTACGCTATCTCTCTTGGGCTTTGGCAGTAAGTTAACCTCATCCCTGGTGCACACCTACGCACTGCGTTCGACTCTACGCTAATTCCTCCTGAGCTTACTCTTTCCTTGTTTTTCCTTCGCAGCATACTCTGATCTTGCCATCAATGACAAGCACATATTGCCTATAAATAATGCCAACCATCCTCTGCACTATCTCTTATGATCTTATCGATCTTTATCTACAGCGTATTCCCAAAATACTTTTGGTGCCCATCTGTTACATTCTTCCTGTACTCATGCCATCTTCGTTGTTGTACTTACCATCAATGACAAGCATACACTGCCTATAAAACATGCCAACAATATCCCCCTTTGGCATTGATGGCAACAAAGGCACCCAGATTATTTTCTCCCCCTTTGACATCAATGTCAAAGAGATCATTCTCCCCCTGAGTTGTTGCAGTATTTTTAGGAGGTATCAGATATTAAACCAACGCAAACTCCCCCTGACCGGATGGACTCTCTCATTTGAGGCCTGCAGAATATTTGTATCTAAACCAGAGTCTTCTCTTTATGATTCTTGAACCTGTTCATCTTCATCTTCCGCTGTATCCTCTGTGGAAAACTCAAAATTGCTCACCTCTCTTACTAGGACTCCTTCATCAACCTTTTCTTCTCATGAGTGGATGACTCCCCCTGTCACTGTTATCTCTCTGCTTCTGACTATTTTCCTCCTTTGTTTCTARAAGGTTAGCTTTCCCTGACAAGGTCTTTCCTCTTGTTATCTCTACAGGATGTCATGTAAATCATTTTGTAAAACAAAATGTTGTTGTTGAAGAGCTGTTGTCCTACTGACATACTGCATAATTGTAGCTCGTACTTTTCAAACAACCCTTGGATCTCCCCCATTGATTCTCATTGATCTCTATCACTGCAATTTTCATTTTTCTTTCATGATGCTTACCATCAAAGGCTTTTATGACCATATTCAATCACAAGAAAAAAACGCTACAACCACTCTCATACCTGCTTTTCTTTTTCACAGACAAAGGACATGTATCAGGTTTCTTAGGAGTACTAATTTCTTCCTTGTTGTATCCAATACCAGATTTGTCATTTGGTGATCTCTGACTATCCAAGATCTTATCCAGGGTCATGGAGTTGTTTAAGAACTTGCTTTGGGTGTTTTCCTTCTCAACCTTCAAGACTTTTGCTTCCATCTTATGACATGGTTCTTCTCCTACTTCATCCATGGGGAAAATGTTAACTGAACATGCTTTTATTGTATCTGAATCTTCTTCTTTACTTGCAGGGGAGGATTCAATTTCAACATCATTAATTGTCCTTATGCCTTTATTCCCCACTTGTCCCGAGTTTACATTCACCTTACATTCTTTAGACGTGAACACCTCTTCACTGCCTCTGTCACATTTTTGACTTGTACTGAGCAAATTATGTTTCAGATCATCCACAAGAAGAACATACTGGGCATCTCCTTTGTCATTACTCAAACTCATCATCTCTCTATCCTTGATTTTTCCTGGTTCATCATTTTCAAGGATCACATTTCATGTTTTGATTTTACTTATGGATAGTAGCTTATCCTCGTCTCTAGTCATGTGCTTGGAACATCCACTGTCTATATTCCCAGAGGCCTTTTGTTTTTGAGTTGAAAGTGCTTGACCACATTTTTCACTATCTTTCCTTTTGCATGTGCTGGTCTTTCTATCTAAGAACTTTATCCTTGGATCTGCTTTGTAATTCTTCAGATGACAGTTTGCATCTTTATGGCCAAAGTTGTGACAATTATAGCATTCAATCTCATTGTTCAATAGGTCAAAGTTATTGTTGCAGCGTTGTCTACTCATTGACTGTTTATTATTTCTTGACCTCCTCAGTTGCATGTCTCTTGACTTAATTTGACAATTTGCAATCTGTGATGGTTTGTTACTTGGCTGTATCATTCTTTGTTTTGGTGGATATTTATTCCTTTGCTCATGTATAAGTCTTAAGGAACAATTTACAGCTTTGTGACCAAAGTTAGAACAGTCGAAACAATATCCATAAAAAAATTCTTTATACCTGGAAAATGGTTGTCTTCTTTGAGTAAATCGATTTCTTCCATGTTGATGATGCCTTTGAGCAGGGAGTGCATTATTTCCTTTTTCTATAGATTCAGTTCTGGCACCATTCTCCTTACTCATCCTGGACAATTGATTATCTTCCTTTGTTTATGTAGGTTTGTTGTCATCATTGGTTGTAGATTTGACAAACTTTATGAAGTCTTTGTTTCTTGGATGACCACTACTTTATCCCTCTTGAAAACCCAAACCTGTTTTCAACTTTAGATTCCTTTGTTGATTCAGAAAGGTGGCTAATCCTTCTAAGGCTTTGATAATTGGCAGATTTTGATTATACAAGGCTTGAAACTTCTCCATCTCTTTCCTAGTTTTCACTACTTCTTGTTCTAATGCTTCACATCTTGCCTTCTTTTCTGATAGTTGTTGTTTCAAAATATCTTTGATTTTATTTTCCTCCTCTAATTCTACTTTTAATAGGACAAGGTCTTCATCAGGTCCTTTACTGTCTTTCTCAAACTGTATCAGCAATTGTCTTTTCTTTATGTTCTTCATTCTTAGTATGTCAATCTCTTCCAGTGCACTGATCAGTTCACCTTCCATGTCAACCATGACTTCTTCTTCATTTTCATCACTTCCTATGCTTTCAATATCATAATCCTCTTTGGACATAAGAATGAATTCATTTACTTTATCTTCACATGAAGAATCACTATCAGTGTCTTCTGAGGAGTCATCATTGTTTACACATAAACTTTTCTTCTTATCAAATCTTCTTGATTTGTGCTTCTCTTCACCTTCATAGTTTTGATCATCTTTCCTGTGTGGAAATTTATTTGAAAAATGACCTAACATACCATAGTTGAAACATTTGAAGGGAAACTTACCTTGGTACTTGCCTGATCCTTTCTTTAGTCTTCTCACAAATTTTTCTTTAATTTCATCAGGCTCACAATCTTCATTCTTATCTGCTTTAAATGATACTTCTCTAGAGGTGGTTTTATCTATGACTATCCTCATTTCATATGCATTCAACGTTCCTAGAAGTTGATCAAAATCCAAAGTCTTTATATCATTAAGTTCTTCTATAACTGAGACCTTTGGGTTAAACCTATCTGGCAAAGATCTCAAAATTTTCTGAACTAAAGAGGATTCCTCAATTTTTTCACCAAGTGCTTTCATTGCATTTACTAGTTCTTCAACTCTTAGAAAATACTTCCCAATGGTTTCATCTTCTTTCATCTATAGTTTTTCAAACTGTACTCTGTATGTTTGAAGCTTGGCATCTTTTACCTTCTCATTACCTTCATAACTATTAATGAGTTTGTCCCACATTTCTTTAGCAGTTTTAAGATGCATCACCTTCACAAACTTGGCTTCTGCAAGTCCATTCAACATAGCATTCATTCCCTTAGCATTAAAGCTAAATTCTAACTTATCATCCTTGGAATCTATCACAACAGGCTTTATGTATTCAGTCTCTACTACATCCCAGACATCATCTCCTAAGGCCATTAGGTATGTTCTCATTCTAACCTTCCAGAAGGCAAAATTTGTTCCATCAAATAGAGGAGGCCTAGTGACTGAAGTCCCTTCATGGCTTGTCATGTTTAAGCTTACAGATCTACCTTTAAATAAAAGGCACCGGCTCTGATACCAATAGTTGGACAACTGAGGGGGGGGGGGTGAATCAATTGTTACCGGGCTTAAACAATTATACTTATTTTAAACTCTTTGCAGAAACACTTAATAACATTCAAAATAGTGCAAGGAAGTAAGCAATAGCATATTCAGCATCAGTCACACACATGAGATACACAGAGACAAATATTTCCTGAGGAAACCCATAAAGGGTAAAAACCTCTTTTTCTTTATATGATAAGTAATCTTTGCATTCTTTACATTATCATACATATGAGCTCCAACTCATTGTGAGTCTACAACCTCTGTTTTGCAGGTTGCAACTTGCTGAGAGCACCAACTCTCTATTTTCTCTAGCACCCACTAGAAGGAAGCACCAACTCCCTGTCTTCTCTAGCACCAACTAGAAGGAAGCACCAACACCCTGGTTTCTCTAGCACCAACTCCCTGGTTTCTCTAGTACCAACTAGAAGGAAGCTACAACTCCCTGTGTTTAATCACCCACTTGAACCTTTGAGGACATCAGTCCTCCCTAGCCCCTCCCAACCACCCTGAAATGTAAATTCTTTGTTACTAAATCTTATTATAGTGATATAAAGTTATTCAATGGCTTACCAGCCTTGTCGTTGTTCTGTTACACTGCTTTTCCCTGTCTACATCAATGTCTTCTACACACCCCTTGCACTTTCTGTTCTTCTGCCTTTTATGCTCTCTGCACCATATCCCTTCAATGCACCATTCCTCTACTGTGCATTTCTGCTCCTGTGCTCTGCCTCCTTGCACACACATGAATTCTCCTACACAGTGACAACACTTATCTCTTCTTTGTTCCACATTCTTATAGTCTCTGTGCTCTTTGTGCATGCAATATTCTCCATGCCTCTGCATTATCACTCCACTCCAATCTCCTCCACATCGGAGAGTTTCCTCCACTTCACTCTTCCACAGCTATCCAATCTCTTTTGCACCACGTTCTCTCTTTGTTCTGCATATTCTGCTCATTGTGAGTCCTCCGCCTAATCATCATGGTAACTCTTCAGCTTCTCTGGAAGTTTCACCTACGCATCCGTCATCACTGGGTGTTGTTCTGAGATTCCTTAGTTTCTCTGGTATTTGAGACTCTACGTCTTCTCTGGCATAGTCGAGCTTATACTTTTTGTTTCAGTTACAAACTTCAACGCTCATCCATCTGTCAATCGTCTGTATCAATAATCCTCAATCCAGTAGAATATGCCTTGAGAATCTTCATCTTCTTTGGCAATCACACTCAGTCCTCTTCGATTCCTCTGGCAAAGATCATCATTTGTTTTAGCTGTTATGCTAAGAAGTGCAAAAGTAGCCATGCGATCTTGTTCAACTTCACCTGCACTGTTGGATTCAATTCATATAAACTTGCGTTTACTTTGCCATTTTTCACTTCGGCATTTCAGGATCCCTGTGGTAAATATTTCGTTACATTCCATGTCCCGATCCCTGAAACTCTGAAATGGATCTTATCTGAACTGACTCCTTCCCTTCTCATGACCACTGGTAGTGACCACAGGCTGTGCCAAAAGGCGCTTCATATTTCACAAGTTTATAAACTTCATCGAGTTTGATCGACGGTTGAAATCTCCATATATCTGACGGTCTAGATCTTATCACGATCTCGCATCTCATGAGTTTCCACACCATGCTCTGTTGACTCCAAGTCAGCAAAATTTCAATCACTTGCCACTTGTCCTATGATTCGACGGTCCAGATCTGATCTTGATTCAATGGCTCAGATCATATCATGATTTCAGGGTTTGCGACTTCGGGAATCCTATGTTTGGAGTTCTTGACATCTCCATCTCTCGATTTCCGAAACTCCGAAAGGGAGTCAGATCAACGGTCCACATAACCCCCTAAGATGGACGGTTGACGGGATTTCGGCGTTTCGCATTTCATGATTTCGGGACTCCTATGGTAGGAGTTCTTAACATCTCCATCTCTCGATTTCTGAAACTCCCAAAGGGAGTCAGATCAACGGTCCACATAACCCCCTGAGATGGAGAGTTGACAGGATTTTGAAGTTTTTCATTTCATGATTTCGGGACTCCTGTGGTAGGAGTTCTTGACATCTCCATCTCCCGATTTCCAAAACTATGAAGTGATGTAAAACTGCTGATGTCACACATGGATTGACACATGTCAAATAACTGCCACGTGTCACTCTGATTTGTGACTTACATGTGCCTGAAATGTTGAATCATCTTGACACTTGTCATTGCCTGGTTGTGCCACGTGTTGTTAGCTGACGTGGTTTGCTGACGTGTCTGTTTCGGGATTTCACATTTCAGCACTTTGGGACTCCTAATGTTGAGAGTCTCTAACTTCTCCATCTCCCGATTTTTGAAACTCCAAAATGGAGTTTACTTCGGGGTTTCGCATTTCGCGAATTCAACATTCTTGTTGTTAAGTGTTCTTTGGAAATTCAAAGTCCCAGTATCTGAAACTCTGAAATGGAGTTTACTTCGGGGTTTCGCATTTCACGAATTCGGCAGGTTAGGGAACCTTGTTCCTTCGACTTTGTAGTCAACAAAACGATGATCTTTCACCATGTGTCCTACCCATAAATGGACGGTCCTCCTTCTTTCGGGATTTTGTACGCCCGCTTCTCCTTGCACTTTAAAGAACATGTAGGTTCTCCTTGATCCAACGATGGTTGGATCCCGCGCCTAGATCTAATGCCTGATATCTATCCTCCTCTCCAACGTGCTCTTCTTTTCTACATTCAGATCTGACGACCATCGGGAATTCAGGATGGGATCCAACGATCACTGACGCTTCTCCTCCCGAGCTTATGCATCCTCCTTACTTGGGAGAATTTCTAAGTGTCAAAGGCCTCAACCTTTGATCCGCCTGAGATCCTGAGTACACTATCTCTCTTGAGCTTTGGCAGTGAGTTAACCTCATCCCTGGTGCACACTTATGCACTGCGTTCGACTCTGCGCTAATTCCTCCTGAGCTTACTTTGTCCTTGTTTTTCCTTCACTGCATACTCTGATCTTGCCATCAATGACAAGAACATATTGCCTGTAAATCACGCCAACCATCCTCTACACTATCTCTTTTGATCTTATCGAGTTTGCTCTGCAGCGTCTTCCCAAAATACTTCTAGTGCCTGTCTGTTACATTCTTCCTGTACTCATGCCATCTTCGTTGTTGTACTTGCCATCAATGACAAGCATACGCTGCCTGTAAAATATGCCAACAAGTTGTGACAATATCATAAAATAAAGATTCAACTTGAACACGTTATATGGCGGCATGGGAAAAGTATTCCTTTATGTATTAATCTTCACAAAAGTAAACTTACAATATGTGGTCGGCATTGCTCCTCGAAACTGGTCCTGGACTCCTCTTCAACTGTCCTCCAATTTCTTTTCTCTATACTTCTCTTTGCACAAGGATGGATAAAGGTTGGGACAAGGGGATAGCTCAATTGGGTATAGTCTCTTTACTATGATTTTCCTCCTTTCAAATGGGACCCTTACCCCTTCTTTTATAGGCTAGAAGGAGCTAGATATTTGGTCAAATGACCAACCATGCATGGCCGAAAGGTTTAGTTAACTTGCCCAGAGTTGTGTGTTCCATCATCAACTTTCCTTTTCCGTGCTTTTGTAGGTACACGCGGGTTGTATTGGGGTAGCTAGTGTGTACACGCTTGCAGTAATGGAGCAGGGCCTGTGGGCCTTTATAAAGGGGTTTTTTTAAGAAGAGTTGTTCAGTGGTGTTTTGGAAAAAAAAGAATCTGAGATGGCCTGATGTCGAGTAAGTATGTATGGTGCAATTTAGGGTTATAATAGATTCCCCCTAATGTGTAAGGTCAGAAGAGCATCTGATGGCCGAAATACATTATCAATCTTCACCAACGTTCCAAACAAGTGAGCCCAAGGACCAGAAATTGGGAGGTTCCATCTACAAAATAACAATTGTCTCACCGAGGCGGGCATACCCATGCTCGGGATGAAATAAAATCATGGCTACCAATCAAATACACTGTATATCCATGTCATATAACTATATAAAGTGGATCCATGAGCAATACACATCGAATCTACATCTCAAAATAAAAAAGATATACATGTATAGTATCCATCTTCTAGAAGCTGATAAGGCCTGATGGATGGAGATGAGGTCTTCAGAGATCGAGAAACAACCTCAAAATATTCAAAACTTGGGTAGGAGTGTAATATGAGTATATGAATTCACTACCCAGAGGTCTTCGATGGCTCATCGGTCATGAACTAGAGAATCTTGATGATCAGATTAAAGGCTTCATTGATTTCAAACAAAGACTTGATTGGACTTTCGAGGTGGCCGAGCATGAGGGAAAGAGACAAAATGCATAGGGGCCGACTTAGGCTTGGAAAAAATTCCCTTGGACAATAGCATGAAAAATGATGAGACTCGAGCAACATGGCATTAACATAAGTTCACGACGTAGGAGGCAACGCAAACTGTCCATATGTCTAGAGGAATAACCAAATGGAGGAGGACACAACTCAATGTAGCGGGAACAGCTTCCTAAGGTCATATTAAATCCTAGGGTTTGACAAACAAATGAAAGGATGTGATTTATCCAAGGGTGACTCATTGTGCTGCCAATACAAAGAAAACACTTTTCCCTTCCTCTTTTTGGGGTATATTTGATTTTTTTGTATTTTTCAATAATTTTGGAAAAAGAATAAAAGAATGCTATGTTACAAAGGAGGAAGGAGTGTCGAAAACATACAAGATCAAGGTGCAAGGACAAGACTGATGTTCAAAGAAAGGACACTCAGGAAAAATCATTCCTGGGGCCAAAGGTGTCAAGACGCAGAGGCGAAGTGCTACAAGGCTTGCGTATAAGGCATGCTTCAGATGGTTCAGTTGAGAGCAACATGGAGCCGTCATTAGACCGAAGACACAGGTATGTAAATGTGATTAATAATACACACAATGGTAACATCCTTCGATGTAAGTTTTATGATCCCATAGAAGGTAAGCTCGACGGTTTTTCATATTTAGAGAGTCTGAAAAAATGTTTTTTCGAAGGTAGTCTAGTTGGTTCGAAAAAGGGGTAAACTAGCATCGACAAGACATCTATTGAAAACCATTTTAACGAGTGTGATAAAGACAAGATCACTCTGCAATTTTTTCATTTTTAAGGAGTCTGAAAAAAGCTTAACTATGGACTCAGACAGGAATGTTCTTCTGCACCATTTTAACGAGTGTGAAAGAATAAGGTCACTCGACGATATTTTCAATTTTAGGGAGTCTGAAAAGAGCTTAACTATGGACTCCATGGGGGTTCCTTTTTCGTAAATTTAGTCCCTCAGGCCCGAAAAAGGGTTAAAATTATACCTGAGGGTACTCTTCTAGATATCTGAGGCCTCTAGAGTATACCTTTGTTCATACAGTTGACCGTCTAGACCGAAATAGGGGTAAACTACCGCTAGATAGACGTGACTTCAAATTTCAATTTAACGAGCATGAAAGGCCACAAGATCGCTCGGCAATCTTTTCATGTTTAGAGGGTGTGAAAAGGGCTTAAAAGAAGACCCGTTATATTTTGGGAGTCCCAAGGGTGAGGTCACGAGTGATAAGGAATCATGCAAATGAGGCTCAAACTCGTAATTAGGGAAAAGCTAAAGAGGACTCCCGAACCTATAATCATTAGTGACAGCATGGACATCGTCGTGCAACCAGTATCTACCTAGGGCATCCATGTTATGGTAGGCTCTACCACCAAATTACAACACTTCTAAAGCAGCGATGAGGGTTTCGTGTCACAACTTGGTGGGATCGATCCTATGGAAAAGAAAAAAAGACAACAAGATGTAGAAAGTGGGGGTGGAATCCTAACTTAAATGCAACGAGTTAGAGAAAATGATTGTTTACCAAAGGACCTTCAAAACGCCCCAACTCTCAAAAAAAAATTCCAAATACCCAAAGTAATACTTCCCGTGATCATCCAAATAAAACTCCTGAACCATCTTAAATGATTTTTAGTTTAGAAAAAATGACAAAAGGGTCCAAAAATTGACAAAAAAGGGCCAAAATCCTCTATAAATAGAAGCTGGCAGCTCATTATCACCATTGTTAATTCAGAAATTGACTAAAAGCCAAAGCTGCCCTTTTGTGAAAAGAATTGATTCCAGGAGCTTCGGTGGACGAAACAACCATCTGCTTGGACCAAGTAAGTATAAACTCTCTCCTCTTGCAATTTAAATCTTTCTTTATGCTTTTAGTTTCAAGTTTTAAGGGGGTGTTGACCCTCTAAAGGTTGGCCCTAGGTCCACGCGGGTTGTCCAATGGCAGTCTGTGTGTACACTCGAGAAGAGGAACAATTGCACATGTTTACACGTGACTGTCATCATGATAGCCCACGTGGACCCTTTATTTAATGGAAAAAACTTAATAAAGCAAGGGTTAACCCTCCTGAACTTGGTTTTTTGCAGGATGTATGTTCACTGGAGGGAACGAGAGCATGAGGATATTATTGCATTGGTTGGGTAGGTCCCCAATGTTGTTGCTACCTTAATGCAATGTGGGTTGCTAAAATTCTTCCTATGTCCTTTCATGCAAGCACAACCTAGTCTATTGAATGCCTTGGTTGATTATTGGCATCTCGACGCAGAGGATTTTATGCTAGAGGGGAAGTCACTGGTGCCAACAACAAGGACATATACTTTTTTACAGACCTCTCTCGGTGAGGGGAATGAGTCAACTTTCGTACATTTCCCTTGGGGCCTCACAACATATCGGACTTGATTGGACTCTATTGTGAGGCAGGTACAGACAGGACGAGCTCGCAGGTGCTGATAAGTAAGATCTCAGACTTAGCACTATAGGCGATAATGTTTCTTATCGGGTATATTACAGGGTCTACCGCTTTGCATCAGGCTTCCCATGCACATATGAATTGTGCATTTCAATGCTTAAATGCGCATATTTTTTATTGGAGAACCACATTATTGGACTGTATGAAGAGACAGCTGACAGACTGCTAGTCGCGGACTCAGAGGAACTTTGGGTTTGGAACCATTCTTTGCTCTTTCTTCTTTGAAAGAGTTCCCAATTTCAGTCCTCGAGAGGTGGTACGGGGGCATCAGGCTTCTCTTCCTGCAATATGTAGATGGGCAGTGTTGCTTCCATGACAGGAGGGAGGAAGGACCAATGAGTCCTTTGATGATAACTTTTTTTCTTGGTTGTCGTGACAGATCCAAGTCATAGAGGATTACCCTTATGCTGGGATTGACTTCTTGAGAGACCCTGAGATATTGATACCTCCCAGCGAGGATCGAGCAAAGATGGGTAAGTTTGCATCATTTGTTTTTGTTAAATATATGTAATTTTTATGTTGTTTTTTATATATATCATTTTTTTTAACACCATAGAATTTGACAGATATGTGTTTATTATGTGCAGATGTGGGACCAGTGCGTCCTGCAGATTATGCAAGGAACAGGCGATGTCCTCGGCCAAGGGTCGCACCCACCGCCACAGGGGGACCAGCAGCAGCAGGAGAGATTCCAGTCGGTGAGGCTGAGAGGGTTCTAAGACAAGTCGAGAGAAATTTTACCTCACTCACTTGCACAATCCCCATGGCAGAGATTGAGGATCTGCCACCATCTATGCAGCCTCATGTAGTGGGGGCACCACAGACGTGGGTCTGGATTTTCGGCATTTGGAAAACATTGTTGATCATTACAATAGGGCCC
Source organism: Picea engelmannii (assembly GCA_009831015.1). Taxonomy (NCBI): domain Eukaryota; kingdom Viridiplantae; phylum Streptophyta; class Pinopsida; order Pinales; family Pinaceae; genus Picea; species Picea engelmannii. The sequence continues at coordinate 789,160 of ML780243.1, forward strand.
ACAGGCCCTGACCTTAGTTAGTCTGGACTTTTCACGTGCCGAGGGCACTACTTGTATATATTGTTTGAGGCCATAAGCCCCATGACTCATTACTGGTCGTATTTTTGAGGCGCTTGCGTCCACCTATGTACTCTGATGATTTTGATATTATATATGGATTTTTATGTCTTTTTATGTCTTATGGATCATATTTTCCTTTAAAAATGTATTTACATGTTTATGTGTAGGTCTTTTTTATATGTGTGTGAAATGTCAGTCTAAGATTTGATTAGCTAGAGTATTTGTAACTTGGTTTAATCTCCTAGCAACATGAAAATATGTAATATAATCAAAGCTTCGTTCTAAGAGACGTACCCTAAGGAATCGTTAGTGTAAAGTAGGATCATGAACACGGTAGACTCTATTTAACTGAGACACAACCAACTGAGCATCTAAATAGACACAGAAATGAGAGATACCAAATGACATGGCATCACAAAGAAACTCAATAATTGCGTTGTATTCAGTGACATTGTTTGTGGTGTCACCTAAACATATATCTCCTGAAGATAATAACTGTCCCTGAGGTGTAAAAATTACCCAAGCTATGGAGGCAAGCCTCCGAGTGTGCCAGCTAGCGTCGTCTACGTACCCAATGAACACCTCTGATTCACTTGACATCTGCCACAGTGAAAAAATATATCATAAAAAATGACACGTCCATAAAACCAAAAGAAACCAAAAAGTAACAGTACAAAGACTATACATATGTTACAAAAATTTACCCAAGGTGACCTACCTATGAGTAATACTTCTTGAGGTAGAGCCCATTTCTAGGCTCCACTAAAGCATTTCCCTCAAAGTCTACCAGACGATAAGTTCCCTTTTTTAGAATCTCTTTTATGATGAAAGGTCCGAACCACATGGGTTTGAATTTTCCTGCCCCCAGGGAGTCCTTATCTTGGTCATAGACCAGGACAAGGTCACCTTCAGAGAAAATCCTAGGACGAACGGATTGATCATACTAACACTTGACTTTTTGTTTGTGAGCCTCGTTGGCCAGAGCCACATCGCGATGTTGCTCATTGAGCCTCTCAAGGTATAATAACTTCTCTTCAAGTGGAGAAGTCTCTGGCAGGAACTGTACTGCCAACTTTAGGGACAGGATCTAACATTCTATAGGCAAGACTACTTCCAGACTGTAAATGAGTTGAAAAGGTGAGAAACCAGTTGCAGTCTTAATAGACGTTCACTAAGCCCATAATGTCGAGTATAACATCAAATTCCAATTTGACTTGGCCGAATTGATCGTTCACTATAGGATGGTCTTACGAGATTTATTTACAGCTTCCACCTGACCATTTGCTTGGGGGTAGTAGGGTGACAAATGTTCTTGCTACAACCCAAGATTTGATGTTAATTTAGTCATCATTTGGTTCTGAAAGTGACTACCATGGTCAGTGACAATGTCTCTCAGGACGTCAAACCTTGCAATTATCTGGTTGAAAAAAAAAAGAGTTGCGGTCTCTCCATCATCTTTAAACGTTGGCATAGCTTCGACCCACTTCGTGAAGTAGTCTACGGCTACAATGATATAAAGGTTCCCCCTTGCTGAAGGAGGGTTGCATTGTAATCAATCCCCCACTTGGTGAAGGGACCAACTGAGATGACAGGAAACATGGGAGCGGGATGTGCCCTCATCTTCTGAGAGACGATCTGACACGGGTGGTACTTCTTGACCGATTCGATGCAATATTTGATGATTGTCATCCAGAAGTAACCGGCTCATAAAATATTTTGGGTTGTTGCCAACCCAGAAAAATGACCACCACATGCTCCAGTATGGAAATCGTTAAGCATGATTTCTGCTTCTTCATGAGTGAGTCATCAACAAAGAATGCAATCTACACCTTGACGATAGAGAGTGTCCTTGAGAATGAAATAATTCTTGGCCTGATGATGTATATGATGACGTTCATCATGAGAAGCAGAGGTGGAGCACTTCAAATTCTAGATATAGACAAGAATATCTCCATACCAGGGGTCTGAAGATGCTATCAAAAACATATCTCCTCAAATAGGTGATTCTTCGAGCACAACATCACCTGACTTGACCGGAAGTTCCGAGATAAGTTCCACGAAGACCAATGACTTTTTGGATTTCATTGAAATGAAATCTAAGTCAAATTCCTGGAGGACGACAATCCATCTATTGATATTTCCACCGATTACCCATCGTGTCAACATGTATTGAAATGGATTCACAACGGCAATGATGGTGGTCTTGTGAAACAAAACATAATGACAGAACCGTTGGACAGCATGGATTACTGCCAATGCAAGTTTTTCAATATGAGAATAATTGAGTTCTGGTTCGACAAGGCCTTGGCTCAGGTAATAGATCACATATTCTAAGAGATAATCATCTTCCTGAACTAAGACCATGCCGATGGTTAACTCTGCTGCAGCCAAGTATAATAAGAAATATTTTTTATAATTGGGTGGACAAAGCATAGGGGCAGTTGTGAGGACATGTTTCAATGCTTCAAAGGAGCATTGAGCGGCATCCTCCCAATGAAAATGAACGTATTTCTTCAGTAAGAGCATAAATCCCTTTGTGATCTCATCATAGTTGGGGGTGAAACGCCTCAAAAAGTTTGCCTTTACTTGTAGACTTTGAAGTTGAAGGATTTTGCATGGGGGAGGAAACTGAACTATTGCCTCAACCTTGAGAGGATCGACCATGATCCCTATTGTTGACACTATTGTTATCACTGAAATTTCGTCCGCAAATGGTTATAGGAATCCAGCATCTTCAAACAGCTATGAGTCCACCCATGGACCAAAATTACCAAAAAATAATTTCCAAAAGGTCCAAAACTATACAACCAGTTATAAAATCAAGATGCACTATGACTACACAGGGCACATGCGCACATGCTTTATCCAGAGACGCAGGAAAAATGCACATGTGCATGATGCACGACTATGGACACTAAAAGCTGCGCACACCTGAGAACAACGCATTTAGGAGGTTGGTCGGCCTCCCACCCACTTCTGGTTCAGCTTCCAAGTTGATTTGACATCCAAATCTCGGTTGGATCTGGATGGGTGGCTGGTCAAAGACCTAAAGGTGCCTTAAACAACCCCTTTTCACACTAAAAGTTGGTTTCACAATACGTCAAAGTGGTGCTATAAAACAAAGCCATGGGTGCACTACATTTTCAAGGAATTCATTTGTAAGGTTATGTTGTTGTTATTCTCTTGGGGAATCCTCTTTTTTCATCAAGAGCATACTAGAACCATTCCATTTGGGCAATCCACATCACCTTTTGAGTGGGTTAGCTTGGGATTCCTTCACCATTTCTTTCAAGTTTTCAAGTTGTAATAAGAGCTTAATCTTGGGGGTTCAAGAGCCCTCCCTTGGAGGAAGAAGGGACCCAAAGTCCCCTTTCTTCTCGGTGTTTTTTTTTCACTAATACAATCCTTTCCATTGGTGGCATGAGTCTTGTTTGTTTCTTGTTCTTATGTCCTTATGTACAATAGTTTAATTGTTTTTCCTTTTCTAGTTTAATTCTTGGCTTAGTATTTCATGTTTATTTTTCTAACCCTTTCCTTCACTGTTGTCTTTCTTAGCTAACCCAACTAAGCTTGTAAGCACCTATGTTTTGCTCATTCAGGTGACAAAAGAGGCGGAACATATTGGCAACTCCACTGGGGAAAGGTATCAATTTCCTACCCCATTTGGATTATTCTAGCTCTTCTTTTGGTTTAATTAACGTGAAGGTACCATAATAGGCCCAAGCCGACCTGCAAAACATCAAATTCAAAGCTGAGTTGAGAGAATTTCATTTAGAATTTTCTTCATGGCTATGTGATATACAATTTTATTGACCCACAGTCATGCATCGTGTGCACGTGCACCAAAATCACTATATTACTCAACGCCTTTTGCACACCTACGCCCAAAAGTCTTTTTTGATTCACGCATTGGTGCTCAATGCGCCTCTGTCTACTCTGAGACCCAAGCACCTGTGTAGAAAAATACACATTGTAAGCCTTTTTGTGATTTGTGGAAGGCCCCTAGCCCTCTTAAAAAATGATTCCATGCATGTTGTAACTTGCACCACACTTAGTTCCCTCTCCATATAAAGGGATTAGTCGAAACACATAGGCACTTAGGGGATTTAAAATCATTATTCCCACTTTTGCTTTCATTTTTCCACATGGATGGCCTTCTTTGACTGAGAGTATAAGTTGGAATCATTTGTAATCACATAAAACTTACATTGGGACCAGAAATTGGATATCAATCATTGAGTATGCTCTTCTCTCACGCTTCAAAGCGACCTTGAGAATCAGAAAAAGCTTGTAAGACAATTTCATCTCCCTTAAAAAGACTAAACCTTTAGGAGAGGACAACAGCTCCCTCGAGACTCCTCTTAGTTTATTTTTCAAACACATCTCAAGATTGTAATGGGCCCATACATGCCCACATGCTACAAAGATAGGATTGTGTTGAAAATTACTTTATTAGATTAAATCACTAGGGAGTTTTGAAGGTTTTGTAACGGGCCCATACATGCCCACATGATCACAATATAGGATAGTTTCAAATCTTTCTTAGATTAAATCACATCAGGGAGTTAAAGGAATATTAAAGGACCCACATGTTTGCATGCTAGTTTCCTAGGGACTTTTGAATTCCACAAGGTTGTACCAATGACACATAGTAACTTAGGTAATCAACTCTTGTAAGGACCAAGTGAAGTCCACATGAAACAAGGTGACACCTAAATTATTAAAAAATGGCACACTTTCACTTGTTAACACACAAAGTCACTTCTCACTCACATAGTTTTCATATCGAAACGTGGAGGTTGAAGTAAGTTTCCTCCAAAGGGATTCTGAAAACACCCCACCCTTTTCGTGACGAAACTATCCACTCCCACTTAATTTCAACGAGGTTGGATCACACCCCCAATCTCTCAAATAACCACATCTAAATTTTTTCTAAAAACTCACTAAGTTTTCCTCCACAGGAGGTGAAAAAATAAATATTTTAGTCTAGGTAGGATTTCGGGGATAGGCATCCAAATAACTCCCCGTTATCTGGTTCTCACATTTTTAAAACAATAGAAGTTGTGAAATAGGGAACTTTAAATCCTCCAAGTCAAGTGTTCCTAACACCATAAGGTAGGAAGATACCCATGAAGGGTTGAAGGTTGAGGTCCAGTTGTTCTGTGCGTCCCCCCTTGAGGCACCCACCTCTTGGACGACATCAAGCCCGTGACCCATTTCTTAGGCCAAAAATCTAAATGTTGCACTTTGACCGAGGTACCTAGTGACCAAATTTTAGGACATCTACCCAGGTGGCAATTGTGGGCTGCAATTGCACCTTAATTAGATTTTTTGTGGCTATTGGAAAATATCGCCATCTCTTTCGGGCTATGCACCCTCTACCCCTCATTCTAACTAATTACTTCATCCTTCACTAGTCCCTCTTCCAGTGGCTTTAGACCCCACTGTTGAGTACTATTGGAAGGTCCAGTGCTATTTGAGAGGAAGGATGTTACATCTTTTAAGACACGAGCATTTGTTTTCTTTGTTCCCCAGTGCAGAAAAAACCCACATATCCACATATATGCTTCTTTATCAAAACACATTATGTATGATGCACTTCTGATTACATTTGATTTAGATATATATCGTGTAAAGTTCAAAAATTGCAACAAAGGCTCTTGTTTATTTATTACTCTCACCACCATTCGCACACATCCATTCATCTAGTCGGACATCATAGGGGACCCACAAAACCCACATCGTTCCAGACGCTTTCTAAACCTCCCTTCTATTCTAGGAGGAGTTCCTAGTCTTTCCAACTCATCAGTGATCAGGGGATCAAAATTTTGCTCAAATTTCAAAGTGCTCGGAATGCGACGAAAATAGTGCCATTGCGTCTGTCTCGTCTTCTTGAGTCCGACGGTATATTTACTTTGTCAAACGGACTCCGTATGGAGAAAATATCGCGATCTTTTCGTCAAGTCAAACAGGCAAAAAAATTGATGCTGACTGTACAGTCCGTAAAGTTCGTACAGTCTGACGTGGCAGGACCGTACAGACCATACGGATGACATGGAAACATTTGGTTGGATGGCAGTTATCGAATCAGGACGTGACACGTGTCCTTTGGTGGTGAATGGTATGAGAACAAGTGGCCCAATCTATGGGCACCACGTGTCACTCATTGTTTGGGTAGTGGCATTTATTATTGTTTGTTAAATGTATGGAGTCCGTGGGGTTCGACCCCCGGACCTCCCCACCGCACAAACACTTATACAAACTCCAATCACCAATCAGGCTATCACTCGTACCTTGGTATATATGTGTTTTGAATTGTATTTAAAGTTGCTTGTTGGTATAGTTTGGGCCACGACCGGGTTGGGCCTAGCCCATCCCTTGGTCGCGCGCTTTCCATATCTATGTGACCATGGGTCTATCCATTAGCACGCGCGCGTATTGTAAATGGTTTCAACGGTTGTAATATGGTTCCAACAGTTGTATTATGGTTCCAACGGTTATATGGACGGAGCCCCATTTGTTTTAGCGCGCGGTTCTATGACCCATACGCCCAGGTGCCTAGGCGGTTAGGGGCTGGCGCGCCCTTAACCGTCCTACAGTTTGCACCGTTGTGCGGTTTCGCAGGGGGCTGGGTTTTCACACTTTAAAATGCGTGTGAGCCAGGTTCAAACAACAAGGGTTCATTTTGTAGATGCAGAGACAACAAGCTTGAAGGGAAGACTTCCAGGGGGCCTAACTTCTTCAATTTTTGACCGATTGAGGTGCCGAAAGAGCCCAGACAGGGGTTTTGGGATGCTCTGAAGCCATTGGATCAGTCGGTTTGTCAGTTTGAGCATTGTAAGACATGTTTTTTGAGCACTTTCTGAGCAATTAATAATAATGATCCATTGGAAGCTGGACCAGGAGATGTAGCCCAAAAGAGGGGTGAACTTCTTTATCAATTGTTGTGTTTATGTGCTTATGTTCATTGATTATGCTGTTGTCTATGTGTAATTTGCATAAGTAATCCTTTAATCTATGTGTTGCAAACTGATCCTTTTGCTTTAAACACATAACATTCACATTGCAAATAATTTCAAGTATTTCAAGTCTTCTTCATTTTTAGATCAAGTTGGTATCAGAGCACTGGTTTTGAAGACTTGATTGTTTGCAAGTTTTGTTTCTGATTCTCACAAGGTTGAAACTCACAAGAGGAGAAGGTCAACTTGTGGAGCCAAGTTCTCATCCGACAAGGAGGAAGAATATTCATTCACCGCAAGTTTCAGAGAGACATTCACCAAGCATGGCTCATGCAGAAATTCATGAACGTGTTCCTGCCGAAGAGGAAGATCTCAGAAAGGATGTCTTGGAGATGAGAGAGATGATGAAGATCTTGATGGAAAGGACATATTGTCATAGGGTGAAGGCTCCAACCCTTCAATGCATAAGGGAGGATGTGGTGACAAAACTCCAGATGGAAATGGAGGGAATGGTGCTTCTCCACCACCCTCTCCTCCATCTTCTTCTTCTTCTTCTTCTACCAGTTCGAAACATCTTCCGAATTCTCCAAAGGGGCATGGTAAAACTCCTTCNCAAATTCCTTCATTAAAGCTTGATATAAAATTTGAATTGCCAATTTATAATGGGGAAGTTAATGCTAAAAAGTTAGATAATTGGATACGACAAATTGAAGTATATTGTAGAATACAAAAAATTCAAGAAGATGAAACCAAAATTCAGCTTGCTTCATTAAGATTAGATGGTTCATCACTTATTTGGTGGGAATCTAAGACTCAGGAGGAAATGAAAAAGCATGGAAAAAAATTTCTTTCTTGGAATGATTTCATTATAGAAATTAAAAAACAATTTTATCCATTGGCATATAAACAAAAGGCAACCATGGAATGGCAGAATTTTAGACAAGCTAAAGGACAGAATGTACAAAGTTTTACTCAGGAATTTAGGAGAAG